>JBAMJR010000144.1:4812500-5235000 GCA_038501785.1 Myoxocephalus aenaeus | reverse complement strand
TGTGCAGGAATATGCCTCAGAGGCAATGGTGCAGAGAGGTTGGCACCTCACAGAGTTTCCCTGCACATGCTTAAAATGGAGAAAAAGAGAAATCTGCTCCGCAAAGAGCAACAGACAGGCTTACAGGTTTACAGCAGGGTTGGGGAGTGCAGAGAGGTGCATTAAATTGATAAAATGTCAGGTAAACTGCAGGAAAGACACATAAATTAGAGGATAAAGTGGAAAGAGCTTTCGTCTCACCGGTTTGCTGTGGTTTTGGCCATCAGTTCTTCCGGACGCTACACCAGGCAGCAAATAATTATTACGCATTAACAACTCCCATCGCTTCCAGGCTCATAGTAAAGTCACTACATGTCTGAGCTGCCACATGGTATCGTCAGAGTAAGATATAAATAAAGCATGAAAACACACCCTGCTTTGGCTGCTGTTCCCATTTGCATTGTGCAGACAGCACAACTGGATTAATTTTTTATATTCACAAAACGGTTGAAATTGGATGATCGTGCGATTGTTTTTACACGATTTTGAGTGGATTTATGTGCATTTTTCTCAAATGGACGTTGGAGAAACTGGAAGTTGCATTTATTCCCGTAAGATATGTGCGACATCCTTGTGCTCTGGTTTGACGAATACATGACACCAAAACAGAGCAAGAAACAATAAGCATCAGCCAATGTCCCGGGGAACTGCATCCTCTACAATTTTAACAATTACTTTCTGATATTCACGGCCACTTCAGGTTGTGATTAGCCAAGTAAAGTAAGCAACTCTGTGTAGCTCTTATTTTTATATTCTTTAAATCACTGTTTGAGTCACAATCAGCAAAACTGATGCTCTCAAATACTGGTCAGACATACTCAAAGGCAATAGCGTTGATCAAACAGGTTTGTGATGATAAATAATGTGTCCTTGATAAGGTGAAATCAGCGAACCTTTACTTACATTTTAAAATGATCATCTTAACTTACGGTGGGCTTGTACGAGTGAGCCACATCAGATTCAGCAAACGCTCCTAACCTCAGATAACCGTGTCAATGAGCAGCGTAAACACGATGAAGGCCACCTGCGTTCAGGAGAATTGTAAACGGGCACAATTAACGTCCGGATAACACCATAGAGTCCTGCTTTCAGAGACCACAAAGTAAAGTCTATAATTGTTAACAGCGTCAGCTGAAGGAATGAAGACAAAATAACGAGTGCTGTTAACGCTGTGTCACTGGAGGGTCGTACTGTCACTGAAATAAAGAAGATATGGTTCCATATGAAAAACAACATCTTGCCACTGCAGGGTGACCAACGACTGCAACAGGAGGAGGGGGTCAAATAACAAAAATATCTTTTGCAGAACCTTCTGAACCCCAGAGCTCCCAAAAATGGGGGCTCAGCCCTTCGTCGAACCTCTTCGTCGATCTCCCAAGCCCAACCAGTCCAACCATTTCTTTTCCTTTTCTGTGTACTATCATAAACTAATATACCACTAACACATATGAACTTATTATCTATATTCACAAGGGTTTTCTGTATATTATAGTTTTTTTAATGTTTCAATTAGACTTTGGGGTTTAGGAGATATTCAGTATTTAGTTGAATGCAAACCATTCGCAATTTTCGCCATTAAATTGGCTGGGGTTGAATTAATAGCGTCAATAGCCAACTTGACCCCTAAAAAAGGTATGAACCTTAATTAAATGGAACAGATCGGGGTGAAAATATCTTTATGTCACGTCAAATGAGCACCTCTCAGATCACAACATCACTATACATGTCTGCTAATAGAACAGGAAGACGAAAGAGGAAGAAAAGGGAAAACATGCAACTGTGCTGCGGATTTTTCAAATGATGCCATGACCATTAATAAATGATGTGTTTTGGGCCGATTTTATATTTGTTAATCACACTTTCACTTATTTTATATTCAAGATAGACATACACTGGATTTCCCAGATTTTCTTTCAAAATTGAAAACCCTAAAATAATACGGACAGTGCCTCCGTGAGGATGTTAACTAAATGCATAACCCTTAACCCTAACTCTGGGGATATATTTGTTTTAGAAAATGGCAGCTGCCGTAGTTTTGGAAGACCCCCCCCCTCTCACACATCGTCCTGCTGGCTGTGGATCACAAAATCCACCCACTGATACCGCCTCTCCCGATACCTCCTCTCCTCTCCCGATACCTCTCCTCTGCTGATAACGCCTCTCCTCTCCCGATACATCCTCTCCTCTCCCGATACCTCCTCTCCTCTCCCGATAACGCCTCTCCTCTCCCGATACCTCCTCTCCTCTCCCGATACCTCCTCTCCTCTCCCGATACCTCCTCTCCTCTGCTAATAACTCCTCTCCTCTCCCGATACTTCCTCTGCTGATACCTCCTCTCCTCTGCTGATAACTCCTCTCCTCTCCCGATAACTCCTCTCCTGATACCTCCTCTCCGATAACTGCAGGCAGTGATCTGTCCACTCACATCTGAAATTATGTGTTGCACCGTTAGTTGTTGGGCTTTTTTTTTTTCAGGACTCTGAACGAATTCCAGACACTTTGAACCGCTGCCAAAGTGCACTGGTGCATGCGCAGGTGGCATAAAGTGGACACTGGAATTTATTAGGAGAGAGAGAGAACAAATGATTCACCTTCTACTATAACCTTCAATCGGACAGCAGAATTAACCAATGGAGAAAAAGCCTGTGTTATTGCCGTTGACTGAATTAGAACCATCACAACATAATGTGGATAGAAAGAGAAGAATACAATGGAGCAGCAAGGTTAGATAAAGTCCTTGTACCTAAATATCAATAAAGATTGTTTAAACTCGTGTTGGCCACAATGCAAACAGTGGTCTGAATTTGAGATCCTGCAACCTGACAAGTTAAAAAGATGACATGAAGTAAAAATGACTGTCACACTTCTTTTTTAAGTGATAGATGAAGTGATTACGATGCAGACACATCACAGAACAGCTGCTCTTGAATGATGAATCGGCACTTAAAAGATACCCTGCTTTTATTGTGGAAACAAAGGTTTCTCACCAAAACGCGTTGTGTGTATCCTTGAGGCCATCTCAAGTCCATTTCTGTCCTCGTACGACCATGCGAGGCTGAATGTTTGAATATTTTGAAACTTGCATTGTTTACATACATTGTATACATAGTATGTACCTTTCCTTGTGCATTGTTACATTTATTGACACCACTAACTGTTGAATACCAACTCAAATATCTAATAGGTTATAACTTCAGACTACTCTGACCTGGCAGTTTGGTCTTCTCAACGTGAGAAGACCAAGTTTTGCAAGACGTAATAGCAACTTCCTCTCACAAATTAAAAGCTGAATTCAATACAAGGTGTAAAACATATCCTTACTTTGTTTTGATTGATAATAAATTACCTCGCCCTATTCCAAGTGCAAGGCATATTTATTTGGTTTCAACAAGGTTAGTAATTAACAGACATTGAGAGTATCATAGCTTACTAATTAGCAACGGCCCCGTTTGGAGTGGAGCCAATGCCAAAACAAATAATATTATATCTGTAAAAATAAATATTAAATAGCTTTTTGAAGAGGCAAAGAAATGTTTTAAAAAAGTTAAATGTTGCACATTTATGAAGAACATAAAAATGGTGACTGTTATGAAAAGTAACAGCTCATTTATATGAATCACAGCTGGGCTTTTTTTTTGGATAGCAGATTCTGTTTTTTTCTCTCAATGTTATGTTATTTTAGCAATAGCTCAAGATAAGGGCTGTTTTCTTAGCCATGAATCTCTTTGTTTAGTTTTTAGTTCAGAGAGAGTGACTTTAACAGCAATACCCTCCTCTGCAAAAAAAAACAAAAAAAAACCTGATTCATTCAAGGCTGGGAGGCATGCGCTGTCAGAGCTGCAGAGCTCTTCATTCTGTCTAACTGACACACAAACTCCCGTGGCGTACTTTGACTTAGGTTACAACTGATTCCGCTCACTCCTTCAGCTTGGGAGCCCCCGAAAAATAAGAAAATGATTGGCTTATCCTGGAAGCCAGACCCTTCAAGTTTCTCAGCCTGGATCACCAGACATGTTGTGTTACTTAATTCAGGATGAGATACATTTAAAGCATATTTAAACTTTCAGCCTCTGGGGTTCCTGAAGATGCCACTCAAGCTGCTTTGAGTTCGATGTGGCAACAGTCTGTCATTCATAACTTGCTTCATGCATGCCATTTTTCCAATACAACTTTTTAGAGAACTCATGGTTACTTTTGCTTTAAAAAGAGTGTTAGATCGATTACATTTTATAGCTCTAATTATCAATAACTTTCATATTAACGATGAATCAAAAGGCTATTAGATTATTCTGCATTACTGAAGGATCCATATTCTCAACAATGAGAATGATTTCCTAAAAATCTAAGTTTTAACAGTAGTTAGCAATTAGCAGGTACGACAAATCTGTTAAAGAGCAATGAAACACCCCCTTTTATCCATAGCCACACCCCTTCATGTATTCAAATCTACTGACCATTGCAACCATTTGCCTGGGAACCAAACTAATCCACAAGCTTTTTTTTTTGCCAGATCAGCCAGTGAGTCTGGTCCTCGTCCCTTTGGGCAGATTTCCAGCAATTTGAGATCTGAAGGACCAATTACAACGACAGCTGACGTCAAATCGGCTGCTATCCCATTTGTGATTTGGTCTGGCGTTTCCAGAGTTAAGTAAAAACACCTTTAAAAAAAAAATCGCGTTTACAGACATATCGACGTCTACACGTTAAAATCCGTTCACATTTCTCCTACTTTACATGTTCTGTTGCTTCGATTGCTTGCAGGTCTGTCCAATTGTGTTCAGAGGAATTTTGGTCGATAGCGCCCCTTGGGAATCGAAGATGACGGGCTATGCAAACATCAGCTGCTATCATCATACCATACAGTATAGTTAGCTGTTTCACTGCTGCTGAATACTTCCGTACTGGTCTACAGGCGCCAAGGAACTCCAACATTTCCTGGATAATTCAAAGTCAGAAGCTCCAACACCTTCTAACAATGATCACCAAAGTAATAAAATACTGATACATATGTTTTACTTTACAAACCAGCATGACTCTAAACCTGATCCTCTGACAGTGATCTCCCTCCGAGCACCAACTCAGACACAAACAAATAGTTTTTCAGTCTCCTGCCTCGCCTCGGCTGTACCCTGCTCATCTCGTCCATCCCTGCAGCGACAAATGGGGTTTTAAGGTGCCGCATCGCGATGTAATGAGAACCAGGATGCCGACTGGCTTTCGTGAACCTGCACTCACCTCAGTGATACCCATCTGCTTCACTTAAAAGGAAAACACCACTCTGTATAAGAATTCAGGTGTGTTATTTATGAGGTCTACAGGCATCCAGTCGGCGCGCCAGACACCAGGGAGCTGGTGCTCAAATCGCTAGTGGAAGTGGGTCCAAGGTTGCATCGCATCGCGCGTCACATTTGGTCGACACTTTTATCCACATAAAGCCATACAGAAGATAGAACCGTCTGAAAGCAACTTCACAAAGCTAAATGTGAAAGTATACATCAGAGGAGGATAAACTGCTTCTGTCTTGCTTTTAGCGCGGTGCGACGAGCCATTTACAGAATGCCTTTAAAGCACTTTTTGTGTTACCGTGAGTGCATTCATTGAGGAGTTAGAACTGAGTTGACCCTCACTGAGTCAGTGCCACTGCTGCAGTAAATACCACATGAGGGTCTTACCACCACCAGAAGAATATGAGTCACATTGAAGGCCTCATACTGGAGGACGTTTGGAGTGCCTCCATAACAATGGCTAAGCAATAATACACCGCATGAGGTACAAAAACATTGGACAAAATGAAGATAAGCGGGGTGTTTTATTCTACGTCTGGACACCTACATGTAGCACAATGCTAACGGCACTTACACTACATGCATGCATAGACCAAAAGTATACGGACACCCTCTAACAACAATAATTTAAATAAAAGAAAATGCCAAAGCGACATGATTATTATACATTATGTATAACTATATTCCAGGGGACATAAAAGCAGCTTTCAGCAGGAAAATAATGTCAGATTTCGAAGCTTGTTTGAATGCAACAGCAAAAAAGGAGAAGTTCAAAGCAGCCTCTGCTTACCACCAAGTTTGTACAATTGACACATTAAATAAATGCAACTGAATGTTCATGAGTGCACAGATCTGCAATAGTTCATCATTACTAAAATGTATGCAAATCAGTAGCTTACAGAAAGGTATAAATAATTCTTTAAATCTTACATTTAAAAATATATTGCTAAGGAATATAAAGCAAGCCACATACACAACATGCAAAATCACATCCCTTCAGATTAATATTAAAAACATATAGCAGTTTGAGCTGAAAAACTAGTTCTGGTGATTCACTGGGACTAATCTGACACCCTGAAGCTATTTATCAGGCCAAACGACTGAACTGAACCAAACCGACCGAATCATTTCCATAGTAAAGTTCTCCAACAATACGTCTGGCAGCGGCGGTGGGGAGGAAGCTGCTTCGGCTGGCAGAGCCATCGACTGGAGCCTTGACAGCTCAGAGAGAGCTTTCCAGAACAAGAACAGCACTGCTGCTACCATCAGGAACATCTATTTCTAATCAATAAGGGTGTTTGCGGCTGGCTATGGATGAGAGAAGAAGTTTGATACAATGCTTTCAAACAAGAAGGCAAATTGAGTTTTATTCAATTAATATGTCTCTTTTTCTTTTGGTGTTAAAAGAAGCTAACATGAAAAAAAACATATTTTTGGTCACTGTCAGAGGAAGGGAGGAGAACCAGAGAGAAAGATAGACATGCTGGAGGAGTCTTAATGACCTGGGGCCTTATTTATAACTGTTGCATATGCACAAAACGACAGAATTGCTAACCCATGAATACAGACATTTTGGAGACAGTGGACATTTGGCAACGCAGATGGTGCAGTGGTGAATTGTAGCCAGATTGTAGATTGAATCATTATACATATATATGATGCCGCTCACACATTTCACTTCATGTCACACATTAGTTATAGATTAAGTGAGGTTGAATCATCCACCAGCCCCCCCTCTCCCCCTTAGCAGACTTTCTCCCTCTTTATACTACATCCGTTGCAAGTGACTAATAATGACATGGATGGGTTTAGATTGGAGTCAGCTGAAAGTCTGTTTCATCTCTTACGAATGAAAAAAAGCAGCCTACAGAAGGGCCAATAGTCTGTATTTGCTCCTGTGGGATGGAGACCCAGCTGCTCTGATGGCCTCCACCTTTAGATCTGCCCGCCTTTTATTTTTAAATATTTCAGGTACTATCCTGTTTGATGAACATGTTGCCATTCGTTGCATTTTATTTTTCCTCTCGGTTCCTTCCATGATTTACCATAAAGAACCATTGATCAGCAGGCTCATTTCTATGTTTCAACATTAGGTGCTTTGTGTCGACCATTTCCAGTTGGATGTGGGCGTAGAGAGCAATATCAGGCTGATCCATGTGCGCACATTTCCAGTGGGACTGTGATTTTGGAAAAAGGGAACACTGCCTGCGCAAGGTAAAAAAAATATCTAATTATTAACTTTTTCGTTTTCTGTGCGCACATAGACTTTAGGTATGGACCCTACACACAAATTAGGCCCCTGAACAATTATTAGATGAAGAGAAATAGCACCGGAAAGAGATTGCAGCAGGAGGGAGGACAAGACAAAGCAAAGAGTGTAAAGCATTTTATCCCAAATGGGCTCTCGAGACGCTTTACTTCCCCTCACTCACTCTACCCCTGGGCTGTAGCTCTACTTCAAAAATAACAAACACCCTACCCATCATGCCATATGTTCGGTGTCCAGCTCTAAGCACAAAAACACATGGTGTGTTTACTCTCAATTGAGAGTTTTACCAGCTTGCAGTGGTGACAGACGAATAACAGACAAGATACAGTTAGTAAGAGGCGACTCTGCTCGTTGGTTTAAGTGATGCAATGATAAAGACACAGATAATCAGGTTTTATACGGTAACAGGATAAGATAACATCACAAATATTACCCAAAATTTGGTCCCAAAGGATGCTCCACAAAGACAGACTATAGTCACCGGTAAGCCGCCTTCAGACTGAAAAAAGCCCTCCATTAAAAATAACACAAGGGTAGGCGTGTTGCTTCAAGTACATTAGAGAAGATTAAGATAAAACAATCCAGTTTGAATAAAACATCCACACCTGTGCTTGAATTTAAAAATATGATTGAAATGTCAACTCAACACAACTGTATCGACATAGTACTTTACACACAACACAGTTGATCAAAGTGATGTGGAAGTTAAAATCAAATCTGTAGCTAATTGGAGACGGGAGGATATAAATCAAATACGATTAAGGTTAAAATAAAAATAATTATGCCACCGGAAGAGGGGGTAATATTCAGAGAAAAAACTCAGGATTTATGGAAATAAAGTTGTACATTTCTAGGAATAAAAACTAGGACATTATCTGAGATTAAATTGGCAAATTTATGAGAAAATATACAAGAAAAAGACTGGAACAATAGTGTTTTTTTTGGTAGGTTCAGGAACCACATCACTTCACATTGCAAGGTTGGATGTAGGGCTGGGTGATATGGCCTCATGGACTTTCCTTCCATCCATCTATTCTCATCAGTTTATCTGGGTTTGGGTAGCAGGAGTTGCAGGTTATGGAGGCTAAACAGCATATTCCAGACATCCCTCGCTCTTTCCAGCAAACTCTAAAGACAGAATTCACCATAATCTGTGCTCAAACACAAGCCGTTCATAAAACGTGCCTTTTCTTTGTTGTTTTTCCTTCCTCCGTAATCATTATTTTGTACCATGGCTCTTAACACTACAATAGGAGGCCAGACGAGACAAAATAATGGTCAAATGTTGTAGGCCAAATACAATTATTTCAGTTTTATTCTCATCGAGCTGAAACAAGTTTGCAATCATCTAGGATTTAGTTAGTTTGTGAGGTCAGTTAGTTTGTTGTAGTTATTAGGATTAATGGGGGGGTTGAGCTGAGTATCATGCTCACAGCAGTGAACAGAATTTCTTTTGAATAAAATGGCAGAGCGGAACCAAATACACAGAGAAGAGGATTGGGACCATGGGGGACACCAAAGGACACCGGAGCAGAGGAAGGAGATGAATAGAGAAACTGAAAGATCAGTTGGAAATATGAAGAAAACAAGTTTAGGGCAGAACCAGAGACCCCTGCCCATTGGCTTAACCTGTGAATGAGAAAAGAGTGATCAACCGTGCCAAAGGCTGCATTTAGATCTAGGAGCAAGAAGACAAAGTTGCTTGAGTCAGCAGCTCGAAGGAGGCCATTCGTTCTGCAGAGATGCAGTTTTGAGCCAGGTTGGACAACAGTTGGTTAAAACTATACTTTCTCTTGGATTTTTAAAACAAAGGGGAGTTTGGTCTGCAAATGATTGAGGACCAAAGGATCTATATCCTGTTGTTTTAGTGGCTGAACCACTGCATGTTTGAAAGATTAGGGGAACATGGCTGGTTTCCAGGAAGCTATTGATGATTGAAAAAAAATACTACGGCCAATAGTTTCTTTGAAGAGGACAGGGTTTAACGCACTAAAAAGTAGAGATAGGTATCTTACTTGTGTAGATGCTGACACTCATTCATACTACTTATCTATTGGGTTATTTAACAATATCTAATCTGTTTCTTTTAAACAATCGCTTTTCAATATATAATGTAAAAACAGGATGATCATTTATTTAAATTTGTAATATAACAAACATTCATAGAGCAGGAACAGTGCTTTTTACAACAGCAACGTCGCTATATGAACTAAAAAAAAATTCTATAAAATAAACGAGCTTGTATGTCACAATTTACTATTAGCAGAGCGTGATTGGACTTATTTTGGAAATGGGCAGAGGCCAACTTATTATGATGATGATGATGTCCATAGCAGATCTATTGAATTTCTTCATCAATTACAGAAGAAGCTGCACAAATTTGAGACGATGACGATAAGACTGATGATAAAGATATGTTATGATAATGATGATAATGATGATGATGATCACCGCATGCTTTAAAAAGTGACGTACATATTCAGAGGTAAGAGCTGCTCAATAAAGAATTGTTGGGTTTCATGCCAGCAATCAATTTGTCAAAAGAGCAGTCACATTTTATAATTGTGGACGTTTCAATATGGGATAAAATTATAAAGCAATTTTCTCCAAGCGGGATGATGAATCTATGAAAACTATCCAAGATGAGCTTTTTAGCTTCGACCTCAAAGAAGTTATGTTGTGATGCTCACATCTGCATATTGTTTGATGTATTGACATGAACACACACACACACTAACAAGTATATAATTGACACAGAGAAATAGAGAGATACTTTGCACAGATGCAAACACAATCACACGTGTATGGGAGCGCTTGTTGAAGGGCTCCCGGCCAAGTGGTAATGGAGCAGCTGGGTGGAGTTTGTGCAATGCTTTCACAAGATACCAGCTCTGAATCAGATGAGAAAACACCAGCCAACAATACAAACGGACATCCAAATAATTGGTGCACTAAAAATGCAGTTTTTCTATTTCATTATTTTTTGTAGTTTTGTATACTGTGGGAAGCATTCTCTCTTGATTTATTCCCTCAGTAAACATTGCAAACACAAGTGTATGGTCTCAATCTCTAGTTTCAAGTATTCTTCAATACAGCATGATGTTCATTTAGAAAATGATGGTCAAGAGTATAATAGACCATAAAGCAGGGTATGCTTTAGGGGGGGGGGGCTATTGTGATTGACACCCACAGCGTTGTCCGGTTTGGGAGTTGTCCATGTTTTCGTCTTAGAACTTTAACCCTTTCACAGTGTGTTTTCAGCTCATGAAAGTAAAATGTAAAATGTTGGTAGTCTAAAATGTCATGGTCATGATGTGTACATGGTGATATTAGTTAAAATGTTTACCCTTTTCACCAGTGTTAAAGTTAAAGTTACCTTTTGTTTTTGAGAAAATCTGATCTGAAACGGTTCAGCTCCACTCCTTCCCCCTTTCTAGTGTTTTCATCCTGTCTGTCTGTTTACTAACTGTCCTGTCATTTCAGATCTTGCTCCACGCCCCCTGCATTCTGTCAGTCACTCCCTCCTCGTCAGCCCTCATTCCCTTCACCTGGTCCATGCCCGTCTCACCTGCTGCACATTCCCTCGTTAGTTCTTCCCTACTTAGGTCCCCTCACTTGCACTTGTCCCCTGCCAGATTGTATTTTGTGTTTTAGGTCCTAGCTCTCCAGCATTCCCTGAAAGGATATTTGTGACATGCCTGTTCTGACCCTGCCTGCCTGTTCAAGTAAAGTTCATTATATTCATTACCTCTGTCTCAGAGTCGTGCTTCTGGGTCCCTGGCTAGCACTCCGTTACAGATACAGTATATTCTTGGTTTATTGATGTCTGGGATACTTACTAAGTGGATATTAAACAGTGATATTAACGGCTCAATAAAACCTGCAACCAACATGTAACAACACAGCCTACCTCCACACCTGCAGTGCAAAAATTAGGTCACTGTTAATAATTAAAAAGGAGACCAATCACAAGAACTTCAAAACGTTCACTGCCAAATTTCTCTCCACATCTTCGCCGAATTTTGTCTCCACGAGAGAAAATTTAAGTAATGAAGCACCTCAACAATAGCTCAACTTCACTCTGCTCCTCAGATCCCTGGAGTCTCACATTTAGCCAACTAACTGCAAATGGAAAACGGACTAACTGCAAATTGAATGTCGCCTAACAGAGGGGTCTGGTGTGAGAGACGGTAAGAGTAGCAGGTTGACTCCCTCAAAGAGAAAGTGCCGGGGCCGCATCTTTTATTATTTAAAAAAAAAGATTTTTAAAGAGAAATTTGAGGACTATCTTCAGAAAAGGAGGTGTTTGTGTGTGTGTGTCCTTTAGATTTTCAATAAGACAAGTCACAGATCCTGATTTCTCTTTTTTCTCATAGCTCAGAGGGTTCAGCAGAGGTGAGTCTTCAACAAACAATAGCAACACTGTGCGTGCGTGCGTGTGCGTGCGCGCGTGCGCGGCTGCTGTGTGTTTTTTGTTGCCATCCCTGGCTGGCAGATATGGAGCCTCTTGGCTGGGATTTCTCTCTTTTCCGCCACACATCTCAATCCTGACAGGCCAGTTGGTGCTCACCACAAAACACACCCACACACTCCAAAACATACCCATAACAACAATATCAGATCATTATCGAAAAAACACAAACACACATACACGACAACATTTTGTTTTGTTTTTAATAAAGCTGTCAAGAAGTTAGCTCACACACTCCACTCTCAGCCGATTTAGGGAAGGTAGCGAATTAGACGTTAAAGGCCCTCGAGGGGCCTACCAAGGTGCCTGCTTCAAAATGAGGAACAATTAAAGAGGAAAATGTCAGTTTATCCAATGCTGCACTGTTTTCAAACCTTGAAACACCCTTTGTTCCATTTTCAGAGCACATCTGTTTTATGAATTAAAACAAAAACAAAAATTATTATAATTTTATAATGATATTGCAATTGCAAGTGTGAAAATTAAGATGCATATATTTCATCCTGAAAGTCTTTCTATCGCAGAAAGGAATGGAATATTACTATAATTCAATAGCTGCTGTGTTACAAGTAAGTAGCAAAATAATTTGCCAGAAAAAGGTTTCCCTGTCTGGGGACGAGTTATCCGTTTGTCCTCTATCATCTACAGAGGAGACAGTTGGTGAGGAGAAGAAAGGGAGCCGATACGAGTGATGTAAAGAAGACGACAGAGGGGGAAATGTAAGAGGCAATACAAACAAGAGGAGGCCAAATGGGTGGCGCAGCAAGGGAGAGAAAACTACCAGGAAGAGCATTGGAATTTAAAAAAAGGGGACTGCAAGACGAGCGGGTGATAAAACCAAGATGGGTGATGAAAGCAAGATGGCACTGGGGACTCTGCGGCATCACTGGACCTCGATCCGACACCCCCCTTTTATTTTGGTCTGAACCTCCTCATCTCCCGCTGACGGGAACAACAGCGGCCCTGCATCTCCGCTTTATCAGCTGCGACCACATTCGCGCTGCATGAAGATGAATCGGTGGAGAGGGTCGCAGCCACCCCGATGAGCAGTGGGGCCAACAACACAGCAGGAGCAGAGTAATCCTCAGCCTCTAGTATCACAGGACTCCAAAAAGAGCAACTGGATCAGGATTAATGTGGGAGTCACGCTGCCCAATTTACAGATACAGCACAGCCATGAAAGAAATCTCCACTTCTCTCCTCTTTTTTCCTGGCTGCTTTCTGTGCATCCTGTTCCATTCTCATGAGGGACGAGGGAAACACAACCGACACCTCGCTGTCTGCTCATTTGTTAAAAAGGTAGAAGTAATCATCTGGTAGCTGCCATTTTGAGAAACAACACAGTTCTGAATTACAGTCATTTAGCAGAACAGTCAGAGGATTTGTTGCTAGTGTACAAAAGAGGATTTCTGTAGCTGGAGTTTTCTGAATGAGTAACAAAGCCTTGCATGTAACACAGCTGTATGACTTTATGCAAAGCGCTTGAGGCCACAGTCGAGGTCTTCAACAGAAACTGTGAGCAAACTTGTTTGCCGTCTGGAGGAATCAGTCTTGCACAGCTGGGCTCAGACAGGTAGACGGTGTCCTCCAGGTAAATGAGGACCTTACAACCCCACACATCAACTCTGACAAATCGACTGTCGGCATCAATGTGAACTCATTATTGAAGATAGATGATTTGTGCCGCCCGGAGATATAAAACAGCAGGTTTGGGATTAGGAATGTGAAGTGTAACGTTACGAAATGAACATGTAAAATGAAACGAGGTCTAATCAGGACAGCATGGGGCAGCTAGGGATCTCTACATCTTCCATCGCAAACTAAAAACACATCTTTTTCGACTACACCTTGCACTTTAGTAGCACTTAAATGGCTCTTACTGATAGCACTTTGTTTAACTTTATTGAAGAAATTCTTGTTGTTCTGAGTTTGTACTCATGGTTGAATGCACTTATTGTATGTCACTTTGGATAAAAGCATCAGCTTAATCATTATGCCGTGTTCACACCGGACGCGGCGCGAATTTTCGCGCCGCGTCCACCGCGTCAGTTTACTCGCGCGAGTGAAACGAGGGTGTTCACACCAAACAATGCGAAATCGCGAAATCGCGCCGCGACCAAGGGGCGTGGCTTATCTCCCTCGCCGTCCCTTCTCAACGAGAAAAGAAGCCATCTTTTTTTCTATCGACCATGGAAGTAACCTCTATTGCTGCGTTCTACTTGTTGTGGAAGTACCAACAACGTCGTATTCTGAAACGCCGTCGTGTTTGGGTTCACAACACCATCCGTAAACGCACACAGCTCGGTGAATTTCACCGACTCCTCCAGGAACTCCGTCTGGATGACCGCCGCTTCCAGGGCTACTTCAGGCTAAACGTTAGCCAGTTTGAGGACCTGTTGGCTCGGATCGGTGCCAGGATTTCTCGGTTGGACACCAACTACAGGCGTTCCATCTCGGCTGCGGAGCGCCTGTCCATCTGTCTCCGGTGAGTGGCAGTTTCATAAAATATATTCATGCTTTGTCTGGTCCGTCCACAAGACGTCAAGAAAGCCACTTTTACATTTTGTGGATTCTCAAATTAACGTAATCCATATTATACACAGATACGGCAGCCATATGTTTGTTTATGCACATACGTATCTACATACTATATAACTTATGTAAACTCACTAGCAGTTATGTTTATCATTCATGATAGCATCTGAAGCCATATCAATCAAAAACTACTACTAGTAGCACCTGTAGTATAATTAATAACATTATAACAGTATCATTAATAACATTATAACAGTATCATTAATAACATTATAACAGAATCATTAATAACATTAAATGTAATGTCTTCTGTGCTGCAGATATCTTGCTACTGGGGACTCATTCAGGACCATCGCCTTCAGCTTCCGTGTTGGGGTCTCCACAGTCTCCAATATTGTCCCTGATGTTGCCACAGCGATTTGGGACTGCCTTGTGGAGGAGTTCATGGCTGTGCCCACCACAGAGGAGTGGAGGTCAATCGCTGTGGGGTTTGAGGAGCGATGGAATTTCCCTCTCTGCTGTGGAGCGTTGGATGGAAAGCATGTGGTCCTCAAAGCCCCTGCCAACTCAGGATCCCAGTTCTTTAATTACAAGGGAGCCTTCTCAATGGTCCTCCTGGCAGTCGTTGATGCGAAATATTGTTTCCGGCTGATCGACGTTGGGGGCTACGGCAGAACCAGTGATGGTGGGATTCTTGCCAACTCAGCTTTTGGCCAAGCACTGCAATCTGGCACCCTCCACCTGCCTGCTGCCATGGCACTACCAGGAGCTGATCACCGTGGACTTCAGCCACACGTCTTTGTTGCTGATGAAGCATTTCCACTGAAGAAAAACCTCATGAGGCCCTTCCCCGGCCGCATGCTTCCGAGGGAGCGCCGGATATTCAACTACCGTCTCTCCCGAGCTCGGCTGGTTGTGGAGAATGCCTTTGGGATCCTTTCCTCTCAGTGGAGGATGTACAGGCGTGCCATTGAGCTCCAACCAGAAGTTGCGGAGAAGTGTGTGAAGGCTACATGTGTGCTGCATAACTTCCTGCGGAGGACAGCCCGAACTGCAGCAAGCGTACCGGTTGGAGAGGTGGAGCCACTGCCAGATCTGGGAAGAATTGCTGCCAACAACTCAGCGAGAGAGGCCATCAGGGTGAGGGAGGCCTTCACATCCTTCTTCTCTGCTGAAGGAACCGTCCCATGGCAAGACTCCGTGTAACACCGTGCCCAAGCACACCCAAAACGGCTCTTTTAAGAGCCAACCACATTACTAAAGAAACTTTCCTTTGTTTAAGAGTTTTCTTGTAAATGAAATAAAGAACATGGAATAGGTAACATTGAATAAATGTATAAATTTATTTGAACACATAATAATAACAATAATAAATATATATATAATAATCTAAATATACAATAATATATATATATATATAATAATAATATATACAGTAGTAGTATATATAATCTAAATATACAATAATATATATATATATATATATATATATATATAATAATATATACAGTAGTATATATAATAATATAAATATACAATAATATATATATATATATATATATACATATATAATAATAATGTAATATATAGAGTAGTATATATAATATAATATATATAAAACAATAACTATTTACAAAGTATTAAAGTACAAAAAATATATAAACACTGGTTCCTTCCATGGAGAGATTGTCCCCCAGAGATCTATTTCAAATGGTCCAAATTCTTAGCTTCGTAAATGACTTTGTAAATTTCAAATTTAGCATATTCCTGCTGCTGGGGTGACAACATCTCCATAGAAGGAAGCAGGCTTTTGAAAAACGATTCAATGTGTGTTGGAGGAGGTGGAGGAGGAGGTGGAGGTGGAGGAGCGGCATTTTTTTTTAGGGCAGAGAGGAGTAGCTCCTGGATCTCCCTCTCCCTCTCCCTGTCGAGAGACCTTCTCTCGGCCCTTCTTCTTCCTGTATGAAATGGAAACACCATTACTACAATAGCTTGTCAAATGAATATTTGTCATAGTGAAATACATACCATGAATGCATAAATTATAGTCATACCAAAAAAATGCAATCTGAAAGGTCATGCACATACCTGAGGGTGGTCTGGAGGGACCAGCAGCAGGAGGAGGAAGAGGAGACGTGGGAGGAGGAGACGCAGGAGGAGGAGGAGACGCAGGAGGAGGCCCACCAGGACTTGGAGGCTCTGCCTCTTGGTTATCTGGTTCATCTTTACATATTAACAATAAAACAATGTTAGAACCCAAAAGTGACACTGTAATTACATATTAATGTTTCTGCAAATACGATTTGTCCTTTTAAAGTTACATATAGTTGAAACTATGATAGTATCTTGTCTTTTTTTTACATCCATGTTAAAACTTGTTTTAAAAAAAAGTTGTTGTTCCCTGGTCTCTGGAGGATTAAACTAGAATGTAAGCACTTGACTAAACATAGCTACAAGCAACAGAAAGGTGATCTGAATTGTGTTTAATTTACAAGACATCACAGATGAACATTAGCAGACACTTTAGTCTAGTGTTACTTCTTCAGACGTATGCATCTTTTTCCTAACCAGACTGTGATGTTGCGTCTTCACTTCTCGACTGACCTGCCCTGTCTCTCGATGAGCCTGCTGCTGACCCTGCTCTTTCGGGGCTTTCTGGTACGTACTCTGCGGTCCTGACTTCCTCGACCCTCCGCCCCATATTCCCGCTCGTCTCCCGCGGAGTAATAAAGGGGTCGAGGAACGACAGGACCGCAGAGTACTTCCATTTTTTTGTGTGTCCCTGTGCTCCACTTCCACTTCTCTGCGCATCTTTCTCTCTCCGCTTTTCCTTCAGGTAGGTGTCTCTGAGGTTTTTCCATTTGCGCCGACAAATGTCCTCTGCCATGAAAAACATGCCGGCGGTTGGTTTGTAGTAAAGTACAACAAATAGCTAGAATAGCTATAGCTAGTACAATAAAAACTTACCAGGTAGTACCAGGTCCTCGGAGATTGCCCGCCACGCAATATCCTTTTTCCCACGGTCGCGGTAAAGATAGGACATAGTGTCATACAGTTCGGGATGTCCGCAAACCGCTACGATAAGGGAGTCCTCCATTTTGGCTGATGCAATAGCGACAGGACGGCAGGACGGCAGTGACGAGGGAAACATCTCAACGCTGATTGGCTGCCGCAACTTTGCGTCACGCGAATTCTCCGCTGGAGTTGGGAGAATTGAACTCACGCGAATTCGCGCCGCGTCCTTCGCTCTGTTCGCCCCTTGTCAAACGCTCTGTTCGCGCCGCCTCAAACGCGTCTATCGCGCCGCCCCGCGAAAAAATCGCCGATTCGCGGGGCGGCGCGTCTGTGGATTGACTTTGCATGTAATCTGGTCGCGCCGCAAATTCGCGCCGCGTCCGGTGTGAACACGGCATTAAGCTGATGCTTTTATCCAAGTGTAATATCATTTATAATGACATCTTTAAATAAGAACCATGCCACTGGTTTTGCATGTTTTGTACACCTTTGCAGACCATTTTAAGGCCTTTAGTTTTAGAGAAAGTTCCTAACTTGATTTCCATTGATTACACAATAGAAAGAAGGGAAACCTGGTTGGTATAGCTCCAGATTGGTATTTCTCCATCTGGGGGCTGTAGTGCCATTGTAGGGAGGCACTGGTCACTGCTTTAGTGATCCATCAGAGTACCTTTCGGTTTCTACTGTTGTCCATTTTACAACACTGCAGATGCAAGAAGAGAGCTTTTTAAAAGAAAAATGCCGGTGCATTCAATGGCACATTGACATACCAGAGTTGATAGTGTCTAAAAGAATATCAGAGCTTCTTTTTTTTTTTTTACAGAAAGTTTACTAAAGAGGAACAACAAGCAAACACGGCCATCTTGAAAATAATAGTTTCATAAAGGTTGCTGTGACTGTTTCGCAGCCAAACCTCATGTTTACTCGCCTGATAATTGGGGTGAATTTCCATTTTGTTCACTTTCACAAGGCGCTTTGGCTACAGTCTGTGTTTTTCTCACTGTCAACAAACAAAACCAACAATTAATTGATCCAACGAACGACACACACGCACACGCACACACACACAGTAGGAACCTGTCGGCCAAAATATCCAGATTGTAAAAATTGACAGTTTGATACATTTTGCATTTTAGTTCACAAACTTTGGACAAGATTGATGATTTGGGAGATGGCAATAAAAAAGCCAAACAAACACGAAAAAACATTTGCACTGCTGATATTTTCACAATAAAGTTCCCAGAAGGAGAAAATAATGAGCCCTAGGAACACATTTCAAACGTCACATGTGCTGCAAGAGCCGACACGTGAAAAAACGACTGCACACAGAGCCAGTCACTTTGCAGCGGATAAAGCTTTTGTTTTGAAGATGCCCGGCTCAGGAGGAGCGTTCGTCCAGACACAACCCTGACCACGGACGTACGTCTTCGCCAGCCAGGCCGACTCCTTTTAGGGACATAAGGCTCCTGGCTCTTTGACATGACGGTCTGTACTCAAGCATAGAAGTTCCTTAACAACAGACACAATCAATCCTGCCACAGTCATTCAAACACACACACACACACACACACACACACACACATCGGACACATTTTGAATATAGATGCTTCACTTACTCTTTCTGAGAACCATTTAGCATCTGCTCATGAGTTAGCGGTTTCAGAATGACGCCATAAAAGCAGAGAAATAATTTCACCCTGTGATGATGTGAATGGCAGCCTCACTGGCAGGTAGAAGACACAAAACCACCAAAGCACCCATCAGCCACAGTAAAGATCTTCCTCTAGGGTACCACTGCTTTAATAAAACCTAGAAATGTGCACGTGACCAGTCTGCACAAATGAGTCTACATGCATGAGTGACAAAACATACAGAACAAGGAGGATCATTGGCTAGAAACCTCATTATCAAGAGTGTTTGCTTTGTAAAAGCCCTTTTACAACAGCAATGCTTTATGGGAATCATTATCATGTTTGGGATACACATCTTTTGTCTAATTAGATCGTCTCAAATTACCCACTGTAAAAGGTGCCATGCTCTCCATGTAACGAATAGAAACACATTGCATGCAATATTATGCAGAATTCCTAATTTATATTCTCACCCTCAAACTAATTAAACCTTACTCCTCATGCCGAAGCCTAAGCAACCCAACCAATGGAGGCAGCGAGTAAGAAAGAGAAACAGTGGCGAGTTATACCTTCGCCAGTAGGGTGGTCCGATGACGTCATTCTGCATAACAATGTGCAACGTATTTTACGATATCAGACAACAAAAGTTACTCCTTATTTTTTTTCGTGTTTATCAACCAAAAAGTGCGTTACATGCACACAGTATTTTCAAATTAAACTTCCTTCTCCTGGGTGAGAGATCGCTACTTTTCCTGCATCATCTGCCACTCTTGCTACAAAGAAAAATAACAGAAAACATCCTAAAATAACTCCTGAAAAACATCCAATATCAGACTGATATCTTATGTTGGCTGACAGACTATTCATAAATACTGAATTTGTGGAGCACAACATGAGCACATGTGGCAGCTCTTATCAAAATCAACACATCTGAATGGTCAGTGTGATTAATAATCATGGTCCCAGTTAGAAATAATAAAGAAGCCGAATGACAGTGACAGGAGCACGAGTCTGACTTGTTAACAAGCTTCTTTTCACTGAATACTATACATTATTAAGGTTAAACATAATACAGTTTTGATGCTCCGACTGTATGTGCACATATGTAAGTAGCATTCCATTACCCACAGTGCATTGCAAGTGTAGGCCCTTAGGCCTGAGCTTCAGGGGATAAAAAAAAAAAACTGAAAAAAACTGATTAAGATGTTTTAAACTGAATTTCAACTCAAAGTGCGTATGTTGTGTGCTCAACGTTTGTGTGTGTGCAGCCGAGAAAGAGTGAAAGCGTGGGTATTCGTGGTTTAGAACAATGTCTGAAAATCGTTTTTCACGGTACCGAAACACCGCCACTTCTGAGCTCCTGTTGCTTGTCTTAACCAAATCTAAAACATTTGGGGGGACTGAGCAATTGTTATATAAAACTGTAAATCATAGGTTGTTTTATGAATTTAAAAAAATAAAAGCCCAAAACTGCTGTATTTAGATGTATTGGACACCATAAGTAATATACAAGTGAAATATATATGGTTTGGTACATGAGAAAATTCAAATAGCATTCGAATAGCCCAAATGGGCCCCAATGAGACCTCGTTCTGCTTCACTTTATCAAAGTCAACCTTTGCTGAGAGAATGTTCACATATTGTGCTATGATTTGGGTTAGAGTTGGACCTTACAGCTGCATCATTTCAAAGAAATAATCATCCTGAAAGTGCTTTTTTCCTAGGCGGACCTGAAACCTTTTCATTTTTGCTCCGTCTCATCTTCATTTACTCTTAACCAGTAACATGTAGACTGATATTTGCACATCTGAACAACATCTCAAATGTGTAGTCTTTTATTATGACACCACAATTACTCAAATAGCCCTAGTGGTTGCAGAGATACACCCTTTTTAGTTTGGGTATGCAATTTTCGAGTAGAGGCTTAAAAATAGGTACACACCCGGGAGCGTTGTCCTCGTACACAGGTACAGTGGTGTATAAAGTACCCAAAAGCCATTCTTGTTTTGCTAAAATAATTGGGTTGGCTGTGATCCAACCAGGAGCAACAATTATCAACATAATATATTCTACACAAGTATACTTTTGCATCTATTAACTTATCATAATTCTCCAAAAAGCAATATGACACTATGAAGGAGAAACAGTGTGTTTATAAGTATGCTCATTCCGCCCTGTACCACACAGAAAGAATGGAGAAAAAAAAAAAAGTCACCGCTCCCGCCACCCCGAGATGGGACCCGGTCCGTGAAAATATTGTCTTATGCCGTGTTCACACCGGACGAACCGCGGAAGTTTAGTCGCGCGAGTGAAACGAGGGTGTTCACACCAAACTCGAAACATCGCGCCGCGAAAGGGGCGTGGCTTATCTCAGTCACTTGTCTCTGTGAAAGGAGCTTTCATTTCCGCTATCGACCATGGAATAAATAACCACTAGTTTTGCTTTATACTTGTTGTGGAAGTTCCAAACATATCGGAACATGAAACGCCCTCGTGTTTGGGTTCATAACACCATCCGTAGCCGCACACAGCTCGGTGAATTTCTCCGACTCCTCCAGGAAATGTGTCTGGCTTCTCCGTAAAACGGATACCGATTCTGCCATCCACCATGGAATTAACCACTAGTTCTGCTTTATACTTGTTGTGTAAACTCCACATGTGTCGGAACATCAAACTCCATGGTGTCTGGGTTCATAATATTATCCGTAGTCCCACAACAGTGTCTGAATGACGGCCGCTGCCAGCGCTGGTTCAGGCGAAGCAGCAGCAGTTTCATTCGGGACCGGCAAGACGGCGGTGATGATGGGCGGAGCTTCTCAACGCTGATTCTCAACGCTGATTGGCTGCCGCAACTTTGCGTCACGCGAATTCTCTGCTGGAGTTGGGAGAATTGAACTCACGCGAATTCGCGCCGCGTCCTTCGCTCTGTTCGCCCCTCGTCAAACGCTCTGTTCGCGCCGCCTCAAACGCGTCTATCGCGCCGCCCCGCGAAAAAATCGCCGATTCGCGGGGCGGCGCGTCTGTGGATTGACTTTGCATGTAATCTGGTCGCGCCGCAAATTCGCGCCGCGTCCGGTGTGAACACGGCATTACACGTAACCGGTCCGTGGTGTAATAAAGGTTTGGGAGCGATGGACTAGAGGATGTAGAGGGCAAATGTATAATATTGTGATTGCGTGGAGTCTGTGTTCCACCACAGTCCCCAATGTTGGTCTCATGATTCATTTTTTTTCTAAAGACATATTTGATTTTGTAGTGAGTAATGAAGGTTTCAGGGGAAATGTATCGGAGTAAAAGTATCAGTTTTCTCTGCAAAATGTAGTGAAGTAAAAGTAAAAAGTCAACAGAAATATAAGTAGTAAAGTGTGTATATATATATATATATATATATATATATATATATATATATATATATATATATATATATATAAATAAAAATCAAACATGACTGCATTGGCTAATAAGAGTAAAGAGTTTGTTTGAGTAAAAAGGCACTATCTCCTCAGCAAGCTCAAGCAAAGGTGTAACATGCTTCCGGGCATGCAAATCAAAGTTAATAATTCCATTGTCTTCGTTTTTTTATGATAAACAAATTGATTTTTAAGCCTTCAGTATCATTATCAGTGGGCAGGAACAACCTTAAAGCTAAACACTCACTGCCATTTACATGAATACATGTATGACCTGCAGGCCCCCTGTTGCATACCCAACCCTTTAGGAAGAGAGAAGAGATTTGATTCTCATGCAGAGAAGCATTTCCTTTACGCACATGAGACAAAGTAATCCCAGAAAGACCTAAAACCACTTAACCCTGAACAGAAACATACTGAATAAAAGATGATATTTACACGTTTGTTTTAAGCATGATGCTCATGCTGCCATCCAAAGACACTCAGGAAAATTAACAAGGTTAGGCTCTGCTCTAAAACACATTACTGTTGCACCGGCGAACAACCAACCTTCAAAACACACCCATCGTTGACTGTATGTTTGTTGTTATTATATTGAAGCTCAGGCTGTAATGACATGTTTCCATTTGCAGTTTATCTACATGATTATACCACTTTTTACTTGCCATCTGTGAGCCTAAACTGACATAACATGAAAAATGTATAAGACAGTCATGACTAGATGCAGGACCTCGACAAGTTATGGAAAATGGCTTCGAGGTAACTTCATAGGATTACTGCTGCACATTATGTTAAACACCAGTGAGTGGCACTCGCTATAAAAGAGGCCTAGCAGGTTTCAAACAACACACATGTATTGACATGGCCAAGTAGAAGGACTGCATTGGTTGTTTAGAGGAAACTCTTACAGCTGCACTGATCATATGATTGCATTTCTAGGATTAAACAAATTCTAACCTTACATTATGAATCGTTTTAGCGACTTTCAGCTCATAGTTTTGGCTAAATATTTCACGACACACACACCTGTACACTACTTGCCCAGCACCAAATGCCAGAACGACATTTTATGTTTCGACGTGGTCATTTTGAATATTGGTATAATATGATATTTTGTTGGTGAAGGGCAGGGGAGGCCCCTCACACTTGAAGTTAGCAGTAACATTATAGCATTATAGTAGCCCTGCTGTCAAGTCCAGGTCTGAACAGCAAAAACTCAAGTGCAGAATGAGACGACAGGAGTCCGGCAAAATCCCAAACGTTCTTTAATCCAAAAATAACCAAAAAAGAACACTAGAAACACTTACTGACGGTGCACAAAAAAGAACACCACTAGGAAAACTTACGGCTGGTGACAACACATGCAGGGGCACGCCACAGACTATAGACAGTCAATCCTGCAACAGGCAGGGGGACAACGCAGACTAAATACACAAGGGAAGACAGGCAACGAGGCACAGGTGGAAACAATCAGGGCGGGGCTTCACAATTACACAGGTGAAAGGCACACACGGAGGGAGGATTCTGAAACAAGGACAGGTGAAGGGAATAAACAATCAGTGGCAAGGCAGACGGGGGCAGGAAGTGCGGGGACACAGAGGACACAAGAGACACTCTGACTACAAAATAAAACAGGAAGCCACCCAACACCGTGACACCTGCAGTGTACATACAGTTTATTTGTCCCCAAGACCTCGGCCACGTTCCCGGGCCTTGCTCACCACCTGCTGCCAGTCAAGTGTGGCGCTTATGGCTAAAATTTGGTTTAACACTCTGACAAGGATTAAATTAATCCTGGTTTAGAGTTAATCTAGGGTTAGTAAATCTAGGTTTAAACTGGTTTATAATTAATCCGAGATGTGTTGCACATCTTAATTTTAACCCTGGATTAGTTAAACTAGTTTAAACAAGGGTTAAAACAGGATTAGTTTATGTTCAATGTCCGCCATGATGGATTCCGACGAAATGTAAACAAATTCACAATGTATGCTTAACAAATACGGAACTAAATAGCCCTAAATAAATGCATGCGCTCTTTTTCCTAAACTAACTGTTTTTTCAATACATGCCGTTACTGATACCGTTAGTTACCGTTAGTTACCGTTTATAGCCTACCACTACAGCGGCTATAGCTAATAAACTCTGTCACTCTAGCTAGCTATTATGGCACGCCAAAGAGGGTCAAACTTCTCCACATTTGAAAAGATGTTGCTGACCGAACTAATGGAGGAGTTTGGGGTAACAATTGAGGATAAGAGGACTGACAGCAGTACACAAGACAAGAAGGAGAGGAGCTGGGTCCGGTTAGCTGAGTGCTTCAATGGCTCTACCGGCATCAAAGACACGAGGGACAGGGCACAACTGAAAGCCTGTTGGAAAAACCTCAAGGCTAAAGCCAAAAAAGATGCGGCGGAAGAGAGGCGTAGTCAATTTCAAACCGACGGAGGACCACCAACAAATACTACGGATCCTCTGTCAAAGAAGATAATAGATATGATCCCGCAGCAGATTTCCCCCCTCCCCAACCCCCACGACGGCGCATTAGATGACAGTACATCCCCAGAAGCTGCAAAAGTAACTACGTCGCTACTAGATGACGTTGCTAGCTATATTTTATAATCATTGTTGATTATCTACTGCACCGACTGTGACTGTGAACATATAAATATTATGAATAGCAGATTAATTGCTGTCACCCCCAGTAAGTTATCACTCTGTCCAACGCCGTTAGTTGCAGCAATAACGTGACAAAAATGACGAAAGTAGGCTATAATTTTACCTACAAAGCATTTGTTAGAGCCGATGCATTACTAATGTGTTTATATGTTTTGTTTTGTTTAGCTGACACTATCATTGTACTGGAGCAAGTGGAGCCAGATGGAAACATGGAAGCAGCAGCATCACCTGTGAAACCCCCTGCTAAGCACCCTAAGCTTAGCTCTCACCAGGAGCTTCTTGCATTAGAGAAGGAGAGATGCATTCATGATATTGAAAATGCAAAGTTAAAAAAAGATGTCCTGTTGCTACAAAAAGAGGTCCCAACTCTTCAAAAGCAAAGGCTACTGGATTTAAGCCAGTCACACAAATATAACATTTCTCATATGAATTCTGAAACTGAAATTGTGTAATCATATTAATTGTATTTATTGGAGTAATCAGTAAAATGTTTCTTTCAATCAAATTGGCAGTTCCCTCGTCTTGCTGTTCTTGTTAGTTCCTCCCTGTATGGATGAGAAAGTAAGAAGCATATTAGTTATTACGTATGGGTTAAGGTAATATATTGTATAAGTGCACAAATCAATCAAAATATAACAATATTCTGCCAATACTGACCTTAATTACGCTGCAAAGTGGTTTTCAATCAGTGTTCTCCTGACAGCGTTGCCATTTGCGTTTGCAGCATTCTGCACTTGAGCATCTTCCAGATCATCCTCAAGTGGGTGCTCATCCTCCTTGGGTAGCTCATCTCCTACTCTCTTCCCAAAGTTGTACAAAACAGCTACTGCAACAATGATGGTATGGGTAGTGTCCAATTTTGTGCGGAGTCCCTCCTGTATACATGAAAATCTCCGCTTCCACACCCCAAACACTCTCTCTATTACCCCTCTTGTTTGAATGTGAGAGTAGTTGTAGTTTTTTTCTGCCTGGGTCTGAGGGTTCAAAAGAGGAATCATCAGGTATGGGCGACATGCATAGCCATTGTCCCCCACTAGGTGTCCACGGATCTCCCCTCTTTCCAGCAGTGCACAAAGTTGACTGTTGTCAAAGATCCGGCTGTCATGTGTGGATCCTGGCCATCTTGCAACACCGTGTGTGATCTGGGCCTGGTCATAACACACAACTTGGACATTAATCGAGCAGTAGCCCTTTCAATTTCGAAACAGTTCCCCATTCTCACCACCTGGGTTGGTAATGGGAATGTGGGTGCAGTCAATAGCCCAATTACTCCCGGAAAACCTGCTCTCCCATAAAATCCAGCTGTTGTCTCTCTCCTTGGTTCAAAGTGTATATACTGAGCCTTTAAACTTGCAATTGCCTTGGACACTCTGCTGACAATTCTGCAGACTGTGGATTTATGAAGTCCGAAAAGATCCCCATCAACCATCTGAAAACACCCTGTAGCATAAAATCGCAAAGCTACTAGGAGCTGGAGAAGTGGTGGCACAGCAAAATTCCTCTCACTTCCATGCTTGATTGCTGGTCCAACCTTCCCATTGAGGTATATGACAGACTCCTTTGTGAATCTATACCGCTGTGAAAACTCGCTGTTGACATAAAATTCAATCGGGTTTAACGGATCTCTAATTTTCCTGCGAGGAACTCTTTCCTCTAACCCCATCCAGCGAAGATATGCAGCCATGTTGTCAATAAAACGGAGGTAAATCTCCTCCAGGGGTGGTTTACATATAACTGCTAATCCAGGTTTAGTCTAGGTTTAAAATAACTGGTGCAACAGATTTGATTTTAATCTAGATTTAAATGGAAATTAAATAGAGATTACCAAAGTCTTAGATTTACCCAGGATTAATTTTAAACTAAGGTTAAACTAGGTTTAAAGTTTGGTGCAACTGAATTAAAAGACAAACCTGGTTTAAACCTAGTTTAAGAGTTAATCCTTGTTGGTGCAACCCAGCCTGAGACTCTTGGAGCAAAGCGTCTGGCACCCGAGAGATCACGGTTCACGTCCTGTATCCTATAAACAGAGGTTAAAAGTTTTTATTTTAAATATACAGTATACCATGAAGGCGACCGTTCTCCAACTTTAACCAAGTAGTTTGAGTGAGCTAAATTTAAGAAGATCACAAAACACTTGTGCCGTTTCAATTGTCAAGCATGTTTTATCGGTCACATGGGTTTATTTGAAGGCAATAAATACACTCGGTAGAATATGCATTATTCAGTCCCTTGGGGAACTTCAGGCGTCCAATCGCTCACACAATCTGTAATACCGTATTAAAATAAATATTACCTAAAAGTGATGTCATATAAATAAATAGATAAACAGGGGTAGAGACACAAAGAAAAACTTGGTATAGAAGTCACAAACTGAAACAACAATGACAAAAGATTATAATGGATTTTACAATACAGCTGTTGTAGCAGCGTTTGCAGAGGTGATTAATTCATTGTAGAGTTTAAGTGCTTCTAACTGTCAACTTTTTTGGACTATGAAGAAAGTCTAGTCCGTTCCATTAAAAGGCTGAGCAGATAGCTCGTTGAAGCCGACACATTTCGACCCTAACATTTTTTATGTCGACTGTCAGGATGTGATGCTGTTTTGGAGAGCTGTGCACTCCGATAACAACGATGTGAGTATCTGTACCGGGAAGCACTCAATGAGATTTTGGTCAGAATGATGGAAAGAGTCGAAGGTCAAGATTCACATATGGGGTTTTTCTCATGAAATTCTTCTACAACATACACATAAATAAAGCTGTAATCATGTGCTGCTTATGGACCATTTATTTTCATTTAATACTCATTTATATGCCGTCCTGTTGTCAATATCAAGACCTTAAGGCAAACAAAAAATGATTAACATGTCCATGAGCCCAGGATGTGATCCAACATGTGATGAATACTTTTATTGAAGGGAGTATCAATGCTCAAAAGAAGTGGTGACGATAATTTAGATATCTATCCGACCACCCCTGAAAAGAATGACCTTTCATTTAATTCTTTACTTTTTTTTTTATTTGTATTTAATGTTTGTTTTAATTATTAAAGTCAGAAAGCGGTGGAAGATGCATTTTTTTTTCATCATATGTTCTCCTCAATTGGCCATAGCAGTATAATGACGTATATCATTTCAATACTCTAGATACAATATTTACATAATATATCCGACTAATTGTATAAAAGAGGTTTAATAAGAATCAGATCAAAGCTTCTCCCCCAACTGTCGTCTGTTTATATGCCAACTCGGCGAGAAGGGGAAAATGAGGTCCGTCTGGGGGCAGCGTTGTGCGAGATGACTTGCCGCCATCCGCCTCACCAACACAATGCTTCTGTCCTGCATTGTCCCAACCAATTTGTGGCCTGCAGCGTTATCATGTGTCCTCCCACGAGATTGGAAAAGTAGCGAGAACGAAATAAACAGCCATTTTCTTTTTCTCCCAGAAAGCGGTATGGAAAGTTATTCAGCCACAAGTTATTCAGCCACAAGTTATTCAGCCACAGATACACAAATGATGACTGAATCCAGAGGGGGGGTAATAGATATGAAAATGAACATAACCTCCATCCAGGTAGGCCCACGTGCTCGGGGAAGCTCTCATTGTGAAGCGGCAGCAGTCAAACGCTGCATAAACTGAAGCGCAAGGTACATGGCTGGTTTCCAGTTTTTGAACAAAAGCTCACCATTAAAACCATTCTGTGGACATGGAAACCACAAGACAAATCATGGTGGGGGTTCATTTCAAACTGGGCCTGCAGCAAGAAGCGGAGCAGTGACACAGGAGGCGCATGAGGGATTAATTAAAACAACAAGACGAGCTAATCAGTTTATGAGCACCAAAAGGCATGGGATGATTTGGTTTGACAGGTTAAACAAAACAAAAAAAAAGTTTGAGAATTTTAATTTCCCAGCGGTGGAAACAGACGCCTGGATCTGACAATGCAGATACTGTCTCATTCTCAACACAAAGACTCTGAGGCCTTGGAATAATTATTTATGAAACTTGTTTTTGTTGCGTCACAGAGGGGCTCATTTAACTGATGTTTTCTGAGGTTGTAGATAACGTACTACTGACACAACGCAATTCAGTACAACAGCACAAATCACAGTGTAAAAAAAAAAGAAGAGTTAAATCATCAACCTCTTTCACAGCCTCAGATACTTGTCTTTTCCTTCCTGGGGGAAGTGGTGATACTTTGGATCTTCCTCACATGAAGATCAAGCAACTAATTTGACTACTAGTCTGTACTTTGGTGGAGCTAGTTGTCTTGTAATAACTATTTTTTAGAATATCTTTGGTATAACGCTTCAATAAATCTATTTTCAGATTTATTATCACCATCATTGAATTTGAAGTCCAATAATGTTTTCTCACAGTTTCACAATTGTCTGTAGTGAAAACCTTAAAGTCGTCCTTAAAGTTTATTGGAAATGTGCTTAGCTTGCTGCATAGTTGTGCACATATACATGCATAATGAGGGCAACACATTTCTATTCAGCAAAATAAACTAGTATTTTATGTAGAATGAGAATGAGGAGATCATGTCATGATCAAAGTGAGTTAAACTACATTGAAACTGGCAAAACATAAGAATATGTCGTTGCCTCAGGATGAAAAGTTGCCTGTTTAAACAGCCTCTGTAAGCCACAGGATACCCTGCTGCTTCAAAAGAGCAGAACCATGTCAGATAAGCACTTTGCCTGTGATTCGCCCTGGTTTACTGCCACACCCTTCTTCTCTACAGAGGAAGACAGCGAGATGATGAGAAAAGCAGCCATTTTGGGTCTTTCTGTGGCCTCCGCCTCTCCTCCCCTATTTTTGGAAGATGCTGAAGCACATTTGCTCCAAGATATTAAAACCAACACAATACATATTGTGGACTGGCATGGGGCTTTTCACTCCTTCACTCTGACATTTTTTTCAAATCCCTGTCCCTCCACTGCTTCAATACAACCTCAGGTGGTTTTCATTGTGTTGCAGAGTATAGAAACAGACAGTTGTTTTCTAACCTTGTCAACCCCGCCGACCGGCTGGATCTTACAAACCAATGTTGTGTCGAAAAACTTTACTAAAAATGATAACAGATACCAAATGTACTTTACTTTGATACAACGTGGAAAAATATTTTTCCCTATTTTTTTCCTTCACTATAAACTGACTGCAAGGCAGAATTAACAGCTATATTTGTTATTATTTATTAATGTTTTCTGTTCAAGTTTTGCATGAAAATAAACGTGGACTTATAATTTTAATTAGAATCACTGGAGAAAAACAAAAGGTACATGAAAACATATGGATTGGGCCCAGATCTATTGTGTTAATGGTTAATGCAATTACATTGTGATTATTATCAAACTATTTAATTCAAATAGTGAATGTTCTGGTTAAAAAGTATTAAGTTGATCAACTTGAAATATTGATACATGAGAGATGTGACACCATCAGCTCACTAATTTCTTAGAGAATCTCCACTCTGTTGGTCTTATTGACAAAAACACAGTCCACTCATGGTAGGAGGGATGGTTCTCTTCCACTATAAACAATATTTGACTAAATACAGTTCAGCGGAGCAAACCACATAATATCCAAGTTTCATTTTAGCCATTACCAAACTAGCGTAAGGAAGCAACATCTCACTGAGTTTAGTGAATGCAGACATTAAAATGGAACCTAACCATTTTCCTTCTGTTAAAATGAATGTCAGCCTCCTAGAACTGGACCCGAACAGTAGAGGATTGATATCCCAAATTTACAAGCTCATTAACAATATCAACTCACACTCCTTGGAAAATGTAAGAATGGCCTGGGATTCAGATCTTGGAGTGGTTATAACAAATGACCAATTGGACTCTATTTTAGACTTGATATACATCATCTACATCTGCTAAACACAACTTAACTCATTACACTAATGCTAGATTGGCAAAAATGTACCCTAATGGCGTGTTTACACCAAAAGAGTTGTGAATTTTCGCAACGCTTTTTCGCCTGAGTTTACTCGCTCGACTTTATGTGGTTAATTCACTTTTTCGTAACCATTCGCTGCGGAAAGGGGGCGGGGCTTATCTCCGTGTCTGTGAAAACATTTACTATTTCCGGCAAAGCGGATTTGCGAATATTCACAACGCCTTTTCGCCTCTATCGCGCTTTTCCGCAACCATTCGCGTCTGTGCATTGACTAAACATGTAATCTACTCGCGCAAATATTTCGCAACTCTTTTGGTGTGAACACGGCATAACTCTGATCCGTTATGTCCTCGATGTAAAGGCCAGCCAGCAGACCTGTTACACATGTTTTGGCTATGCCCGAATCTCTCCACCTTTTGGATAAGCATTTTTAAAGCTTATAGTGAGATGTTTGCAACTCAATTTGACCCGGACTCAATTTGCGCACTTAATACCAGAGGAACTCCATACCCGTTTACCAAATGAAGCCAATGTGGTCGTAGCCTTCACAACACTCCTTGCTCGACGTTTCTCGACGTTCTGAGATGGAAGCAACGTGCCCCCCCATCGTTCTCCCACTGGGTCAAAGATATCATGTATTTCTTAACACTTGAAAAAATGAAATATACACTCAGAGCTTCCTCCCAAAACTTTGGTAAAGTATGGAGACCTTTTCTAGACTACTACGACTCCTTACAAGAACCTCTCGATAAAGACTAATGTGGATCCCTTTTCCGTCCCATGGCAACAAGTGATCTAAATGTATAAGTTCCATAGCCTGTAACCCTACATTGGGTGGGTCGGTCGGGTGGGTGGTGTGGGTAGGGTCGGGAATGAGGTTTCACATTTCAATCTGTAATTGCCCTCAGACATGTGTGAATCCTCTTCCCTGGTGGGATAAAAACTGTGAAAATAATATTTTAAATAGTAATTTTAAATGGACTTTTTTGAATTTTGATATTGCTCACACAAGAGGCTAAATGATGTTTTTGTGCTTGAGCCTGCAGCACAATAGTGTATGCAATAAAAGGTTGCCTGTTAAGAAGACTCCCTCCACTAAGTAGAGCATTGGACTGACTGAAAATGCCAACAAAACACCTCATCAGGTGTTCTACAGCTCATATTACCTTGATATGAATACCAGCCCCTATTGTCCTTGATCTCTAAAGAATCAGCAACAAAAAAAAAAGCATAAATATGATCAAAAGTCAAGAGTCTGATCAAAAAATGACTCCTCGATCGCTCCCCGGGTTTTTAAAATTGTATTTTCGGTGCTTTCCCATCATGCCACAGAGTAATACTGCACCTCTTTAGAAAGATTATGACCTAAAGCATCCAAATCTGACTTCTTTTTTTTCTGATTTTTTCAAGCCTTTCCAGTCCAAAAATCATGTTTTTCGGTTCAGAAATAGAAAAAATAGCAATAGTGTGTCTTGCTCACACCATGACCGTTGTGTACTTCAAATGACCGTCTCCGTCAGCGTGTGTCATCTGACGCGGTTTCAGATGAGTCTGAGGGCCAATGAGATCGCAGGACCTCGAAACAAGTATTGACGTCGCTGCTCGCGACGTCAATACTTTACAAACAGTAAAGTATTGACGTCATACAGTCTCTACGGTTACAGCAATGGTACTTTGAGCGAAATCCGTCGTTGTTAGGGGACTGAATTAGTTAAATAGTGAAACGTTATAATCGCTCAGTCATGTTGAGGAGTTTACGGAATTACGGAATTATAAAAATATAACAATCTTTTTTTTAAATGTAGTCCATCGTTTCTCTTCTCACAAGGGTTTACAGTTCTTTAGCCGTTTACATTTATTAGATCGGACCTGTGGATGATGATTTAAACTCACTTCCTCATTTCTGAAAAAGCAGTAAAAAAAAAGCTCCGAGCCGATGGGTTAAAGGTTGGGCGCAGAGGGAGAAGAACATTCAGCTCCATCTCAGATTTCTACACAAAACCCTTAGCCACAATATCATTTATATTGGCACCACTTAACAAAACCACAGAGGTTAAATATATCTTGGTGGTGGATAAAAGACAGTGATGTACGTTGGCCCAATATAAAAACGTTTTAGCTCGTCATAGTGACTTTTTTCAGGCAGGAAGAGTCGATACATTTTTCTTTCAACTCTGCGCAGCCCGATCAGCGCTGTAAACAAAGCCAACAGACCGTTAGGCCGCGGGATTTATACTCGGCCTTGTCCATTAAGAGTTTCTGTGGCAGCGCTGTGTTTTCATGAATGCAGTCACAGCCACGGACCCATCCAACCGAACACCGGGCTTGCCGAGTTTAACAACCGATGTTCAGCCTTGGGGGGTCACGTAATCTGCCAAAACAGGATGTGTTTTCAGTGGATGTGACCCTGGGAACACAGCGTACCACCAATTACAATCAGCCTTGAAGTAGCTCGTTAAGAAGTCAGCTGCAAATTACAGCCATATTTAGTTTGTTTGTCTCATTGCATCAAATGTTGTCTCCATGTGTGCTTTGTATTGTTGTTCAATATCTTACAGTTTAAAAGGCAAGTGTGAAGAAGTTGGGATGGAGGTAAACACCTCCTTGTTTGACACAGCAGATGTCAGATAGCCAATTGCTGCCCCAGGTGAAGAAGTATCTCAAGCGCTTGTTGACGAATGAGACCAAGATGGAGCATGACATCTTCAGTAATGTGAGACTGTCACGTTTCGTAGGAGGTCTTCATCTACAATTCAGTTTATGTTCCACAGTCACTTGAAGTCATACACTCTGGGAAGTCGGTTTCAACTTCAAGATGAACTTTGGGTTATAACAAAAAGAATGATACAAGAAGCTGAAATAAGTTCCTTCTCATTCCACGTTTGGATCTGGATCTATGTCCTCCGGTAGATCCAGCCTTCCCTCCTCCTTCTCTCTCTTGCGATTTGCTTTGGTGGGTCCTTTTTGTCCGTCGTATGTGTGGACCAGAAATCGAAAGGAATCTGCCCATCAGACATTCTCTAAAGAGGTTAAAAAAAAACGAAAATCAAAAAAAAAAGCCACAAATCTCTGTTGCAATTTGCCCAAAACCATTAGGATTCACTCCTGGAGGAAGACGTGGTCGATGCCGGTGTTAACAGGCTCTTGAATGGCTCAACAAACAAAGCCACTTTCTGTCTCATCTGCTGCAACATTAAAGAGGCATTTTCTTTTCAGCTTTTCGCAGAAAGCCAGTCAGTCATTCTCATCCTGGAGAGGAAAAGCTGCTCCTTCCTTATTCTCATCTTCTCTCCCACTGACAGATTTCATCTTCGGCAATCAAACAATTTTTGATAAACATTATTTGGAGGGCCCCATATTGTAAACATATTCATGAATTCTGAAAAGAAGGCAAGCAGAAGGGAACCTATCAGTAAAAAGGACAATGTTTGGATATTCTCTTAGCTGATGTGTGAGTCGAGAAACCTGAAATCTGAATCCTCTCATTCTTTATGCCAGCTGTATTTCTTTTTTTCCCTTTTTCTTTTTCAGTTGGGGAATTGTTTTACTTCACATCTGGAAAGGTTTTTTAACTGTAACATATAGCCTCGATCAGAGTAGTAAAATGCACACACGTACACACACACACGACCCCTGAGCCTCTAGTACAAATACAGTCAGAGTGACAGGAAACAGAGAGGAAAGAAGAGAAGGTAAGAGTGGGCGTGCAGAAAGAAAAAGAGCAAAGCAGAGCGAGGGAAAGTTAAAGAATGAAGTGCGCAGAAGGAAGGAAGGAGGGAAGAGGGGAAAATGCATGTGGTCCCAATGCTCAGGATGAGTAACACTGCTGATGAAATCCAGGCCGCTATGACGAGAGATCAGGCTGCAACCTCCCTTTTGTGAGGAGTGAAGCCAATGGAAGTGCCTTAATTCAACTAACTATTTTTTTTTCTTTTCTTTTAATGGCCAGCAGGGGATAACTCCTCTGGTTGCAAAGAGAAGTCAGATTGTATAGAAGTCGTTGAGATAAATGGCCCTAATTCTCACTTGATTTATTATTTAACATTTTAACATGAGTTTATCGTCTCAATCGCAAGTTTCAAGTCTTCTTCAATACAGCATGATGTTCACTCATTAAATTATGGTCCTATTTAGTGTAAAATAGACGATAAAGCAGGCTAGGTTTTCGGCCGTGGTTACCTTGAGATTGACAGGTCGCTATTCGGGTTTGGGAGCTGCGGGTTTTCATCTCATACTTTATAACTGTAACTTATAACCCTTTCCTAGTGCGTTTTCAGCTCACGAAAGTTAATTGTAACATTGTGGTCCGCTCAAAATGTCTTATTCAATATATGCAACGAGGGAAATATTTCTTCAAAGCTGCATTTCTTAACACACACACACACACATACTTTATTTGGCACCGTCGTGCCCCCAAACAGAATAATGTACCGCACAAGTTGCAAGACCACAACCAAAACTGTGTGTGTGTGTTTGTTTGAAAGCTGATGATAAAGAGTCTGTCTTAGTGTTATACTCTTTCTGTCAAAGCTGCAGAGACATGAGGGGGAACTGTGTGTGTGTGTGTGTGTGTGTGTGTGTGTATCTTAGGTTGCCATCCCCCAGATGATGTTTAGCTTGGCCCATCGCTGATCACTGCAGAACAAACACCAGCCTTCACATTGATTCCTTCCATCACATTTGGCTCAGATCCTCTGTGACTCTCTGCGTTCTCATCTTCAGTTTTAATTATCTTTATCCTCAAGAACCACTTTATTATGTAAGGCTGTTTAGCTGTAAAACTATTGCATAAGTAGTTGTCTGTATATGCAAATAAACAGTGGTAGCTTCTGGGTCTCCTTCCAAATGAGAAATATTCTGACAGGAAATGATGCATTCTGTTTTATGTGCCCTCTCTTAGATTCCTTCTTGGCTGAATATATATATATATATATATATATATATATATATATATATATATATATATATATATATATATATGCAGTTTTTCAGTTGTTGTAGGATTCACTTCTAAAATAATTTGGTTAATTCTCCAGTATCACAAAGTGGAAAATGGCATACAAACATTAAAGCAAAATAGGAAATGAAAAAATAAATGTGTTAATCTATCAAAGTAAAAGTATAAATCTACATAAGGCTTTACTCTCAGTACTACCTCATTAAACAGAAACATCTCTGAACAACCGTTGGTGACCTGCTGACATGTGAATAAGATCAGCGGAGAAATTGTAATCACTGCTAAAGAAAAAAAAAAATCCTGGCTCACCTCTCTGCTGATGTGCCAGTTGCAAAAGGTCAATTGCGGTTCTTTACAGATTTTATTTGAAGTTCAACAGGACTACAGCTCAGACACTGTGAGGACTCGCAGCATGGTGGCCTTATAAAACCTGAACAATACCTCCTGTCACATTAAAGCACCTGCTGAAGTAATTTTCCTGCTGAAGAGCAGAAACATGATGACTTCAGAAACATCCCTCGAAGTCTATAAAAACACCTTGTGAATCTGGATAAAATCTAAATGTCCTGTGAAATCCTCTCACAATCCTCCCACTCTGACGAAGCCAACAACTAAGCAAAAATACAAAAAAAGCAATTATGTTTATTTTAGTTTTACCATTCAGTTCTCTGTGAAGATTTTACAAAAGTCTCCAACTCTGAATGAACTTCCACTTTGCATCTGAAGTTTCTGGAGTCCAACCAGGCGTAAGGAAAAGTTAAGCCAAAGTTTACAGAGTGCGTCTAGCAAAGACTGTTTGTCACGACGCCGCCTGTGAGGTTTGAATGGAAGACCATATTTGGACTGTGAATTATGACAACTTTTTAGCGATGGGGTAAATATTAGGACATTAGGCTGATGAAGGAGAATGGATGGGGAGATGCTCCTGTGGAGAGACTCGGAGGAAGCCGGTGATGAAAGATGGAGGACAACGCGAGGGACAGAGACGAGGATTAGAGCTGCGACTCTCGCGGGCCGTGTTCACACTGCAGCTAAATACGATCGTCGCTCCTCGGGAGAGTCGCAAAGCTGGTTCAGTTCACACGCAGTTTGGTTATGAAAAGTTGAACATTATCGGAGTGCAGACTCGGTTGATTCCACCACTCTGATGAGGTTGTGTTGGATCTTTTTAGATGGCAAACATAATCTGCCCTACAGTATGTGGGAAGTACATTTTATCAGCTGTTCGCCAAGTGTCTGCACAGCTGGAATGCAGAGGGTCAATGGAGCCACTGTCCAAATGTCAGGAAAAATTACTCTTTTTCTTATACAATGGGTCTTAATTGAATAGTTTTTGTATTGGTTATAATTTTCCAGGTGTGTGCTTCCCTCTTTTTTTGGACAATATGGCAAACATTAAGTGTAACTCAAGTTAATTTGCAGTAAACCTGGTGCAAAAAAATGTTTTTTTTATTCTTTTAGGGTAGTATTTTAGGTTGTATTTTCTCCCCAATTGCAGCTTGAAACCTGTTGATTGAAACAAATAATAATACATAAAACCCTACAAAATTATTTTGTTAGGTTTAGTAAAAAAGCATCATGGTTGGTCTTAAATGACTAAAATATTGAAACAATACATAACACAAATGGAACAAAAAGTACTTGGTTAGGTTTAGGCAGTCCCGTCTTCTGCGGACTCATTTGAAACGGTTTGGTGATACATTAAAGAGCAAAAGTAAAGAATGATGAAATACATTTTCTGAAAAACATAATACACAATCCAGTTTCTTTGAATGGGATTGCCATATTTAGGAGACAGGAATACACATCTTTGAAAATAAGGTCATCCATTATGCATGTTTTAAATAAATATAACTATTTTCACGGCATATGTAAATGACTGGAAATCAGTGGCTGCTTGGAAGGTATTCAAAATTGAATAATTGTATGTAAAGTAAACAGTTTAATGCAAAGCCATTGCTGAAAGTCTCTAAAAAAACAACTAAAAACTTCTCTCACTCTCTCTCTCTTTCCGTTCCTCCCTCTCCCGTGTGTGTAAATGTGTGAGTGCTCAACAGGATTACAGAGCTCAGGATTACATAATCCATCTCAGCCAATCAATGAGCATAACTGCTCTAACGTCATGTGTTGATTTAATCCACGCACATGCACACACACACGCACACACATGCGTGTGTAAGTGTACGCACAGCTGGAGCCAGGTATCAGGTCTCACAGGAAAAGCAGAACCAGCTGTCTGAATTAACCACACACACAGAAAAAATAAATAAAAATACCGTTCCCACACAAACACACTCACCCAGCGACACACAGAAAAATACACAGGTAGTCAAAGAATCTGAGCTATTCCTTGAGGTTTAAGAAGCACTCGCTGAGTCTGGACGTAAACATTCAGCAGAGGGATTATTCCTCCCTCAACTTTTCAGTTTATCACTGAAGTTCATTTAAACCCCTGAAGGGAGCTGCTCTGAATGTTTGCAGCATCCTGACAATTTTTTTTTAAAACTTCTCACCTCAGAAACCCGCCTCAGCAATATGTTGTGTGCCATACTGTGTGGGTGTGTGTTCATGGCAAAGTAACAAACATTCCTTTACATTGTCAGGGTCAACAGAGTTCAGCTCTGAGAATCAGCACACACAGGTTTTATTTTGGCCAGTTTACGAGGCTAGATTAATAAAAAAAAGTACTTTTATTTTCAAGTAAAGTAATGAGCATGAGTTATCCAGATAAAGCCAGCCTTAGGTTTCACAGTACCAGGCTAACAAGCCAGCAAAATTGACTAGCTAGCTAGCAAGCCGATGGAAAGTTGCCATTTGTAGACTTTTAGGGCACATTTACACCGAAGACTCCTCAGCACATGGCTGCAGGGTGCCCTCTGGGTCACCTTGACATTTTCACAACCAGTTCAGTGAATTAACCTTCCAGTCTCACACACACACACACACACACACACACACACACACACACACACACACACACACACACACACACACACACACCTCCAGGGAAATACAACCTTACCATTCCCTGGAGCTTTAGTTAAGCAGCACACCTTTTTCTCCCCACACTCCACAGCCTGCGTCCCAGGTTCACCGATCTACTGAAACCTGCTTTCTGTTAACGGTGATGAAACACTGCCAGATGCCTGCTGAGGAGGTTTAGGTGTCAGAACAGAGACTTGCTGGCCACTTGTGATCTGTCAGATCGAAAGAGACTCAATGCCTCTCAGTGAGGTAGTACGCACTTCGAGATTGCTGGTTGACGAGGACTTCATTTAGCAGCCGCTGTATCAACAAGTGAGCCACCGTGCAACAAACACTGGAGAGCTGTTTCGGCTTCAGCGAGACGTGAAACCACAATCAGTCACAGCAACCGCTCACATGCCACTGGTTTTATTGAGCAACTACATGGATGGACAGAAACAAGCAGGCGCTGACCAGGATGCTATGGCAGCTTTGAGATATATAAAAAAAAAGGACAAGGTTGTTATTTAGATTTATTAATATCAATAACCCCAAGGAGAGACCAAAACCAACAATAATGTTTAACTTCCTAACAAGTAAAGCCTGTTAAAGCAGTTCATGCCTCCATGCCATATAAATTCAATGTTTCCAGAAATGATTACAAATTAATCACAGAGGCATGCTCTGACATTGGGTGACATATTACTTCATTACAATCTGTACTTTCACTCTTTGGCAGTAGCTCAATGTGCAGCAGAGGTTCCACCAACTCATTGAAAGTCTTGACCTTTTGCACATCCACCACAAAAACATTAACTTCTGGATTAATTAATTAAACTGCAATCTGTTGGTTGTCACGTTTGTTTTCGTGTTGCTCAGCACGACTTCTTTTTTCAGTCGGCCCGACATTACACAACAAACAAAAGATAAGTTTGGGCTACAAAACCATGTCGTAAGGTTTAGGAAAAACATAATTGTTGGCTTAGATGACAAGGTCCAGTTAGGTTTGGGCAACAAAACAGATGTTAGGTTTGGGGAACAAAACCACTTAGTCAGGTTTAGAAAAATAACTTACACATCTACCTTCCCTCCTGTCCATAATTTTCTGTATTTCTTAATATCTAATATAATGCCACTAGCTTTGACCATTAAATGCATGAATGCGTTTAATGCTGGTGTCCATCACGAAAAAGATCCTAATTGACTCTCCATTGTCAATTTGTGTCCCTGGACATGAAACTAAAAGATTGCATTTCGTGACCATTTTCGTAAACTGCCATGAGACCAGGCTGACAATGAGGACCTTTAAAGGCCCCGATTTTAACAAACTGATGCAGGCAGCCACTGCATATGACTCTGAACTCTGAGCTTTCCAGCTAATGCAAAAAAAAAAAAAAAACACCACCACAGCATCACAGACAAGTGAGTACAACTCCACAGATGCTGACATTCCCATAAAGGGTCACGATATACATGTAGTAATCAAATTTCACATAATATAAGATTTTAACCTCATCTCCCATCCCTGATTTAAATTTCCTTCTGAAACCTTGCATGAACTCCACTTTCAAACCTGCCAACCAGTTGAGTAATCTGCATCCACATCATATCGTATCATATATCATATATCTCAACTCACCCGACAGCCGCCTCTCCCTCACGCTCCTCCAGAAGACATCCAAAGCCTTGTTGGTGGAATCTTTCACGTGCTCGCTGAAGGACCTCCGCAGTGGATTTTTTTTTAATGCCGGGGTCTGAGCCATATTCCACACGTTCAGCAGTGCTGCATATAGTCCCACGGAAAAGCCCTGCGTTTCTGGAGAGTTTCTAACCCATGTGGGCAGATTACTCCTTCATGGCTCATGCCGAGGCTGTGTTTCAGTTCAGCAAAGTGAGGAAGGAGGAGGAGGAAGAGGGGGAAGGTTGACACTTGATGCAAAAAGTCTGCATGTAATTTGTGAAACACCCGTCATCTACCTCCCTCCCCAGAAAGTTGTGTGTATGTGTGTGTGTGCGTATGTTTAAGGAAGGGCGAGTGAAAGAACACTTGTGTGAAAGACTGTTTATGTGGATGAACAAACTAGGACAGTGTGTTGAGTGTACATCTGTGTGTTCTCAAGGGGGATGAATGCGAACCAGAGCGCAGTGTGAGAAGTGTTTTTCTTTTGTGCGTGCGTACTTGTGTGGGAAGTTAAAGGATATGGCCGGCCAGAAGAGAGGAAATGACATCCAACCTGGGTCAAAGACATCAGCAGCAGCAGCACACTACGCAAAGAGAGACACACTCACTCCATAAACGGCAACTTCAATTATTTCTCCTTGTCACACAAACATACTTTCTCACACACAGCTGTTGACATGTCACTTCAGACTTCAGTCAAATCGGACTGAAACCATCAAGGCCTGAGGCTCTAAACATGAAAGCAAAAACTTTCTCCAGGAGCGGGTCGGGGGGACGACAACTTGCATTCGAGGAACTTGGTTTCAGTTACTGTGTAATTTTAATGGCCAGCATGTGGAGACATGACACAGACATACATGTTGACGTTGACTTGCCTTTGAAGACTTGTCTCAAATTACTTGGACTTGTTTTATACACTTGAGATGTGCTGTGATAGACTCCAAACTTGACCATCCAACTTGAACATTTCCATAATGTCTTCTGACTAGTCTCAAATGACCAGAAGACCCAGCTCAAGACGCGTCCCAAAAGACTTGTAAACAGCTTGGACAGTTAGAATATGGTGATCACAGGCTCAAAGACAACACGGAGGCTCCGTGGTTGCCACCACAAACTTTATTGCTCCTTTCAACAAAAGACAGCGCAGACCATATCCACTGTTTCCGTTCTTACCTTTCTTCAATAATATAATAAACATTTGCCGACGAGTATTTCTCATTTTCTTGTCACGCCCACCCCCGTGTGTAAATGCCTTATACAGTCTGAGCCCTTTATGTCTCCAGTTAGCCTTAAGAAACCAAACAGGCATTGACACACACACACACACACACACACACACACACACACACACACACACATCCAAAACTGCTGCTAGACGGGTAACTAGAGCGTCTGCAGCATAAGGTCAGGTTCAAACTATCCAAAAAAATTCCTTTTTTTCGTAAGGGAACTGAAACTAAAACAGTGAAGGACAACACAGCCAAGTGTTGTAAAATAACAGTTCTATTTCATCCTTACTGACCGCCAGAGGCAGTGTTTCACACTGGATATGTTCAATATCGCGCTTGCGCAGTTCGAGTAATTATAACAACAAAGTCACGTGTGACCTCGGGTGACCCCCAGCAGGGTATAACCTCCCGTGTCATCCCGAGCTCGGTTCTCTTTCATCTTCTCGCTGCGCAGGCTAACTAGTGTGTTAGCATCAGCTGGAGCTGAACTTGTATAGAGAGCTCGTCGCTTGTAGCCTTGTGATCCCTCGCCCTCCAAAGGCTGCGACAGCTACAACCTCCTAAGAGGAAACGGGACGCTTTCCACGTTTGGATCATCGAGCCGAGTGGCGTTCCTACCTTCGGTCATCACCAGGTTTGCAGTCTTCACGGTGCAAAAAGGCAGGGACATAACCGCACCCTGCAAAACCAGGGCGGCCTCCCGTGGCCATTTTCGGCCCCCAGCTCGCCCCAGTAGCCACCAACGGTCTTAGCACCCTGTGGAGAGGCCGATCCGCTCCCAACGCGACTATTCCCGCGTTCCCCCCAGGCAACCCCCGAGCCGGGGGACTAGTGGTCGCCCCCCCCACCAGAGCCTCAAGGGGCAGGGGAGGCAGGGCCTGAGATCCCCGGGCCGGCTGTCGGTTATTTCTCCCAGCAGCAGGTCAGCTACTGGGCAGTTCACGCCCCAGACCCCTGGGTGGTTTCCACCCTAACCCAGGGGTACAGGCTTCAATTCCGACGCCGGCCCCCAACCTTCAGCCGGGTCAAGATGACTACCATCACCGACCCGGCGAAGTCCCTAGCTCTGAGCCAGGAGTTAGCCGTGCTCCTGACCAAGGGCGCAATCGAGGTGGTGGACCCCCAGCTACAACCCGGGGGGTTCTACTCAACTTACTTCCTCCTAAGGAAGAAGAACGGCGGACTGCGCCCAGTCCTAGATCTGAGGGGACTAAACAAGTTCCTGAAGGTCTTACCATTTCACATGCTGAGCACAGCAGGTGTCCTTCGTGCCGTCTCCAGGGGAGACTGGTTCACGTCGGTCGACTTGAGGGATGCTTATTTTCATGTCCCCATTGTGCATCATCACAGACAGTACCTTCATTTTGCCTTTCAAGGCCGCTGTTTTCAGTTCAAGGTGCTTCCATTCGGACTCTCCCTCTCCCCACGAGTGTTTACGAGGTGTGTCGCCGCTGCCCTTCTTCCCCTGCAATCGCAGGGCATGAAGATATTGCCGTACCTGGACGATTGGCTGATCTGCGCGCCATCCCTGGTTCAGGCTGCACAGGACACCGCTCGCCCTGTGGGGCCTCAGGGTAAATATGGAGAAGAGCTCTCTGAGCCCTTCTCAGAGCATAACCTTTATCGGTCTAGCTCTGGACGCGGCCACTATGAGAGCCTGTCCGTCGCCCCAGCGTGTGGACGACATCCTCCGCAGCCTTCCCCTCTTCCGAGGGGGCAGGCGGTTGCCCTACATCCTTTTTCTTTGCCTATTGGGCAAATTGACAGCAGCCTCAGCTGTCGTTCCCTTGGGCCTGCTGTCGCTGCGCCCCTTGCAGAGATGGCTGAACAGCTTTCGCTTGGACGCCAGGCGCCACAGGAACAGAACAATAGAGGTGTCACAACAGTGCCTTCTCGTTCTATCCCCGTGGAGGAAGAGAGCATACCTGTCAGTGGGTGTTCCCATGGGCGTGGTCCCATCCCGTCGGGAGGTCGTCACGACAGACGCCTGCCTCTCAGGGTGGGGTGCAGTGTGGCAGAACAGGACTGCCCAGGGGCTAGTGGTCCGCTCAGGACCACATGGAGCATATCAATGTTCTGGAGCTGCAGGCAGTGCACCTAGCGCTCAAACATTTCCTGCCACACTTGAGAGGAAGACATGTACTTGTTCGGTCGGACAACACCTCGACCGTGTTCCACATAAACCATCAGGGGGGCACCAGGTCAGCAGGACTGCTACGGGTTTTGTGATGGGAAAATATAGTGTTGTCATGTTGAGGGAGAAGAGGGCCTGAATTGAGCTCCAAATGACCCTCAGAGATGAAGACCAGATGGAGGGGGAGAAGCAAATGTACTGAGATGGGTATTGGGATCAAAGGACTGTTGATCTTCCTTCACTTGTATATGAGGGGTCATAAGCAGATAAGGGATTGACCTTTCAGGACAAAGGGAAATGTTTTCTTCTCTGATGACGAGAACCGTGTTCATGGTTCTCGAACAGACTAAGCCACTCTGGTCTCCTTCATTGGGGGGTTTGGGGGCGGAGACCTGATTGTGTTATAAGGGGGCTGATGACTGTGGCTTCTTTGAATTCTGTGTCACAGGCTGCTCTGACCAGTGACAGACTTTTCCTTCCTGCAGGAATAAACGGATTTAAGACAACTTTGATTAAGAGAGACTCCATTCCTTTTTAACAGATCTAATAGGAAAAACTTCCATTACAGTTTCCCGAGCCCTGACCAGCTTGACCAGCCTTCGGGCGATGTATCTACCGGGGGAATGGAACCAGGTCGCAGATTCCCTCTCCCGTCACAAGCCCCCACCGGGGGAGTGGCGGCTTCATCCAGAGGTCGTGCACAGCATCTGGGGCCTCTTCGGCAGAGCAGAGGTGGATCTCTTTGCCTCAGAGATATCAACCCACTGCCCCCACTGGTTCTCCTTGATGGAGAGGACCAGTCCTCTGGGTCAAGATGCCCTGGCTCACACATGGCCAGAGGGCCTCCTTTATGCTTTCCCTCCATTTCCCCTGATCTTGCCAACACTCCTCAGGGTTCTTCAGCAGGGCCACAGGCTGGTGCTGGTGGCCCCCTTATGGCCCGCCAGGACTTGGTTTCCTCTGCTGCACAGACTCTGCTTCGGGACGCCATGGCGCCTCCCCGACAGGAGGGATCTCCTATCGCAGCTAGGGGGTCGGATCTGGCATCCCGACCCCAGCCGCCTGCAACTATGGGCCTGGCCGTTGCAGGGCCCGACCAGCTGCTGAGCAGCTGCACAGAACCAGTCAGGAGGACTATTCTGAATGCCAGAGTGCCATCTACCCGTCTACAGTACGAGTGTAGATGGAGACTATTTTCTGACTGGTGTGGGGTTCACAACAGGGACCCAGTACAGTGCCCAGTGCAGACTGTACTTGAGTTTCTGCAGTCCCTCCTAGATAGGGGCCGGTCTCCCTCTACCCTAAGGGTCTACGTAGCTGCTATCTCATGCCAGCATGCTAAGATCGACAACGACACTGTAGGGAGCCACAAGCTTGTGTCCCTCTTCTTAAAAGGGGCTCAGCGACTGCGACCTCCGAGCACCCCGAGGGCTCCTCCATGGGACTTGTCCGTGGTACTGGACACCCTATGTTCACCTCCCTTTGGGCCCTTGACAGAGGCAAAGCTGCGATGGCTGTCGGCAAAGACAGTCTTTCTCCCTGCCATCACTTCGGCGAAACGAGTAGGCAAGCTACACGCCATCCAGAGTGAGGGGCCACTCTACCAGGAGTGTCTCCACGTCATGGGCAAGCCTGAGAGGTGTGCCCATGGAGGATATATGTGCTGCTGCCTCATGGGCATCACCGAGCACATTCACCAGATACTACAGGGTGAACGTTGCCACCCCTCACCCACTGGGGGTGGTTCTTCGTCCAAATTCCTCCGCATGAGTCAGACGAGGTAGGTTCCTTGACGTTCCTCGTGACTTTGTTGGTATAAGTCATCCAGTGTGAAACACTGCCTCTGGCGGTCATCCAGGATGTGTCTGTAAAGACAAACCCAGCAGCGAGTCCGTGGAACTAAAATACATTAACATACACGGCACAGCTCTCTCCACACACTCAAAACCAACAGCTGTCATATCAACAGCACCTTTTAATTAGTAATTTATTTTTCTAATCAATTTTCCCTAGTTTTGTTTTGATTAAAATGTAATTTATGAAATGATGCAGCGAGAACATCTTTGTTTTATTGGTTAATTTGGTTCTTTGAGCAACGAGTGTCATTATGTTGACGTAAAAGAGGATTTTGGCAGCAATATAAACAATGTTATTTTGCTAACTGGCATTATAAAAATCAAGAAAACTCGATATAGATATTGAGCAATTAGAGCCAATTTCAGATTTCAGGATTAAAAGCACTTTTTTTGAGAAACTAAAGTGTTTTTTCTGTTCTCTCTAGTCTCTTGCACCTCCACCACCCACTTGCCTCCCTGCATCGTTTAGCTCCTTCACTCAGTTTAATGATAATGAAGCAATTCTTATCAATGGTTTTCAGCAACATGCACACACAGTAACTAGACATTTAAAAACGGCCCTCCCCCGGTCACCTGAGAGCTAATTTTGGCCAATTTCATTCTCATCAGGAACTAAACATCCTGTTGACTTGACTACCTCTGACACTATGGGAATTCACTTCATGTCGTTGGCTACAATGGGTAAATATGTTGGGTAAATGCGAAGGGTTCTTGGCATCGTGCTGATTAAGCAGATTGTTGAAGGGCCTCTCCACAAGACTCAGACCTCAGAGTTTAACTTCTCACACTGAACGTGCACCAATCGTCCTGGATGCGAAGCCTGTGTGCAAAATACTTGAAACCCATTCAAAAAAGGTTTTTCCTCAGCTGCAAAATGAAGCCAATGTGTCAACACAAACACAAACACAAAGATAGACGTCATATAAAATGTTCAACTCGCTTCAGACAAAAGAACAGCGGAAACGGTAGATGTCACAATGCAGAGACCGAATTTGTCATCGAATACCCGCAGCTTTGAAACTCTGAACTCAAATTGAACTTGACAGGCAACGGAGACCTTTTGATATTTCCTGAAGTTTTGTTGGCTTCTAATTTATCCGAAGTGAAGCCGTTGGAGAATCTTTTCACATCCGAACAATGAGGATTTCCTCGAGCTCCAAAGTTAGACATCAAAGTACCCAACCCACTCGGCACATCTGACTGCATGAACGTCAAAGTTTCCGCTCGCTCCTACACCTGCAGGTTTAAAAACACTCGAGTCAAAGCAAACTTCTTTTCCATTTTATTCTCCTGCTTTTGTTTTCCAAAGCTTTTACACTCAAGCGCCTCAGAACAAAAAGCTCGCCATTTCAATATCAGCACAAACCAAAGCTCAATCAATTCACTGTGGTGTTATGCAAAGTTAAAACCGTTCAATGTCTCCATTACCGCATGCCTTCAGTCCCCTTCCAAGAGCCTCTCAGGCGGCTATTGTTGTAATGTGTGTGATAGAAAGCTCTTCCTCCCCCGCCCCCTCCTCTTCCTCGGCTGGGTGGGTGATGGGAGACATCTTCTGGCACATTTGTTTATCCTTCAAACAAGACCTAAATTAGTTGCATTCCCAGCGGTTTTATCCGAGAGCGGGTAATTTAATAGCACTCGGCTGCACGTCGCAATGTGAACTCTCCTCGTCGAGCGTCAGAGGGAAATGCCAAGCAGCCAAGTAAAAAAAAGACACAGGTCTTACTTGTGACAGAGCACATCCGCTTGGATTTGCATGCGTCTAACTAATGCACACATCCAGGTGGAAGTTCAGCTCCTAGCTCGGTGACACTTTGACGGGCCGGCGGCGGCGGCGGTGAGAGGATTCGACTGAGCGCCCTTTGGTTTCCAAGTTGGCCCGTCGAACCAAAGTGACACATTAAAAGTGACGTAAATGACACGAGTTTGAGGCGTTAAAGCTGATGTTTATCTTTTCTGAATATTTAAAGTAACACATTGACACTAAGCAAGTGATTTCCCTTATTCCAAAGCAAAATAAGCTCATTAGCATAAGCGCTGTAAATGTGGTGCTCTAAAAACTGGTTCTTGGAAAAATTCACTATTCTGAGCATGACCCTGTCCTTTAAACCAATTTCCACCAGTGCAGATGTTCACCTTGCCTCTGATAAACATCGGAGGAGACGATAACACATTTGCTCCCTGTGGAAAAGAAGAGGCTAATCACCACAGTTTTACAGCGCATGAAGTTTAGCAGAGAAGTTTAGCATGAGATTAGCACAGTTCGGTAACCTCCAATGCCTAGAAAGTCTGGAGAAAGAAAAAAAAAATATGGACCAGAACCTCGAAGACTCCACTAGCAAGGATAAAAACTGTGCAATTTGGTGAGATATGACTGTGTGTGGGTTTTCTTTCTGCTGCACATGTCTCAGCGATAGCACCTGTACATGAGGTAAAAAAAACAAAAACAAAAAACACTGCCTGAAATACACACTCAAGTGTCCAAAGCATCATGAACCCCCCTCCCCACTGCTCACAAACCCACAATATCTTTGATTGTCAAGAGGACTAAAAGCTTTCTTTAACCCGTCTCCTCTCCTCCAGTTTCTTTCGCCTGCGGGCACAGACTGTATTGTTAGTCTGGTCCTCTTCTCCTCTGCTGCTGCTGTTGTTCCTGCCCAGAAGCTTGTCACTCAACTTGATGAGCTGTCTACCTTACAGCAGCATTCAGGTCCTCTTGCCGCAGCAAACAGGATCAGTAAACTCTCCTCGGGCGCTGAAAGAGTGAGCAAAATTCTTCCGCACAGATCTTCAGCTTCAGCTTTTGAACTTATTTTGTCAGTAACATGCTCAGCTGTGCTGATTTCCCTCCTCGTTGTGCTGCCAGCCATTGTTGTTGACCTGTGAACCCTCACCTTGAAAGCTTGGACCCTCGCTTGGACCCTCGCTCAGTGCTGCCCTCTGTTGAAGACAGTGGAGATGGTTGTGGACTTCAGAAAGAACGCAGCCCCACCCGCCCCTCTCATCCTGTGTGACTCCCCCGTCGATGCTGTGGAGTCCTTCCGCTTCCTGGGCTCCATCATTTCCCAGGACCTCAAGTGGGAACTGAACATCAGCTCCATCGCCAAGAAGGCCCAGCAGAGGATGTTCTTCCTGAGGCAGCTGAAGAAATTCAACCTGCCGAAGAAAATGATGGTGCACTTCTACACTGCCATTGTTGAGTCCATCCTCTGCTCCTCCATCACCGTCTGGCACACCGCAGCCACTGCCAAGGACAAGGCCAGGCTGCGGCGTATCATCCGCTCTGCTGAGAGGGTGATTGGCTGTAATCTGCCATCCCTCCAAGACTTGTTCGACTCCAGGACTCTGAGGCGAGCCAGGAAGATTGCAGCTGACCCCTCTCACCCTGGACATAACCTGTTCGAGTCCCTCCCCTCTGGCAGGAGGCTGAGGTCCATCAGGACCAAGACCTCACGCCACACAAACAGTTTCTTCCCGTCGGCAGTCGGGCTCATCAACAGGGCCCGGGTCCCCCACTGACTGTCTCTGTCACCCCCAGTTATTTTAATTTTAATTTAATTTTTTACTTTTAATTTGTATTCTTATTTTCATTTTTATTTTTTCTCTTTCTTTCTCTTTACCGTTCACTCCTCTGCACACCTCATATTTAAACACTCATGCCACTAACATACACTTTTAACTTAAACACACATGTCACTTTAACGTACACTCACATTAACGTATCTGTTGTCTGAGCACTTTCTTATCTTACACTTATTTAATACTCACTGCACTGTTGTTATCGTTATTGTTGATTGTTGTTTGTCTCGTCTAACGTCCCATGTCCATGTTCAATGTATGCACCTTCTGCCTCGTAAAATTCCTCGTTTGTGAAAACATTCCTGGCTAATAAACAGTTTCTGATTTCTATTGGCCAGGAGGCTTCAAAACAACTGGAGCCAACTGTTGTTTTACCAGATTTTCTGGAAGTTCTCTTTTGTCAGTCTAAATGTGCACGTGTCTCTGATCAAATTGCAAATGAAGCTTCTTAAACTCTTTCCTGCCTGATCGGTTTCTATAACATCTCCTTACAGGATGCTCCGTTGGCACTCGCCGAGCTCCTCACGTACCTTTGTGGCTACATACAAGCAGCACTGATTAAGCGGAGACTGCAGCTAAGAATAAACACTCCAACACTGAGTGGTGTTAAGGAGCCCAGTCATGAGGAGCGGAATCCCTCGTGTCTCAGAAGGATTTGACTTTATTTTTTTTCCTTCCATCTCTCGTTGACCATGAACTCAACTGTTTTACGTATCAAGGAGTTAAAGTTTTACTCCACATGGTCTTTCACTTGTAGTAAGATGTGAACGTAAACCAATGCATTGTTTATGAAGCTTGAGACAGAAGCCGTGTAACTACCCATGACTACCAGATACATGGCAGAGGAGCGGATTGTGGTGCAGGAGTAGTTTGAAATTAGCATTTAGCTGTTTTATTCAAAGCAAAAATAACAAAAATATTTGCACGTGTTAATGCACATTCACATTGATGGTATTTTTTCATTTTGGCCAAATCATACTGCATGGTTTAGAAATGTTTTTTATGAATGTTTCTATGGTTTTTTTTATATGAATTGGCATGAATTCAAGCTTATCACAAGGAACAGTGTTGTGGAAGGGTCTTGTCTTGGTCTCGAGTCTCAAAACTGCTTTTTAAAGGTCTCGGCCTCTTCTCGGACTCCATCCTTGTCTTGGTCTCAGACAAAGATGACTGGATCCACGGTCAAGCCCACGACTGCAGATATCACTTAACTCCCTGATTTATTTAACTGTCTGATTTATTTGTTGACATCCTTACTGTGATTGCCCATGGAAAACAAAAGAAAATTCCCACATGTAAAGTTCTGCAAAGATTTTTTGAATATTGTATAATTTATCATGGTACAATTAGACACACACATGTAGTAAAAGTAAACATGGCAATAAACAAGGCGAATGAAGAGGAACAAAGTTTTTATGGGAATGTGGATCCTGCAGATCTGTAAGTGTTTAAGTGTGGTCTGGTCTTGGTCTTGATTTGGTCTCAACCCATCAAAGTCTCGGTCTTGTCTCGGTCTTGATACACTCTTGTCTTGGTCATGACTTGGTTTCGGTCTTGGTGGTCTTGACTAACAGTACTTTTAGAGAGAAAAACAAATCCAAGACTACTACAATTGATATCCACAGGCTTCATCAGGGTGCTAAAATAACATGTTTACAGTTTTAATTTGAACTCCTAAAGGGCAGCTGTTCGCCACTTAACTTTAAAAGCTTTGATGTGATCTCCTAAGAATACTCTTTACCTTATGTTAAAGCTTTGTTAAGCATTTCTCCTTCACTGGTGGAAACCTGTGAAAGGGGCAGGAAAATAAAAATAACAACAAAGAGCATTAGAAATAGGCTGTGCGACACAGAGACTTGAGGGAATTAAAATAATAGCACCATGCTTGTCCTCAAAGTGAGATCGAGCCAATCCCTTTGATGCAATTCTTCAGACAAACCCAGTCCTGACGCTGCATAATGCAAAACACCCTCAGTTCAGCCGCAGTCCTCTGCTTGAGCTGACCAAACTTCCTTGGTTTGTTTGTTCCAGATCGCACAATTAGATTCAGAGACCCTTTATCTACATGACTGTTGAAAGTCCTCTAACACAATTTGCTGGTGAACTTCACTACTACTTGTCTGCAGGACGTGTCAAGCGTGTGATAGTGATGTCAAATGCAATGCCTCCTACAATGTGACACCTGTGTTCTAAGAACCAGTGGCGGTGCGTCAATAGAGGGCGCTAGGGCGCCGCCCCTCTTAAAATTTTGCGATGAAAAAAAAAAAAGAAGAAAAAATATATATAATATATACTGTCAAAAAACATTATATACCAAATAATTTAAATAAGAAATATACCGTGTTGACGCGCTAAATGTGTGTGGGAGACCGTAAGGCCCTGTCAACAACCACTTAAGATATACCAAATATAATATATCGCCATTCATCATCACTGAGAAAAGCCCCTCCCCCTGTCGGGGCGCCGGCCCAATGTGAGTCTATGGCAGCGAACAAACATTTCACCCTCGTTGCGGCAAGGACAGCTTCTCATTGGCGGATGAAACGTGAATCTTCGGGCGCACAAATCTGCGCCCTAGCCAATGACATCGTTTCTAATTGCAACGTGGTTGGACTATTCGTCGAATCAGAGACCTTTATCATTCCCTCACATCCCATATAGCTCTCACGTAGCTACGCGAGCAACACAGCTAGCAGAGACTTTGATTATGTTAGTATGGCGACTGAAAACTCTGTGGTATCTCTACGCAAAACACCTTTCAATCCACGATCAGATGTTGACAAGAAGAGGCTGAAAGAGTTGGGACCCGAACGTCCGGATTTAAATATTCAGCAGTAAAGCAGTGACCGCGGGAGGACGTACACCCGGAGCTTCTCCTCAAGCTACATGCTAACCGGAGCTGTTAGCTGGAGGCTCAGTGTGGAGCAAAGCAGTGGCTCTGAGCAGCCGAGGAAGCGCCGGGCTGTGAAGGAAGATGAGCTTGAAGGATTGCTGCAGAGGTGAGTGTCAAAATCAGCAGATGCCTGTGTTAGAGTTTAATGTTTTATCTTTCCCACAGCAGAACACATGTTGGACATTGTTAGATTTGGGTGGATATCATATCAGGCTATAACTTTATCTAAAATACCAATTCAACCCCCAACAAGTTAGAGAGTGTGTGTGTGTGTGTGTGTGTGTGTGTGTGTGTGTGTGTGTGTGTGTGTGTGTGTGTGTGTCATAGCTACAGCCATCAAGGTGGCTCCTGGCCTTTTGTCTATGTTGCTGAGCCATCAAGACACACAAAACATAGTTTTTTGTCTGTAGTATGAAGCCTGTTTGTAGTAGATATTTCCCCACAACTTATCTTACTGTCTCTGTCTCTCTCTATATATTTATCTGTAGGTTTGTGACACCATACTTGGACACACCAGGGAACGCTTTGCCTTCAAAGACCACCTCACCAGTGCCACCTTACTGCAGGGCCCCCAGTTTGAATGCTACGTCAATGTATTCCCTGAAGTTGCTCTGGCCACCACATTGAATGTTTCTTAAACCATTCTGCTCTGAACCTCTCATGCCCAAAGTTACAGTTTGTTGATAGTTGTTATTGGACAGTGTTGAGCACTGTGTTTTCTTGAAATAAAGCTTTGTTTTTTAGAATATTCTACTCCAAACCTCTTTTCTTCTCATTGTGGAGTGCTATTTAAACCGCGCTGCCCAACTGCGCCCCCCCCAAAAAAAATGTCACCAGCCGCCACTGCTAAGAACCAAAACATTTTCAGAATGAAGCCAAGTTTTGACTTTTTCAGCCCGAAGAGAGAGAGAGAGTTATGGAAAAGCGTACACTGACTAAGACCAAAAAAAAACTGCCTCCCAAAATTTCCTACCATAGCTTTAAGGATGATTTATATGTGTGAAATTCACCAGAGGTTGAACATACTGGCTCAAACTGTAGCCAGCAGCTCTTCAGGGAGGATGGAAGTGGTGGTCACATGGCCTGACTTGCCATCCCGTTAAGAAAAAATGTGACAACCAATCATCGCCTCCGTTGATCAGATATCTGAGCGGGTATAGTGCAGCTAAACTATTCAGTAGCTGTCGAATCTTTCGTATGCATTCAAACATGAAAAATGTTGACAAAGCTATGACAACCTCAAACAGCCTCAGGTGATCGGAGACGGATTGACATCCGTGTGTGTGCCACTCTGCTATACATATAATTTCACACAACTCAACATGTAAGAAAAACACAACACTGTCAGCTGCGAATGCTCGACTGTGAAGAAAAAGCCTGAAGATCTAATCGATCCGATCAGAATGTTCTGCTGCTGTCAGTACAGTTACATTTCAACATGTTGGTGTGGGCTCATACACAGTAACATACTGTATTATTCAGTAGTCAGGAATGAATGGAATACAAGTTGAGGAAAGAATGAAAGATAGGTAGAGTATAATGCTCCTTTAAAGATCCTGCTTATTTCTATAAGCAGGACCTTTAAAGGAGCAGTATCATCTCTAAAAAAATAAACCACTCATTTCTTCAGTAAATAAAACATGATTATTATTGTCATGTGATTATACACTAAACAAAAGAAACGTATGAATACTACGTTGCACCCTTTAAATATGTAGTTCATTCACTTTCAGATACCAAAGGCTTGGGCAATAATCTGTCGTATGTTAAACACATTTTTTGTTTGTTTCATTGGCAAGAAGTAGTTGTTTGAGATAGTTCTATATATGCTTTGAGCTTTAATTTCAAGCCACACCAGCATCATGGATCTTCGGATAACAGAAATATCTCAACATCTACTGGATGTTGTCAGCCTGTGGAGACAGAAAGAAACTGTAAGAAGAAAGTGGACGCAATATAGAGAAATAACAATAAAGAAAAATGAAGTAAATTAGTGCAATTCATCATCAGACTGAATGCCGCTGCCTCCACCTACAATTAAACAAACTGAATCAGCCAAACGACCACTGATAAAGAGCCGATGACAGCCAACTGTGCGATACAAATCAAAATGACTACTGACAGCTATCTTCTAAGTATGTCAAGGCCATTAACCATCTGATGCAGGCATCCAAATGTGGCAGTTTTGTGGGAAAATGTAAGTGTGTGTGCCACTGTGTTGACATTGTGTTTGTGCATCGTTATTTAACCCAACTTGTGCAATCCACGGGCTTCTTAGTAAAACACGTTTCCCAAATGAGTTCAGAATTAACAGATGCTGGAATTAACTAGTTATATTTCCATATGGTCATGCATCTGTCCAATGGGAAAGCATATGACCCTTTTACCTTTTTAAGCTGCAGTGTAACATAAATGTAATACTGCAGGTAGTTACAATAGTAACTTGAGAAGCACAAACTTAGTTCAAAGAGAAAAGCTTCGAGAGCAGCAGTGGAAGCGGCAGCAAGCGCACTGAGAACATAGCTGTAAGTAGATTCCTTCAGCAGCACAGACCAACATGTCGTACAGAGCCACGGTAAGCTGTCAGACAAAACTCCCAACAAGCCACTTCCTCACCTCACTTCTCCTCTGTAGAGATCGGCTGACGGGCTGACTGACAGTCTTGACACATCTGCTCGCCGGGGGCGGGCGGGAAGTGCTTTCCGGATCAATATGAAAGAACACCCTCTCAACACACTGCAGATCAGGAACAGGACAGAGGCACTTAAACCGTGAAAAGCAGCGGAACTACTAGCAGATGATCATTTTTCATTAGGAAGTAATATAAATCTCACCTGACAGGCTTACCAGATGCCTACAAACTCAAATAGTTGAAAGGATTATTCAAAAACTAAATTGTTGGCGAAAGCTCTCAATCAGTCTTTTGTACCCCTCCCTGCTGTCTTTGGTAATGCGTCCATTATTGGACTATTGACTCCTCCCTGTTGAGTTTGAACACTTTTCTTGTGAAAGATGTACGAATATCAGAGTAACTCAGGTGTTTGAGATCCCTATGATGTCCTTAATTGGCACTAAAGCTGCGTTCCCTTCATGTGAAATGGATGGCAGGAGCGTTTCTCACGTTTGTCTTCAGGTCAGGGACACAAGGCTGTGTGCCTGAAGGGTTGGTTGTGCGAGGATTTAAAAAAAAAATACTAATGAAATAGTAGCAGGAAAATCTGTATTATTGAGCGTTTAGTCTCGGATGTCGACATGAGCAGCAATTAGAAGTCTAAAACTTGTATTTGCTATAACTCCCATATGACATAAACACGGTGTAAATTATTGAGTGAGGGACACTGACTGTCTGACTTTGGGACTGACTGCTCTCAGGCTCTCCACATCAGGAGGGGGGACAAACACACAAATACTCACACTCACACTCTCTCTCTCTCTCTCTCTCTCTCTCTCTCACACACACACACACACACACACACACGTAATGCTCTCAGGATCAATACTAAACACATTTTGTCCTCTGAAATCACATCAGGAAGAAGTGAAGTGCTGAACAGCAAGGATGTGTAACTTTTGTGTTTTGCCTTTGTCAACAGTCCAGTTCTTTCGCACGGTCAATTTTAAAATCAGGAATAAGAAGGTTTCAACGTACTAATATTTGGGCGTAAACACTGGCCTACCTCTAAAAAGACCCTGGTGACGTTTTAGATATATTACTTCCTCTTTTAAAAGGTCTGTTAAAAAGGTGAAAAGTTTGGTGATGCATCATGAATCAGGAAACCTTGCGAGCGTGATTGTAATGATTTAGTTTTCTCCCGTCGGCTCAACATTACCATTTTATTTGTAAAGAACACAATCTTAAATTTGCATTACACAAAATCCTCTATCCTTAGACCATACAGTTGAGGAAACACAAATAAATAACCGACAGTGAATAAAATAAAAATATGTATTATTGTGGGTGTTTTTTGTTACATTTCTATGCAACAATTTCCTTTCTTTTTGTTGCACATTTTCAGCCAATCCCCAAAATTCTTAGATCTTAACAGACCCATTTTTCTCTCTTAAATTCTTCCGTCTTATTTTTCTTTCAGTCTCTTTTATTGTCGCTCAACTTCTCTTTTGTTTTTCCTCCAATTGTCTCAGCTTAGACTTCCCTTCCTCTCTTTCATTATGCCGTTTGTACCTTCTCCACGTCCCCCACACACCTTTCAAGGATGATCTGCAGGAAAAGATGTGTTTGCGGCGGTAGCGATTCTGACAGTGCCTCGTTCCATCAGGAGACTCAACACAACTTTACTTCGAAATCCATCATGTCTCTTCCTGTGGGCTCAGGAGTGGGATGGGCATTGTGGGTTGAAGGTTGTGGGGGTGTGGGCTTGTTGGTGCTTCGGTCCGGGAATAACGTCATCATGTCTACCTTAATACTTCTGGAAACTGGGATCCACGTCAGACAGACTTTAACTCAAATAAGCCCTCCAACTCTTCCCTCTAACTGCTGAGTTTATGTCTGACAATGGATGGGGTAGGAGGGCATGTTCCTGTGCTTCAACTAACACACACACACACACACACACACACACACACACACACACACACACACACACACACACACACACACACACACACACACACACACACCTCTTTCTTCAGTTCAGGAAAAGCTGAGCAGCGCAGTTTTGGGATGCAGGCTTGGATCATGATGGATTGATTATTTAGTATGTCCCAATACACAGTATTTTAAATGCAGTATAACAAAAACACCAGGGGCACTGACGAAGCGCCGGTATTTGGCGAGTTGGGAGTAAGACCAGTATGCAGAAACAGGTTGCCTTTGAGAGGAAGGTAGCTCAACACTTGGAGGCAAGGAAGGCGGGAACAATGAGTGGCCATTGATGTCGACTGCAGAAGCTTATTGGGTCATCGGCAACATCAGAGGCAGCGGAAAGAACATCAGGGTGGCTGTGGACCACGAGGGGGGTTCGACCCTTATCGCCTGGGTGAAGAGCAGAAACCAATAAGTGACAAGCCACCGGTCCGTATTTTTTCCTGATGATTGTTTCAGAATGCGGCTCCCTCCCTCTTGAGACTCTCACAGCATGCTCAGTGCACCCTGAACCTCCTCCCGTGTGTTTGTGTCTCATTCTCCCTGACACACTCTCTCCTCACTCAACAGTTCCTACCTTCCTAGAATGCGGCGATGATTTTTCCACGCAGTGAGGTTATTCAAGCCAAGTGTGTGGGCTGAAAACACTTGTCCCATGTGGTGCGGCCTGCAGGCTGTCCCTCCGGTAGGCCTGAAAGTACAGGAGCTAGAGGGAGGGAAACAGCCGAAATCCATGGAGCTAAGCACACAGCAGGGGCTGCTGCTGAATGCCCAAATGGACCCTTTGTTTGATTTGGCGTTTATGTGGGCACACAAATGAGAGGCTGGATTTAGCCATTGGGTAATTGTTTCAAAGCTTGAACACTCAGAAACTTTTCTGGTCACATATGATGTTTATAGAAACCAAAAAGATGATAGAGGGAAAAAGCACTAAAGGGGAATCCAGCTCTTTCCCAAGAAGAGTTTGTGATAAATGTGGCAAATCAAAAGTGTCTCATTTAAAAAAAAAAAAAAGATTTGCAGCCCTTGTTTGTAGTTTAGGCTGACAAGCTGGGTGTCAGTGTGCACAACTTTGATGTCGATGTTGTTTCAGGCAAAATAGCTCCCCAACTGCGGCGACGATTTCCCATGAAGCAAAGCACAGCGCCAATCAGAGAAGGAAATTGTTGCGGTGACGAATTTGGTGCTAATCACGGAGCCGCTTTGAATACTCAACTGTTTTAATTTTTTTCAGCATGTCACTTCTTGATGAAAAGCGTTGTCAAAGATCACAGACAACATATTATATGTTGGTGCAGTTGTTGATTACAGGTACGATAGTGATAATGCCAGTCAAGAAAACAAGATTGTATTTTAAATAAAATGGAACCAACATTTGCAAAAACAGACACAAGCTTTTTTAATATCGCAAATGTACGCAAACATTAAGATGTTATAGTGGCCAGTCTCTGTCTAGCTTAAGACCAAACTGCTTTCTCGATGTTTAATGTAGTGGCCGGCTATGGCCAGGTGATGGCGCACTGATATATGATGTTCTCTGCAGATTCGCCAACTTCCTGACTTTGTTTATTAAACTTGGCTCGTTCAAAAATTACATTATGCACTCCTACAAAATGTCCATCAAAAGCATTTTTTACCTCGTCATAGTCATTTTGTTTATTATTTTGTCCTCAGCCAACTGCAGGGCGCTCAGGATATCGTCAGCCTTATCACCCATTGTGTAAATGAGAGAATTCACCTGGTAAGCTTTGTCTTTTTCTTTCAATCCAGAAGCAAGCCTAAAGCGTTCAAATCTTTTTATCCATGCGGGCCACGAGCTTGGCTCGAAGTCGAAAGGTCCCAGTGGTGGGATGGTAAATATGTGATCCATGCTGTGTGCTAGTAGCTTCCCGCTAGCTTGTTGTTAGCTTTCACCGTCAAACTTTCTTTCTAGCTCCACACGTCACCGTCTTCTCTCTCCACACCGTCAAACTACTCCGACTAGTTGTCTGTACCACTAGACTCTGTCTGTCGCAGGTTATAAGCTTCTGACACCATGTATTGTGCCTATATACTCGGTACTCAAGGACACAACCATCAGGATGCAATTCGACAACTTTAATAATACTTCTTCTCACACGTATATCACAACATCATATATCAGTGTGCCATCACCTGGCCACTACATTTAACACCTCAAAGTAGTTCTCAAAACATTGTTGCTTCGCAGGAAAGTCTGTACGCCCTCATCAGTGCTATTCTGTTGGTTAAAAGACAGTCCAGTAAAAGGAAAATGATCAGTTAATGAACACTTTACTTCAGGTTTCTGACAACAAGAGAAAAAGGAAATAAACATTAACAATTTCTGCCATTATTTAAGTGAACTTTCACCTCTGGGCACTTCCTCTGCTCCCGCAATCATGCAAGTGTAGGTTGGAATAATATAGTTAATGTCTTGAACTTGTAAGTACAGTGCCTACTTCGAGAGCAGAGCTTCTAATAATCTGTTTACAGCATCACTTGAGGTGTTTACGGGCTGACCTCAGGACAGGAAACAGAGTGTGTGCATTAGTGTGAGGAGAGCCAGAGACCGACTCCGGCCTCGGAGTCTTTGGCGGAGATTTTCTAAGCTGAGGGTCAGGACCTAGAATGGCTCTCGGTGGATCTTCTTATATAATGTAATAAGCTCCGATCCCATGAACCCACCATGGGCTGAAAATAAAATCGCTGCTCTCCCTGTGCGACTGCATTCCAAATGCAAAAGTTTCAGCAGCTAATTACCGGCTCACAAAAAGAAGTTCAGGGCTGTCCAGTGGTCTGTGTGGGGTTTCCACAGGTGCTTAGCTAATAGTGGAGTGGTTTAATTTCAGTATTATTTCATTCGTTAAAACAAAGAGTGAACGAACTGGTTATGATGCTCTCCACAAGTTTAAGCGTCTTCTACGCATTTAGCTGCCTAGCTAACTAGCTAAAATTGTCTAGTATTTGCAGTGTATAATGTAGTGTATCAAATGGTACATATATAGGCACCTCAGAACGGATAAAATTGTTAGCTCACAGTTGTTTTCCGTCTGCACACTACAGCACATTATGTAACTGGAGCATAATATCTTCAGGTTGCTATCCGCTGACCCGTTTTATCTCTGTGTGACTCACGTCTTGGTACCAAAACAGTCACTGAAGCACTCCGCTCAAATCCCTCTCATTTCCCATATTCCTCCGAGGTGACGTCTCCTGCTGTTGTGTAACATCCATCGCCCCATGGAGAGGCCAGTGCACTGCTGGGTCCTGACAGGTACCTCTCTGGAAGGCCATTTGCCTCCACTGGTAAACATCAATCCCACATGCTTGTGAAAAAAAAGAAAAAAAAGAAAATAGCTCCTCTGTATGGAACCCGTTAAACATGGAGGGACATGGAGGAGAGACGCGGTCTGGAAGGGTGAGAAAGAGTGAAAAACAATAAGAGAAGACAGAAAACAAGAGACTTACGGTGACACTCCACCAAAGGTCACCTTGTGTAGACTTTAAAACGTTTTAAACATGTTGTAGTTGGCTCCTTTGTGAAGTGCAGTTATGGTCAACTGGATTTACAGCTCTAAGGACAGCCGATAGTGACCCAACTTTACTTTTAAAGACGACGATGAGGATTGAGAGTTGCACAGCAAATACAAGCTGTCTCATGTAGTTGTGTGTACAATGCAAGCTCGGTCACTGAAAATGTCCTCGTCTGACCAGATTGAGTTTTTATCCACAAAATGGTGAAATCACACTGAAAAATAGCATTATAAGATGCCAATTGTTTTAACTTTACACTTAATCAATGATGCCCTTCTGAGTTGTTCCCCACTAGTCGCTTCATCACGTTCCCAGCATGCATACCAACTAATCTGCTGATTGACAGTTGGTAATTTGTCAAGATTTAACTACACATGATATTGATAGCGTGTGTCAATTATTGGATGCCTGGAAGAACTCAGTTCAACAACTTCTCTCGTTCTCTATATTTATTTACTAAATGATCACAAGTAAAGTAGCAAGCGCTGCAATTGCAAAAGCAGTGAGTGGTACAGCCAACACGCAGGTTGGTCAAAGAACAACTGCCCCACCACGGAAGTGGGGCCTTTCATACACAGTTTATCGTCACAGGTTCGTCTCTCCTCGTCCTAACATCTGATTCGCTCTGTCCTGTCAAGAGGAGGAGAATCCCGTGTTCTCATCTTTTCTCACAAGACTGGAACGTGCAACGACCAGTCTGCTTCCTTAATGTCAATATACTGATAAACAGTTGTGGGTGTTGAAGTGCGCAGGCGTGTGACTAACTTCCCTTGGGAACTGGACATTTCATAGACACAACAGCTGCATAGCTGTGTTATACTGACCTCGCTAACCTGAACTTTAATAGACATGAAGAGTAATACAATGAAGAATATCTACAGAATATAAGGATTTATATTATCAATATCAAGAAACTGCAGCAAGAATTGATAACACACACACAGTAATGACTATAACAATATATCTTCAACCTTAAGTTTATTCAGATCAATTAAGTGACAGGGATACAAACCACCAAACTTCTAAAGGAAAAAAAGGAATAGACAATGGCTCATTGACTCAAAGTCCACAGTGCTATTTTCAGAGAGCTCATCATTGCTGTGTGTAACTGTGCTCCTCTTGCCTTAAGGCATGCTGAGCATCTGAATGTTTTCTGAGCCACAAGGTCAGACAGACAGTAGCGGGTCGGAGACAGCTCACACACACACACACACACACACACACACACACACACACACACACACACACACACACACACACAGAGAGAGTGTTAAATAATTCAAGAGTAGACAAAACCCAGACCTGGTAACTTTTCAAAGTGCGAGAGAGAACGTTGCTCTGTCAGCAGAGTCCCCCGGGTCCACCGACGCCAACCTCTTCACAGTCCGGCCATTCAGGCTGAGTTTCCTGTGTGAGAAGACAGACAACACACACAAAAGAAATGACTGCCGAAAAGGCAAAGACAGATGCGCCGCGGGGAAGACCAGGGTTTTACTGCAACAGGTTCAATTTTGACCAAAAAAAAGTGGGTCCTGCTCTTGCAAAATCAGGAACATCATATAGTGACAGTGAGGACTGATGCATTTTAATTTAATTCTACGAAAGCTTGAATGCTTATTTGCTTAATATGAGATTTTCTTTATTTGCAGAAGAAAATAAACTGCCACTCATATATTTAATCATGCAGTCAGTTGTGTAGTTTCATTAAACTACATCTTCTGTTACAAGTCTGACATTGGTTACCTTAGATACCCTCTACCACTGAAGAGAAGGTCACGTTGAGTCATTGTGCCTAAAAAAAAAGAGCCCAAAATAGACTCCGCGTCCCTTGATAGTATAATCGCTGTTTCAGTGGTTTGTCTACATAAAAGACTACATTTATGGGTCAAACGCTGAATTGTGAACTAGTTCTGGCAGAACACTCTGCTGCACACCAACACGCTCCATTATGAACGATTCCCCAGCATCGATTTCCATCAAGTTTTTCAGTTTACCCTAGCACGTGCATAACATGCAGACGTTGTCTGCATGTTGTCTCTTTAAATTGAAACTGCATTGTGCTTATTGCTTCGCGAAGTTTTAACAATAAGCTTGGTGCTGCTCGTTGTCCGAGAATATTTTCTTACGCAGCGTATTGCTCAGAAGGGAAGAGTACTCTCTACTTGATGACCACTTCAAGAGTACAAGGACTGCTGTATAGTTTTTCCTCAGCTTCTGTTCTTCTACTTGCTTTCCTTTATTTCCTCACTTGTGGTTGTGGGTGGAGAGAAGCATTGTGAACGCAAAAGAACAAGAGCTTCTCACGTAAAGGGAGACTAAAAAAAAAAAAAAAAACAGTGCAACAATAGCCAAGAACTCCAACAATTGATTTTCTGTGATCAAGTATGAACTAAAGTTCAATTGTGCCCTTTTGGAGAACACATTTACTGGACGTGAACAACATTTGCATGGGGACTGTTCGGAAACATTTGTCTTTCTGTTTTCTTTTATACTGGTAAATTTTCAGGTGAAAGTGTTTGTGCTGAGTCAGAGTAAATCTCTAGCTTAAAATCTCCACACACACACACACACACACACACACACACACACACACACACACACACACACACACACACACCCTACTGTAGATCTGGACTTTGGGAAGAAATGTCAACATCAACACCAGCGTTGATGCGTTACACCACAGCATATAAATTAGTTGAATTAGCTTAAAAAAAAACATTTAACTGTGCAGTTACTTTTCAAACATTCTCTATTTTGGACACTCTGTCTCGTCACAGTCATGCTGCGAGTGAATCCGTTGACTGCCGTCTTCAACATTGATGTGACAGAGACCCAACAGTGTGAAGTGGCACATGGCAAACCTACAGAGCACTAAAAGTAAAGTTGTCATGCAACATTTAGAGGTCATAAACCTGGGTAGTGTGTTTGGGCATGGTAGCAGAACGTGGAGGTGTAATTGTTGCCCTTCATGCTACTCACAGCCTTTAACCAGAGCATTTGATTGAAACAGATTGATGCCAGAGGTCGACGCCGGCACCTGCCGCGCAGTCGGGGTACGGCAACTAATAAACATCGCTCCGGCATTGTCTGTTTTCTCGGCACCTCCACTCGCAGGTTCTTCATTAGCTCTTGGCAGTCTGAGCCTCACATGCACCACTTCTTTTCTATTTACATGCCACTTTCAATGAATAGTAATGAGCATTGTTGTTGTTGCTCTGTTTGCTGATGACCTTCTCAGTCTCTCCTGGCAGAGATATTATTCTGTCTCGCAGAAATGAGTTGCGTTGGTACACAGAGACCATCAGCAGTTTTAATGCATGCTTAATAGACCTCCTTGTGTTTGACATCCACTGCTGACTTCCGTCACCCCCGTTACAACATAAATGCAATGGTGGATATACATTATACATGAGGAGATAAGGGCAGTTTGCAGAGCGTACACAGAGGGAACCTCAATGTGGCCTTGTTCATATGCTTGTCAATAACAGCATATGGCCTACATATCTGCACGCTGAGAGAGTAAACATTAAAACAGCTCTCCAATCCACCTGGGAGTTGGAGCTTGTGGTTTATGTGGGACACTGTTGGTCCCTTTCAATTGACGAGGACCGTGAACTAAAAGTGGTCCTCTGTGCATCCCTGTTTGAGCTCCAACCACATCTGATCGGTGGAATGGTGGAAGTGAGAAGTCCTTGATTTGTTGTTTTTAGATTTACACTTAATTGGCAGTTTTCTGTTCTGTGCAATATTCAAATGGTTGGTTTCGAAAGGAGGAAAACAGTTCACCAAGATAAAAAGCATAGCTTCACACTGTAATGAAAGCGCTTCATAACAGACTGCAGGAGCGGACTGGCCATTGGGAACTTCAGGAAGACTCCCAAACGGCTAATCGTTTTCAGAGCCGTCCATGCAGGTCAATTTCTGATGTCAGTAATTAACGTGGCGGACCAGCCTCGCGACGGTACAGAGTGCAATCAGTCCCAGTACGGACTTGCTACACTGTGTGGTGGCCGGAAAGTATCCTCCGTGTCGTCACACACAGTGTATCCTCGAGGCCACACCTTGTAGAGTTGTTTGGCCCCCAAAACCCTGCTCAGTTTGTGGACACTGCACCCCAAGAAAAAGTAAAACCACAGGAACAAAACCCTCAACGGATAAATGTGTCTGTAAAAAAGAATAGCCATCGTTGTTTGTACATTCTGCACAACATGTTTAAAGTTCAAATGACACTTTGACTAGATTTATAGATCACTAATTTTTTGTCTGCAAAGATGTTATGATGATAACAAGCGCTCCAAAAGGCATGAATTGGCGCCTGCAGGTGTGGACACATCTGTCTGTACAGACCCCCAATGTGGGCTCAATAAAACTGCATGCACGCCTGCATCAGTGTTGTTTTTTTATTTGATCAGAGCCTAAAAATAGCAATTTACCAGTTATATCAGTGGTTATGTTATTGCAGCAGTTAAAATATAGAATGTAGTGGGAGACAAGCTTTAATTGGCTGTTTAGGGTGCTTGAGATTTGTAATGGAAGTTTTTCCTAGTAGATCTGTTAAGAAGGAATGATGTCTCTCTTAATCAAAGTTGTCTTAAGTCCGTTTATTCCTGCAGGAAGGAAAAGTCTGTCACCGGTCATAGCAGCCTGTGACACAAGATTCAAAAAAGCACAGTCATCAGGCCCCTTTTAACACAATCAGGTCTCCGCCCCCAAACCCCCATCAACGACCCAAAATTCCTAGTCTGCTCGAGAAACGTAAACACCCCCGCTTCCCGTGGCCAGAGCAGGGAAACATTTCCCTTGAACTGGGAAATCAGCCTCTTTTACGACCCCCCATATACAAATGAAGGACAATCAACAGTCCTTTGATCCCAGCCATTCGGTCTTCATCTCTGAGGGTCATTTAAGGTTCAATTTGGGCCCTCTCGTCCTTCAACAAGACAACACTATATTTTACCATTACATTCCACTCTTTTGATTACATCATAATCACACAGTATGCAAAAATATAGCTTGTACATCATATTACGGAATCCTATAAGGTACAAATTCATTCATGGTTTAAAATACTTTAAAAAAAAACAGTTTCAAAGAGAGGTATCTCTTGGTGTTCTATAAGCATACATAAAACCCTTTTGTTTCACACAGGAGATTCGTCGTCAGAGGATGAGACCTCGTCAATGTCCTTAGAGTCGTCGTAGTAATCTGGACTAGGACATAAATCAGTCGTGTCGAGTCGTATGTCACTTGAGTCTGAAAGTTGTGTGTATTTCACCATCTGTATGGAAATGAGCTGTAATACGCAACGTTTCACCAAGGGAATAATACAGCATGTACAAACACAAACACACAGTAAAATGAGGGTGATAGGTAAACCAGAGCACAGGTTCCCGCCCATGCTGGAGTTAGCATCTGGAACCAGTGATCTCCACACAGCCAAACATGCCATGTGAGACTCCCTGTACCTTAATCAGCTGGCCAGTGAACTAAGTATTTATATGTGGAGTTAAGTAAACTTGCATTGGCTCTACCTGGTTTCAGTGACACTAAACATTCGCTAATATTGAACGGAGTGTGACTACATGTTGCATTATGGGTCACAACACACCCAGTGGTTGTCCATAAATACCTCCTTTTAGTCTGTCTTAGTGTTATCTGTCATAATAAGGTCTTTGAAGGCACAGAGTGCCTGTGTCGCTGTGACTTAGGTTTGACAGGAGTCGTCTGTTTATGCTAGTGTGGGAAAAGGGAACAAACAAAACATGATTCATTATAGCCGGCGTCTTTAGTGAATTTACTTATTGTCGCCATCCAAACGTTGGTGCTTAGGGACCCTTCATTATCAGCATATTGCACCCATGGAGCGATGTGTTTAAGTTGTTGGACTATCTGTGTCTGTGCGATCAGCTGAGTTTTACCCGTTTCCACTACATCAATGTAAAACGCGCCGCATGGATCGGTGTCCTCTAGATAAGCAAACACAACATAATAACCACTGTCAGATATTTTAGCATCCCTTAACGTAAGCAAGACTACTGGGGAAGTTGAATTTACTTTTACCAAAGAGAGGCGTTCAGTTAGTCCTGTGGTATCCTGAGGAACCCTGTAGCCCCAATTATTATGTCCTGTCTGCCACACTGCATAGTACCAAGAGACACACTGTGGACCCTTTCCAGTGATGATTGCATAACAGACATAAATCAGAGCCCATCCCAAAACTTCAGGTCCCTTTGGACATGCAAAATATTTACAAGGGTCTAGAGACACGGTGGAGGTGGTTCTTGTTCGCACGGTTATGTTTGGTTGGTTATTGTTGTTATACTGCTTTCTCCATATCTTTCGGGACATGGCCTTCCCTCCGTCCAACCTAACTATGTGTCGTTTAATTCTCACATGTATGCCCTGTGAGTGCGGTCGTGTCATCATCAAGGTCACTCCTAAATGTTGGTCAAAGTATTGTGTGGTGGAGTTAGTGATGTGGTTATTTTGTTCAACAAGTCGGTCAGTCGAGTTGGGAAGTCTGGTTGTATGTGGGAACTGTACAAAAACAAAAAGGCAAAACTACGACACATGCTACAATAAACATCAAACATATACTCAGCAGTGTGCCACAAAAGAGACGGAAAGGATTCCACGGTCGATTCATTTCAGGCATGATGATGAGATGATGAAATAGTCAACCAACTGGTTTGTGTGAAACAGTTCTGTTTAAACTTCATCATGTTGTCCAAGTAGAAGCCGTTTATACAGATCCATGTACTCGTCCATATCAGACCCAGACCGGTCCGGTGGCAGCTCTGGAGCAAAAGCCTCCGCTAGCTTCATCAGGTTCCACCTGCAGATAGCTTACTGTGCCTGTTAGGAGTATCGGCCAGAGTTGTCGGAGGTCACTACAGAGGCAGCTCTGGTGGTGGGGACACCCAGGAAGTGCATCACCTCGCTGCACAGGAACTCTATGCTGGAGCGCAGGACCTGTGGCTTCCTTCGGAAGTGCAGCTACTCAGCTACTTGTAGCTTCTTGGTCACGGGGGCGGACACGATGCCAGCACCACGGAGTGCAGGGATGAGATGCACCAGCACGGAGCCACAGCGGCCAGTCACCTTGCAGGGCACGGTGTGGGGCTTGCCGCTTGTCCAGGACCTTGGCAGCCTCACGGATACCACAGGCAAGACCATCGTGAATTAGTGCGGTCTTGAACCAGGTGCGCTGACCAGCCCTGGTCTGCTTCTGGACCCGTCCTTGGCAGTTGAGTTGGTGACACAGAACCGTACCAGTCCGTCACTCGGTGTCGGTTGGTTCAGCTGGAGCTGGGACGTGTTTGCAGTGGGTCGCTCGTTCCCAGGTGGCTCGTTCTGCCATCTTAGCTGCTGTGTGGGTCACCAACAAGATCTGGAAATGGGCCTTGCCATCGCTTCGCCTTCCAGTTCTTCTCCCTGAAGTCTTTAAACTGGAGTCGGTACAGCTGGTGCTACCTGTTTTCTGACACTGGATAGAGATATTAATGCAGTAGGTCAACATTGCATTTCATGTATCGTTGTTGAGGGAGGACGTTCCCTCGGACTTCCCACACCAATGTGGAGTGCAAAAAGGATTTTGAATGGACACAAGTTGCTGCGTGTTTGTCCTCTCATCCTGATGTGCATCAAAGCAGTGAGCTGAGCCTTGGGGGAGAGCTGTGTCTTTACAACACTTAGCCAATCTACATAACAACAACCCTTTTGTTATCAGGGATGATCGTTAGTTTCACAGTGGCAGTGGTTTTTTATACAATGTTGTGAGGCAAAAGGACACAACTGGATTGAAAAACAAAACTGTCAATTGCTCTGTTTGACTTAATTCATCTATTAAAATCTTGTAGGTCTCCTGACAATCTAAGCAGTAGAGTTAGAGCCAAGAGGAACTTGACTCACTCAGACCATATGTCTGCTATACTTAACAGTACTTTTATCTTCAGCATATGTTCAAACAGTGGAACCTGTCGAGAAAATCTTAAATGAATCAATTTGTTATCTATTAGACAACCATTCCATCCCTTTGTCGCAAGGTGATCTAACCATGCGACAAACCCAACACATTGAGAAGAAAAAACATTTAGGGAGACAAGACCTCCCATAAGATCTGAGAAATCTAAAACGACCAAGTCAGCTGCCTATGCAGAGAAATGATGAGGAAGAGAATCATATACAAGTGGCCCAATCTGAATTAACATCAAAACCAATATGATCAGCTCTCATAGACAGATCACGTGATTTGGACTCATCCACCTAGAGAATGAAATCAAGGTTAGACAAATGAATATCAGAGAGGTTTAGACGAGGAGTTCACAGAACTTGGAGTTCTGCAAAACAGTTCCGCCATCCTCAGGTTCTGGAAAAAGAAATTTAGGGTTAAAAACATTGTAGCGTTTAACCGTGACATTCAGCATGTCAAAGAAACACGTGTGCCAACGCAGGTAACGTGCTGCGGAAAGGTGAGACGATTTCTGTTCGAGGAGAATCAACGAAACCGAATGTGGAACCAGTAAAGTTAGTGGAGCATAACCCACTATGTCACGAGAGGCCATGATAGCCTTCTCTGCATCTGCCACTGCGCGGAGAAAATGTGGTAAACCTGCAACGACAGGATCGAGTTTTGCGGAGAAATATGCAACTGGTCGCAATGTATCGCCATGCGACTGTAAGAGAACCGATGTCATAAAGCCAGAACATCTGTGAGGATCAGGCAGACCCAAAGTGGTCGGAGTCTGTGAGGCGCATTTCATAACTGTGAAAGCTTCTGAGGCTGCAGGGAGCCACTTAATTTTGTCATGAGCGTTAAGATTTTTACCGTGTATCAATGCGGACAGTTCAAGCTGAGAGTAAATTGGAATAAATGAACGATAGTAAGAACATATGCCCAAAAATGACATAATTTGTTTCGTTGGTTGAAGTTTTGGAAGCGTCACAATTGAGGCAATGCGTGTAGACGAGAGTGTTTTGCCTTTACCGGAAATATCGTGACCTAGGAAATGGACATTCTGTGAAACAAACTGTAGTTTAGACAGGCTGGCCTAATGTCCCTCTGCTGCCCTGTGTGTTACAGGGGTCACTGTACCCTGTCTCCCACTGTTTCTGTGAGGGAGAGGCAATCAAAGGGTAATTAACATATGACACCCAGGAAGTGCCTTGAGTCAACACAAGAGCCTCCAAGCCATCTCACAACAGCCCCAATGAGGCGAGCAGATGCACACAGTCCACTGTCAAAACCAAAGCAAATCAAAATTGCCACAAAAAAAAATGTTGCATCCAATGATACTTGAGATTAAAAAAATTATGGTGTACGGATTTGGAAACAGTGACTTACAAATGGACTTCTGCATTAACTGCCTGTAAGTCCTTGACAAACCCCCACTCTTTTGGTGCTCCGTTATCTCTGATCTTCCTCAAAGGAAAAATGTAAGTACTGACAGGTGAGCTATTGCAGGGGATGATTACGCCTGCCTGCAAAAGAAAGTTAACACAGGAGTTATGCCATCAATAGCTTAGTGATGTTTTGCAAAGCCGAAACAAGAATTTAGGTGTGATGCCCACAGGTTGTGCATTTATGTCCCACGTCATATTTACCCATCGCCCAGAGGGAAGGGGGAACTTCCTGTAAGGGTGGGGGAGACTGCAGGCGTCAGCAAGAAATGAGACAGTGTGTGGCTTATCATCATCAAACAAATACACAGAGCGTAAGGCAGATGTGCAGAATAGAAGTGTAGAATAGTCTTTTGTGAATACCTGTGCGCGGTGAATACATCACCTGAAAATCACCTGTTGCTTTCCAATCTGTGATAGACTGAAATTTCAGCACAAAATATCCCAAGTCTCTCCATTGATCAGTCTGACACCTGAACAAGGAGACGTGTGGGTAGGAGGAGTCCACTTTGATCAGCTGTTTCCAGGGTCTGTGAGGATAACAGAAAACTGTACATCTCCGATTAGACCACACATAGTAGAATATTGGAGAATATAATTCAAATCCTAAAACAAATGTATTCATATGTAGCATATTTTCCCAAGGAAACATATGCTGTACACTGCATGTGTGTGGAGCTCATTACTTCAGTACAAGGATAAGCCTCTGATACACACATCAAAGTGTGATGGGCTATCTTGGACCATGGTCATGTTGGATGGAAGTGCGTACGACTTTTAAACCTTTCAGGTGTGGAAATCAAACTGATTACCATACTTCAGCTTCAAGTCTCTGCTGAAAAAAACTTACAGAAAAGATGCCTGAGCACCAAAAAAATTCATGCTTAGTCCTTTTCTTAAAAAAAAACATACGCGAGTCGAACCGTAAATAATATCTTTTAACGTCAACCCTAAGGTTCCTACAAAATAGACATATTGTCCACTAAGTTTAGGGTGAGACAAAACATTTTGTTCCACAAATCTAAGTTTGTGGTTCCTGAATCTACAAGAAAAAAAAAAACACCTTAAAATCCCCCTACTATCAAAATAGTTTATGGTAATTTTTAAAAGGCTCAGTGGTATTATATACATACATTCTGTCCCTGCAACTAACTTTGATGCCCGTTCTAAATATATGATTGTACCTGTGCATGTATGTGCGTGTATGTGCGTGTGTTTGCGGTTAGTAGAGCATGCTTTCCTTCATTTGCATGTGTGTGTGTGTCTTTCTCACCCCTCCTCTCTGCTATTCCAACAGAATTTCGCCCTTTCTCTCTTCATGCCCCCACCTCACGTCAGCCAGATTCCTGATGTCTTTGTGCTTTCTGGACATGGTTTTGTCCCACTGTGGACACTCAAAAGCCCAATGTCCTCTCTGGTAGCAGATACAGCATTCGTGTCTATCTGCCTGTGATGCCGGTATCCACGTCCACGTCCTCTGCCACGTCTGTTGAATCCTGTGTTCCAACGTGGAGCTTGGTCTCTTGTCATGCGTTGATTTGAGCCAAGTGCAGTTGTTGTTCTTTTGACACAGTCTTTTGTTCTTGTCGGCTGTGTCTTGCTTCTCCGCATGAGGTCTGAGGTGAGCTTTTTCACAGCCCATGCAGCTCAATCTTACTGCTGTAGAGATGGCACTCCTGATTACCTGGGACCTCACCTCTGGCTTTTGGTTCTTGAAGGCCGCTTGTTTGTTGAATACAGCGTGCAGCTTGGTGTAATATTCTGTCGCTTTCAGCAGCTTGTTGTCTGCAGGCTGTTGATTGGCTGGTGTGAATATGGTGGAGGGCATAAGTCTGAGATCAGGATCCATTCTGTGTGCAACAAGAGAGAAAAGGATTCCCGAGAAGCTTTGTCTGCTCCGGTCATGTTAGCATCTACTTCAGGCATCATTACACATATTACCTTCCTTTCCCTAAATTCTGCATCATTGTTAGTGTACACAATTTCATTTAAACAGATAAACAGTCTAAAGATTCATCCCCATATTTCTTTTTTCTTTTTTCCTTCATCACATCCATTCCATTTTTACTCTGTGAACCTCCCATTTCCATTAGGGTGGTCTAAGTATACTTATGTAATAAATACAGTCGTCACTGTAAGTTCCAATTTTCTAACTGGAGAAACCAATTGGTCAAGGGCCGTAATCAATACGTTCCTAGACAAATGTCTTATCTAACAACGCATTAATCATTCCCTTTCTTCCCTGTTTGTCAAAGGCCGTAGTATCAACCATTCCTTGTCTTTCAAAGGCCGTAGTATTAAACACCATTCCTTGTCTTCCTTGTTTGTCAAAGGCCGTAGTATTAACCATTCCTTGTCTTTCAAAGGCCGTAGTATTAAACACCATTCCTTGTCTTCAGTAAAAATTTCATGGATGTTGATGAATCAGGAATATTTTACAATTATTTTATGAATCAACACACATTTTAAGTAACAGGCTAAGACAAATTATCATCATTAGAGACCATATCATTAAACAGAATTTGTTTAATTCCTCCGGTTTTATCAATTATTTTACGAAGTTCTACGTCTTCGTAATCTCTAACTCAATTTTAAATTTGGAATATCAACTTCTTACCAGATTTGAAGAAAATTGCTTCCTTGTTTGATCGTTGTGAAGTAGATCTGACTCGTTGGGCACAGGACCCCTCTCTCTTTGTCTAATGAGGTATGGGGCAGAACCAGTTTTTTGGTTCTGAAGTGGCCACTACCCTGCACGCCATCAGAGTTCAGACGAAGCTTCAAACGACCCCACTTCTGACACCAAATGTAATGGAAGTTTTTCCTAGTAGATCTGTTAAGAAGGAATGATGTCTCTCTTAATCAAAGTTGTCTTAAGTCCGTTTATTCCTGCAGGAAGGAAAAGTCTGTCACCGGTCATAGCAGCCTGTGACACAAGATTCAAAAAAGCACAGTCATCAGGCCCCTTTTAACACAATCAGGTCTCCGCCCCCAAACCCCCATCAACGACCCAAAATTCCTAGTCTGCTCGAGAAACGTAAACACCCCCGCTTCCCGTGGCCAGAGCAGGGAAACATTTCCCTTGAACTGGGAAATCAGCCTCTTTTACGACCCCCCATATACAAATGAAGGACAATCAACAGTCCTTTGATCCCAGCCATTCGGTCTTCATCTCTGAGGGTCATTTAAGGTTCAATTTGGGCCCTCTCGTCCTTCAACAAGACAACACTATATTTTACCATTACAGATTCACCTCTCAAACACAGCAGGAAACATGTCCCTGATACCATACATGAGCCAAATAGATGACTGATCATCGGATAAACTGATCATTTACAGACCAATTATTTTTTTTGTTGCAAAACTGAAGAAAGGCACTGAAGCATAAGCTTGCCAACACTTCTCTGGGACAGGCCATCAAACTGATTAAGAGGAAAATCACTTGCAATCCAGTTAATGTGACAAAAGCACAATTGCTGCAAGGGGTAAAAAGCTCCCAATAACAAGCACAAAAAGACATGTTTCTTTTTTTATTGTATATCTCACTGCAAGAGAACTTAATGTCATCGCTACTTTGTGAGGATTTTTTTACTTTCAGAAGTGACGGCAAACAACCGGGAGATTTTTCTCTTTTCAACCCACAACTCAAAAAGACTGCACCCCTACTTAGTTCTGCTGCTGCCGTGCAGCCTCATAGCACAATTATGACTTTAATCACTGAGTTTGGGTTTCAACAGAGCCTTCCTGCCGTCATGTTGAGATTGTATAAAACCCCCAAAGTGTCCAAGGTGAACAGGGAAACGCTGTGAGCAAACCTAAAGCTACAAAAATCAATAATTCGTATAATAACAGTGAAGCAAATGTGAAATGTCAAGCAGCAGAAGGCAGCTGTTTACAGCATACAACTCTGATGTGGTGCACTGCTGTTGTTGTCCTGTCAGGTGTTGGATGCTGCTACTTGACCCTGTCTCACTTGTAGGAGAAGTCTTAAAATCAATGTGACATCCTAGAGAAATAACACAACACACAAAATGTACAACATGCTCACCTCAACACAAATCAAACGTGATGGCCCCCTGTTTCAGATCAACAAACAAGAAATCATAGAAAAATCCTGTTTTGTAAAGTTTAATTTGTAACGTTTAATTTTTTATCCTGTTTCATTATTATCCACTCAAGTACCAAGAGAATACTTTCAGGAACCAAAACCGTTTCTATTTCTTGGAAATATATTTGGTGTAAAAAGCTTTTTCCAAACTGCGATGCTGCGCAACAGAGTTTTTTCTACTTTACTGCCCCGAAAGAGCTTCAGGAGTGGTTTCCTAACCTATGGTAGTCTTGGAGTCTTGGTGGGACAACACGTATCTCTGCAACACAAAACCGACACGTCTAACATAAAACACTTGAACCTCTACACATTCTTTTGATTGAGTCATTTCTTAAATGTTTTAAACTAAAATTCTCTCCACATCTTACACATTGCACCTTTAGGGTCTCCACAGCATGCACGGCCCAAAGACGGGTGAAGAGGCGCAAGGAGGTGCGAGTTTCATTGATATTGTAACGTCCGCAGATACGACACGCAGACGTTGGGTTGTGTTAACTTTTCGGTTTTTATTGCAACAGTGGTCACAGGATTGGCAACAGGCTCTTCGCTAACAGTTGCACACGTAGCATCCCCCACACTAGCATGACTAACCACAACACACGTCACTTCCTCCTTAACCACCCGCCTACCCCCCTACTCCACCAATCACAGGCCGCAACCCTACCAAGAGCACGCTGCTTCCCTGTGATTGGCCGGAGAGAGTGAGAGGCCCCCTGACCGACCCCTCCCCACCAACAGACGCCTGTACAGGGTCGCTACAATATGAAGCAGTGATTTTTTGGGGGTTGGAAATGGGGTCAGCTTTTAAAGCTGAGAAAAGACGTCTTAGTATCCGTTTCTGGTACAAAGTCACGCTGTAATCTATTCTGTGATTATGCCAAAAAGAGTGAATTTAATACTTCAACTAAATGTGCAGAAGAGGAATAAACGTTTATAAAATTGTTTCAAAGAAATTCCAACCAGGATATGCCTTTAAATCAATAAAAAAAAGATTGTCTAACGTGATTGTAGCAGGAGCTGTAAATCAGTTTGTATTGATCTATAAATCAACGAGCGATTCTTATCCACGGCTGTTGAAAACCTTCTCCGTAGGTTTATTACATCTGAGGGCAGCAGAACCGAGATCAGCTCAGATTTCACTTCCTTTATCACTCAACATAGTGAAGTTAGTATTTCTCTTTTGCAGTAAAGCACTTTGTAAATAAGTTTATAAAGGAACTGTCTGAATACAGTCACTATGTTTTTTTGTATAACGTGTGTGTGTGTGTGTGTGTGTGTGTGACAGGGTTTGTGTTTTTTGTGGCCGCCGCATGTGGACACAATCTGGGCAGAGGCATTTAATGGCTGCCATGCTTTGTTTAGCATTCAATTTGGACACCCGCGGGGCTGATTCGGCCGGGGCTGTCACTTGTTTGACAAACAGCACGCGCTAATTGTAACCTGACAAATACAAAAACAAACCAGAGACGGACACGCACGGAGAGTTCAAAACGGTCGGTGGAGTGCCGTATATTTCATCAGCTGCTCCAAAAACAAACTTTGGGTGGTCGGGGAAAAAAAGGAGCATCCCGAACAGATAGGTTGTGTTTTCACGGCTATTGGCGGATGAATGGGGGGGAACCGCTTGGCCCAAACAAAACTGAATCAACGAACAATAACTAAGTACACCATGCGGTTCACTGTGTGCCCTGAAGGCTGTAGTTTAAATATTATTAGGTCGAACAAATAGCTGCTGGATTGAACCGAGGCCTTTAGTTCAGTCAGACACACACAACTGCGGCGCGTTTACACTGAGTGGTAAACAGCCGGCGATCATTTCCCTCCAGCAAGATTGGTGTGAAGAATATAAGGGCAACAACTTCAAACGGTAACCAGACCCGAGTTCACCTGAGTTTCAAGGAGTGCTCCTCTGGGCGAACGCTGAACAGCTCATTTCGGTCCACAGAAGTGTCGTAAAGATGAGAATAAACGCTGGTATTCAAATAAAAATGGGAAGAGAGGGAGGAAGAACCTCATTAAAAGTATTTTAATGCCATCACAACTCCAACATAATGATACCATATGAGTTGCTTGTTTTTCTAGAAATTACTATTCTTACTCACTGATCAATACATTCTGAACATAACTACATATGCGTGTGTTCTTGGTTGAACCCAGAACTCCCTGAAGAGGTTTCATAATAATAATAAAAAACATTATAATGGCAAACAGATGAAGGGAACTTTTGTCTGTCTGTAAAAAGCAGCAACAGATAATTAATATAGTACGAGTTAGAGAACAGATTAGAAATAGCCCTGTTTGTGCAGAGGTGCACTTGACAGTTTGACCCAAACCGTGAAGCCTTCTAACGCCAGTAGATTAAACATCAAACTTACTTTCTTATTTTCTTTTCTAAATGAGGTCCCTACTATGGTATCAAACACTTTTGAGAAGCAATATGAAACATTTCATATGAAATCCCTGTTTAGACAATGTTTAAATGGTTAAAACTATAAACCAGCACCAAAAAGACAATAACCAACATACGCCACCATGTTCTGAACAGACACATTAAAATACACTAACACTTACAAAAGTAAAATCTGCATTTTAGAACCTAAAACGGCAAACTAAACCAACTTCTCGGTCCAGAACTCGCCATTAGGCAGGCATGATGGGAAATGTGGGCCGTCCCTAGCGCTACAATACTTTTTGAAAACTACAACATTCGTGCTAATAGAGAAAAGATAACGCTTCCAGGTTTGCAAAGGAAACTGCATTTTGTCCAGCAGTGTTTTTCTGAGGTTTTTTTTCACATGTTTGGAGGGTATTCAAGTTCTCCAGTGTGTTCCATACTTGAGTTTGTTGTGGAAAGTGGGCACCATGTTGTTCCAGCTCAGCTGGCCCAGATCACTGAGGCTTTTGAAAGTCTGGATGTCAGTCCTCTTCCAAATTAAACAGAGAGCTGTTTTCTCACAAGTCAGGATACGATTCAAGCTAACCACAGGAAACGGACACAAAACACAAGGCTTCATGGGACGCATGTTTACATTTGATCACCAGCACTTGGAAAGAGACAAGTGTGGAAGTTGCATTATGAAGTCACATTCACCACACAAGTCCATTAAATATCAGGTTACTGCAAACTCTCATAAACAAACTTTTGTTTACCAGCCCTGGTTCTCTGTTTGTATGTGCAGTGTGAATCCAAACAAAACAAAACGTTTCCATTTCAGTTCTGAACTAAATAAGCTGTGCAGCTCATGTTAGTATTGTAACAAATCATCAGAAGTGTTTGTTCAGAAACATGCACGAGTCAATGTATCACACTGTTTGTATTCTTCGCACATGGCTGCAGGGAGGCCTCGAAAAGATCCTGCTTTATGATTTTTAGGGACTGAAATAAAATAATTCACTGATATTGTTCTGCAATCAGGCTAAAAAATCATGTCTGGCCATGAGGTCAGATCATCTAGTTAGTTAAAAAGCATCAACCTTTAAAGTCACAAAGTCCCTGCTCTGAGATTCAAAGTGCCTCTTCCTCACACTTTATTTGTTCGAACTGTTTCAAACTCCCATGCGGTACACGAGAGGAAAAGATCAATGCAGCTTAATAACTGATGGAAACACTGCTGCAGGAAATAGGAAATTGCTCTTCCTCTCGTGTCCTTGGCCGCCGGCCATTCCTCGCTTATTTAAGACAATGAGATTTCTCAATTAGGCTATCCAGAGCTGATTATTAATCTTGCAGCATGATGTGAGTCAGCAGCAGCTTATTAGAACGAGTTTCACCTCTTCTCTCCTACTTCACTTCAACTTTGTCCCTTCCTCCCATCGTCCTTCTACTTTTTATCTCTTGCTTGTTAATCCTGTCCGCTCCTGCTCGAATCCACCCAGCCCCTGTTTAATAAAACCAAAGCTGTCCGCCTGGGAGGGCCCGCTGCGATTAGCCGGCGTAATGGATGAAGTTGATGCATTATTTAAATCAACAAATGTTTTTTCTTCTCCTTTATAGAACGAGTGTTGAGGTCAAACACTAACTACCTTTACTCCAGAATCGCTCACTCCACCTTCACAACAGTTGGTTTAGTTGATTGCTTTGAATTATTTATGAGTGACTTGTTAAAACAAAAATAAGTAAGACATGGGTCCGTGCATTCTGTCATATAATTAATCTGCCATTGTTCATGTCAATTTAGGGGTATTGCCTACTTAAAATTGGTCTACTTGTGCTCATGTAAATGTATCCTGATACGTGTGAGCTCCAATGCTGCTTAAAGGCGGTTAACGGAGACCAGTGGTGGGCCGTGAGGCCCACCATTGGTCTCTACATGTATTATACTACATGTATTATAATATTTTTTTTCCCTATTAGCTTATTTTCTTATTGCCCAGCTCCTGTGTTGCTCTGTTTTACGCCTTCTCTTCAGCCTTCAGAATCCTTCAGCCTGCTGTGTGCCACGCCGCCGCTGCTGGTTAAGGGTCTTCTCATCCAATCACATTTGACCTCTGTTTCTCTATGCAATCGAGAGCTGGTTAAACTATATGGAGAGGCCTGCTAGCATTATGAAACGTGTGTTTGGCCACTCACAGCCGCGTGACCATTAACGTGCGCTGTGATTGGTCACAAGGAACTCCTCGGGGACCGCCAAAATCTCATCAACACCACGAATGAATATGGCTAGTTGAGCAATATGTCTAGTAATGTCAGTCCTCTAATCCATTCTGACTGTTTGCTCAATGGTTAGCATTCCTGTATCTCAATCATTGGTGATTCGAACCCTGGCTCTGCTAGTTTTTCTTCTTTTTTTGTGTGTTGCTTTTCTGTAATTTTAACAGTAGGTGGTGGTAATGCACCTTTTGTTGGATAAATCCACATTTAAAAAGAAGAAGAAGAAGAAGAAGAAGAAGAAGAAGAAGCTAGAAGCTAGGAGCTATCTTGACTGAGAAACGGATTAGCTTGTGGCTGATTTATTATGTGGTGAGTGGACCGCACGAGACACGCAGCAGCACATAGCTCGTAGAGGAGACAACGAGGAGGACGTGACTCTGCTGGGGGGAGCGCCGGTGTGCAGGTGTGCAGGTGTGCAGGTGTGCCGGTGCGCCGGTTAGACAGCAGGCGTACATCCAAAACCACGGCCCGCCACTGACGGAGACAGCTTGCCTTCAAAGTAAAAGTCTTCAAACGTGTTTGCTCCAGCGATCAATTTAAGGAGAATATAAAAATAGCCTCAATAATGAACATAATATATAATTATTATTAAGTCATATTTCTGCCACTTTCCTGCAACTGATTCTGAATGGATTCCCCAACGGGAAAACAATGGAATCATCTGTTTGTCTCTGTTTCCGACTCTCGACTTCCTTTACTCAACTTGCATTAGCAAAGCTGGATGATGTAACAAGCCGATTTAGTGATGAGCGGAATTGCATCACAAGTGTTGAAGCAGCATCCGCCATCGAAGAACGGATTCACACGTATCAGGAAACATCTGCATGAGCACAAGTAGACCAATGAAAGTAGGCGATGCCGCTAATCTGCCATTGTTCATTATACAACATGAACAATGGCAGATAAATTATACGACATGCACGGACCGAGATGCTAATTATTAATTAATGCATGGAGTCTTGTTGGAGAAAAAAACAAAAAAACAAAAAAAAACTACAAACAAGATCCTAAAGAAATCAATAAAAAACAGCAACAGCAAAAGCAACAATCATGATGACAACAACTGCACCACATTGGACCATGGAACATAAATATTGTGAGAAAAAAAGCCATAAAGCAACAAGAAGATACAGTAAAAAGTGACAAGAGAAATAAAAATGTTTTTTTCAGTGGCTGTTTGTGCTCGTTTTCTCTCAGCGCTGAACACTCTTGTTTATTAGATTTATTGTCGTAACGTGTGGGACAGGACAAGCTGTAAAAGGATTATTTCACTGTAATGAAATCACATCACAGGTTTTGGTGACTTATCCACCCACCTCTGATTGCAGAAAACCACAGAGGTTCAACGTGGAGGAGTAGTATTTAACATTCCTTACTTGCCTGTTGTATTTTAGCCGATACCGGTCCTTTAAAATATGCCTAGAATCGGCCCTGATCAGAAAAATCTTGTTAAAACAATCCTGAATATTTTAAGCTTTCATTTAAACAAGACCAACGATTGCAGGTGACAGAAAGAAGCTGCACAATACTGTGTCTACTGCTTCCAGGGAAAACGTCATAACCTCAAACTCTACAACACTCCATGTTTTATCTATGCTGCTGTCATGATATAACATACATATGAAATAGTAGATTGTCATTCATCTAAAAATAATACGCAATTAGAATCGATAAAAATTTTCAATGACCAGCTTTACCGAATACTCAACAACTAAGAAAAAATATACTGGATATACTGAGGAAACATAGAATTCCATCTTAACAGCAGAAGACCACAGGATCAGCGGTCCTCCAACCACTGGGCCACGGTGGTTGGAGGACCGCTGATCCTGTCAAGAGGTCAAAAATTAAACTTAAAAGTCTGTTTCAACTCTGCCGGTGTTCTGGATTAAAATCAAGGCAGAGTATCCTGAGATCGCCAAAAAAGCAGTGAAACCCTGCCTCCATTTCCAATACCCTGTCTTTGTGAAGTGGATTTTAAGTTAAGGAGTAGACTGGACATTAAGGTTTAAGTTACGGAGTAGACTGGATATAAAGAACACATGTCGGGTGTTATTGTCTCCCATCACCCCGAGATGGGACCAGCTCGTAGCAGAGAAACAAGCTCAGGGCTCCCACTAATTCGGCGTAATGGTGAGTTGTATTTTTATGCACTTTATAATTGTCTTTATGCCAGTCGTATCATTTCATTACGTCATATTTATTACGTCATATTTATCGCCCAAACCGTGAAGGCCGGTCCGTGAAAATATTTTCTTTCACAAAACCGGTCCGTGGCGCAAAAAAGGTTGGGGACTGCTGCACAAGATGACTGAAACTATCTTTCCAAGCCTGACTAATATTAGAAATTCTCTGTGAGAAAAAAATAAATAGTTGAAAAGGGGGCAACCAGAGAAGAGAAATGTATTTATTGATTCCTTCATCTTCAGTTTCAGATGTCCGGAGCCTCACCCCAGCACTTGAACACACCGCTCCTACCACAACAACAAGCAGAGGGGAAACTCTTATTACACTCGAATGAGTTACTCTCCGCTCACTAGACAAGCGGCGAGGCCACTGAGAATCAAACACACAGCCTCCCTCTCCTTCACACTGACACCGAGACCGGAACAAAACATGTGTTTCGGGTCCCAGGAAGAATTCTCACTGAAGCAGAGGTATATAAGCTGATGTAGTCGAGTTCGCTGGTGGTACTGATTAATAATTACATGCATGAGTTGCTTTTCCCTGGATTCTATCATTACTGAATACATGAAAGAGCATCTTGTTCCCAGTGTGCGTGCCTGTGTGTGTGTGTGCAGAAATAATGTCTGTACATTATTTCTACTGTTCTTCACAAACCCCTGTGTGCTACGGTTCATTTTTTTTCAGTGTCAGCAAGAGAGAGAGAGAGAGAGAGAGAGAAGACAGAGATCCATGCTATCGGTCTTTGAGCGAGTGTTTTAATTACGGATGCTAATTGAGCTGTTAAGCCAACCTCTGTCTTGATTACACATTGTCTAACTGCTCTCTGGGCCCTGCAGCTCTGCTTTCGGCTGCAGCAGCTCTCACGCTGCATGTGTGTGTGTGTGCGTGTGTGTTAAAAACTCCGGTGATTCGGAGTGGTCCCGTCTCCAATCTCTACAGGCTTCGCATGCGTATTATTCTGCAGCCGGCCCGGGCCCATGAGGTGGAGTCAGTGGTTAATCAAACAAATGATTCTCAATCTTTAATTAAGGAATCATTGTTTTATATTTTCCCTTTCTTAAAATAATTTTGTAATGTTTTTTATTAGCCAATATCAGTGTGAAATGATAACTAGATACTTAACTAGCAAATGCTATCAGACCTCCTGCGCCAGGTGGTTCATGGAGGAGTGATGGTTTTAATCTATAATTACAGAAATGTAATTGCAGAATGTGATCCTGATTAGCAGGTAATATTAACAACTTTGACTCGTTCTGAGGCGATAATGCATTGTCCTGATTGCACAAGTCAGTGCACAAAAGCGAAATAATGAGGCTCTGACCTGCTGATAATTCCTGAAATGCTCGTTGTAGCGATTTGACCCAATGCTTTTATTCTGTCTCGTTTTGTGATGGAGTTTGGTCGCCTATACTTAAGCAATAAGGTACGAGAGGCAGTACTGTGTCGTGCAATAATGTACTGTTCAAGGGAGTTGTTAGGCCCTCCGCTGCGCGTCGGGCCGGCAAACCCTTGAACTGTACATTATTGTACAGTTCAAGGCAGACAGTACTGCCTCGAGTAAATCACAGATTTACTGACCAGGCCGGTTGAAAGCAGGGTGGAGGATGACACTCAGCCACCGATGTAAATAAGTGCTCTCGCTGCTTCTGTCTGTCTTTTCTCCGTCATTTTTCTCCTCCATGATGTTTAGAGAACTTGCCTCGCGTCGGGAAATTACCGACGTAATTATCTCTCACTGGAAATTATCACGATTTTGTGATCAAACCCTTTTCATTCCTCATCTTTAGGTTAGGGAGGAAGTGACGTGTGTGTTGTCGTTCGTTATGCTAGTGTGGGGGACGCTACGTGAGCTTGTTAGCTGTTCCGTTTGAGCTACTGTTAGCGAAGAGCCCCATTGCAATACTGTGAACACTCAAGCAATAAACCTGCAAGTTAAGGAAACCAACGTCTGCGAGTCGTTACTGCGGACGTGACAATATCAAAGTTTACACGAAACATGTTTGGTAACTGTCAAGCTTGAAATGACAACTAACAGTCGCGCAATTTAAATCTACCTGTTATTTTAAGTGCGCACTGATGTGGAACGCTATAAATGTAAACAGGCTGTACAGTACTTTATGGCTGAATAAAATACACCCCGTGACTCACTCTCAACCAATCAGAATTCTTGATTTCATCTACCCGTATTATAATCGGCGATAATAAACACTCTTAACACAAGTTATTGTTTTTTGAATCTGTAGTGCGAGGCTGCTTGAACGCTGTGCAGATACTTGTTTAATCGCCAACATGCTTCCAGGGTTTTGGTCACACGAAAGTGTTACCCCAAAACACACTGAGTTCCGTGGTTCACTGCACGGGTCTTGTTGTCATAGTCAAAATGAAAAAATGTCATTCAGTAAAGCTAATCCGAACCCCCAGTTTTCTCCCTCTCGACACAGCTGGCCAGTCACTGGCGTTCAGTGGTGTATAGTAACGAAGTAGAAATACTTCGTTACTGTACTTAAGTAGTTTTTGGGGATATCTGTACTCTACTTTACTATTTATATTTATATTTCTGTTTACTTTTACTTTTACTTCACTACATTTTGCAAAGAAAAATGATACTTTTACTCCGATACATTTCTCCTGAAACCTTCGTTACTCGCTACAAAATCAAATCTATCTTTAGAAAAAGAAAAAAAAACATCGGGGACTGTGGTGGAACACAGACTCCACCAAGCAGGTTTTGCGAATCACAATGTTTTGCATTTTCCCTCTAGTCCAGCGCTCCCAAACCTTTATGCGTCACGGACCGGTTACGTGAAGACAATATTTTCACAGACCGGGTCCGACCTCGGAAAGACGGGAGACAACGACACCCAACGTGTGTTCGTTATGTCCAGTCTACTCCTAACTAAACCTTTAGTCCAGTCTACTGCTTAACTTATAACGCGCTGCACAAAGACAGGATGTTGGAATGGAAGCAGGTTTTCATGCTTTTTTGGCGATCTCAGGATACTCTGCCTTGGTTTCCAGATCACCGACAGAGTTGTAACAGACTACGTTTCATTTTTAGAGTAACGTAACATCTTGACATGTGTCAAGAGGTTCCGTCTGAGGTTACCACAGACGGATGTATGCGGTCATTTTTCACGATAAAACATCTTTCCGGCCTTGATTTTTTTTTTATTTAATTGAAATGTTTCATTCATTCTTTCTGTGGCCCGGTACCAAGAGACCCACAGACCGGTACCAAGAGACCCACAGACCGGTACCAAGAGACCCACAGACCGGTACCAAGAGTCCCACAGACCGGTACCAAGAGACCCACGGCGGGCGGAATGAGCATACTTATAACCACACTGTTACAAGTCCTTCATAGTGTCATATTGCTTTTTGGAGAATTATGATGATAAGTTCATAGTAGATGCAAAAGTATACTTAGGTACAATATATTATGTTGAACATAATATATATGGATGGATCCCAGCCAACCCAGTTATTGTATCAACACAACTCCTGGTCCTTGGTCACGGTGGCCACAGCACTTAAAAGAATACACTTCATAATTCTCAAAATTCTGACCCTTTGCTTTTTTATTAAAAGCATGTACTTGTACTTTTACTTTCAATACTTAAGTACATTTTATATCAGAAAAATACTTTTGATACTTAAGTACAGAAAATATCAGATACTTTAAGACTTTTACTCAAGTAGTATTTTAAAAGGTGACTTTTACTTTTACTGGAGTAATTTTCCAGTAAGGTATCTTTACTTTTACTCAAGTACGGCTTTTGGGTACTTTATACACCACTGCTGGCGTTACAGAAGGTCCTTTTGGAGTCTCCAATATAACCTTTTGGGTGTCCGCCAAAATATAACGTAGTAAAAAAAAGACAATGAAGAATGGCCAATGTTAGTGATGATGGATAACCATATTTGGAACACGATGCTTACGGCCTTGTGTCCATGGCTGCATTGCGTTTCTAAGCTGACTAAGCACCACTACAGGTAAACATATATCTCTATTAAAAAATACAGGAACAGTAAGCATTTTATTTGGCTGTCATTTTCAAACTTGTGTACAACAAAGGGGGTGCTTGTTATTGTCCTTTGAACTAGTCGTGGATTTGAAAAAAAAACTGCAGGAGCTGCTGCAGAACAAATTACAAATAAGAAATACGGAAATATTACTATAATCACACATGTCCTGCTTTAGAATTTAATCTGCAGCATTGCCTGCTGGGAGAAAATTATATTTTGTGTCTATTTTGTAATTATTGTAAACAGCAAGGAAGGTGTGAGAGGAAATTAAATGCAACCGGTCGAAAGTCCACGGAGGCTGGAGTGGAATCACCCAGAGAGATGGAATACAATTATGTTTGGTTGTGGTCTTTTTTTTTTAAAAGCATGCAACTCACAGTTTATCCCATCAGGACAAACAAACAAGTATTCTCTTCCCGAAGCACATGCATCCTCCTCCACCACTACCCAGAGACGACGCGCTCCGACTCCCATCTGTGGGTCTCTATTTTTGACATTTTCACACAAAGCTCATAAAGGATTTGTTCAATCAACAATTCATTCCTTCCCTCTCTCACTGACTCACAGACTACTCATCAGTCTCATCAACACCATGAATGAATACGGCCAGTTGAGGAACATCTTTAGTAATGTCAGTGATCTCATCGATTGCAACTGAAAATGCTACAAATGACTTTACTTTATGCTTCTTTTGGCTATCCAAATCTGCGGAAAGATCGGAAATCTTATCCGTCACAGTATTCCTTGTTAGGCTAATGTTGGCAAAAGCCTGTCACTTTTTATCCGGCGGGCCGAGCTGGACCCCCTGGCGGGCCGGATTCTCAGTCAAGATGACACCCCTGCTCTAACCCCTTACCCTCACCCACCACTCCTTCCATCCCCTCCTTCCCTTTCCGATTAATGTACCGCCTTCATACCCTGCACCCACTCCTTCCCGTCGCTGACCCATTCTCCTTTCCTCACCACCTCCCTCATTCCCTCCCTTCCTCTTTCCCCATCCCACTTCTCCTCCCTGACCCATCATCCATCCTTCATCCGTCTGGTTTCAGCAGCAGATTGTCTCCTCTCCTCCTCCTCCCCCCCTCAGTTTCCGTCCGCTCTGGCCAAGGATTATTCCCTCGGAGACAAACATGGCCGTCTGTATCCGAGCCCCTCCGGAGCTTCAGCACGGCGGCTCATAAACACTCAAGCAGCTCGTCCTCGTCTGTCAGTCGCGGGCAAAACAACTTTTCTAAATTCAACGTAATCTCCCTCTAATATTCTGACTCAATCTCTGCGATGTCAGGAGGCGACACAGTGAAACAAATTATGGCGTGAAGTGTTTCTTTTTTTCTTTCTGTTATTTTCTCTCCATCCCCAGAGCAAACTAATGTGTGTGTGTGAACTCAATTAATGCTGGGTGGATAGTTCAGCTGTCAGTTTGAGGCGCTGGCAACACACTCTGACATTCGTACACGCACGCACGCACGCACGCACGCACGCACGCACGCACGCACGCACGCACGCACGCACGCACGCACACTTTCACTTAAAGGGCCAGCACACTCTCACAGGTGTCTTCAGTTATTCTGGTTAATCAGACCGGAGGTCTGATTAACCAGAATAATTGAAAAATTATATTTGAAAAATTGAAAAATTATTTTTCAATTTTTGAATTGAAAAATTATATTTTCAAATAACTCACTTTTATACCATATTTTGATCATAACTATGAATATCCAGCATAATCTGAGGATAATTCTATCAAGATTCCCCAACAATGCCTTGTCAAGCCGTCCCCGAGTTTTTCCAACTCCATGGTTCAAGGCCTAAACAACAATAACTGAACACTTTCACTTAAAGGGCCAGCACACTCTCACAGGTGTCTTCAGTTATTCTGGTTAATCAGACCTCCGTATTTAGACCACTTACTATGAACACACGAGCTCCAACAGTTCATACTTACAACTTTGCCAAAGCTATTTCCTATTCTACCTGATTACGTTTACTGTTTACCTTTTACTGTTGAAAAAAGCTGTACAACTCTTGACTTTTTGGGGAACTAAAAACGTTAAACAAAAAGGCAACTGAAAAGTGAACTAAATGCCTCTGCTCACTGACACATTCTGGCGTTGGAGTCGTAAGTTACACGTTTGAAGTGTATCTCCAGATGGCCCAGCCTTCAGTTGAATCGTGTCGGCGTACCGTTTGACACAAATCATTGTGCGTGCTTTGTGTCAAACTGTATGCTGAATAGCATATCAAAGCAACTGGTGCGCATACCAAGTAGCCCGTAGTAACGAGCAGGCTTAATAAAAATACACGTAAAGGTTACACCCCTAACTTTCATGCATCTGGCTGCAGGTGCTTCACAGTCTCAGAACCCATCAGTTATCGGTCTGACAAAGACTTAGCCTCTGGGGGGAACCGGCACTATTTCTGGGGGATTTCAATGTGCATTCAGCACCAGCTTCAGGTGGCCAACCTAATTAATTAACATGAGGCAAAGTATCGAAAGAGTAAAGTAAAAAAATAAATCCAATTCATAAATTATTTAATGTTTGTCCATGTGTTTTCATGTATGAAAAAGAAACTAAACTAAACACTGTTAGCGGACACATTGATTACTACAAGCAAATTGTTTAAACAGCATTTGCATAGGAATGATTCTGTTCCAAGCCTTTTAGCCATATAAGCGGTTGATCACCGTTATCCTGATCACGAGAGGTTTCCATTGTGAGGAAACGCAAATTCGTCCTCAGACGACACCTGCTGAGTTGTGAAATTAAGATTGAGGTCAATGTGTTTGTCGTCTTATGCTCTCCACACAGACTGCTTCCCTGCATGCAACCAAAGTCTGCTCATTCGTGATCGTTTATATAACTCGGACTACAAACGGAAACCAGAACGCTTGAGATACAAAGTCCCGTTGCCTACAGATTTTCCATATGTATGTTTACAGAGATTATGTGCTTCAAAACACAATCAGCAAACCTTTTGACGAAATATCCCCCTGTTCAAATAGTGTCAAAAAATGACTGCAAGCTGTTCAGTTTCAGATCCTGTCATGAAGATATACAGTCATCATGATCATCATGGTAATTACACACCAATTATATTCCTTGATTACAGTTATTTTTATTTCGTGTCAACAATGCTGGTTTGTGTCAATATTATGACATTTTAGTTGGTGACATTGTGTCCTCGTACGACCAGTAATATGGTAATTTGTATAAATATTAGTTTTCTCCTGCTTATGCGAAAAGGCAGCACATGACACTGTGTCACATCCAGCTCCAAATGACTCTGAAGCTGGTGACGCAGTGGAAAGGAAACCAGGAAACACTGGTTTTCACCGGTGTTTCAGATGCCTTTTCTTCCGCAGTGTGAGAAGAAAACATTCAAGATTCTTTGCACTGAATATAGAAGAACTGGCACTTTGAACAGTTCATTTAATATCAATAAAACAAGATGGAGACAACACATCATTAGCTCAGTCAGCTCTTCTGAAAGAAAGGAAGTGCCATTCAGATGAGACGAGGGTTCGTTACAGGGATGTCTAACAACATGTGTCCCATTAAACTAGCTCCATGACTCCTGTTTGTTGAGTTCCTGTGTCTTGTTTCGGAAGAATCAGGTGACAGGTACAGCAAGCAATCACCGTAAGTAAGAATGAATCCTCTCTGAATGGTTTTATGTAGAAAAAAAAGGGAACCCGACATTTTGAGCAACACTCAGTTGTTTGTCTTCATCATTTAGTTTATTTCCGACATTTGGCGGAACAACAAAACATCCGAAAGAAATCAATGTTTTGCATGTCTGCATCAAGTGAATAAAAGTAAAGTGATCCATTTATATTGTTTCTGAGCCGACTGTTCACATAGTTTGAAAGCTTTGCTTCGACCTGGTCGAAAACTGATGATGAAATTCCCATTTTCCTGATGCTTTACGGGCTGACAGTCTAATAGCAGAGTGAATGGGAGTTTTTAAAAGCACATTTTAATGTATTTTCTACCCACAACTGTGATAATTGATTCCGCTCGTGTTGGCAAAGCATAAGCACACTGGTGATGAGTATGATCGACAAGCTTTACTTTGTCTTTGTCAGTCACATACTGGAAACATCCAGGTCATCATTAATCGGAAACTATTTTATACTCCTGCGCCTAACAAGACTGTCCTGTTTCTATTGTTTATCAAATGTATCACGGTATGCTCGACAAATCCCTCGATGAACACAGGCTGGTCTCATCCTGCATTCAAAGCTATACCTACAACAATAAATTAACTACTGTATATTTCGTAAATATCCCACAAAATAAGAATGTTTATGTTATCCAAGTAATCTTGAACCAGGAAGTGTAAAGACCGCAAAAAAGGAGGGGAGATGGATGGGTCCAACAAATGGCGATCTTTCAGCCTGGAGATCGCTGTTAATGTTAATTCTGCCGCGTAACTTGCATATTTCAGTAACGGCACTTCTGTAGTTATTTTAACCCAAACAACGATGTTTTCCGAAACCTAATAAAGTAATTTTGTTGTTTAAAATGTTGTTCCTTCCTGTAAAGTTTATTTTTCAAAGGACCGTGTGCATGGAAAGAGACACATTTGATAAGTGTTACTGGCTTTTGTAGGAAAACGCACGAAAAATGAGTAACTTTTTGTAAGATATCATTCGAACTTTGTATTAGTGTACGTTGAAACGGGGTTTGGGGCACACCATCATGTCTGAATAGACCTGCAGAGGGCGCTCCAATACACAAAACACACAAGTCCTGGGCACTATTCCTCATACCTGGCTTACTGAGTTAGCCGGATAATTTTCAGGATAAGATGACGCAGATCAGGCTTTTCGGTTCCACGAAGCAAGTTTTGAAAAATCACCATAGCAACACATCCAAATCCCAGAGCCCCCATACATGGGGGATCAGGCGCTCTGGGGATCCCTCTACCCATTCTTCAAGTAGTCGTATAAACCCCCTATGAGTTCTAATAGTTGTTATTTTATTTATTTATTTTCAGAATTTAGTTGTGAAAAAAAAAAATATTTTCAAATAACTCACTTTTATACCATATTTCGATCATAACTATGAATATCCAGCATGATCTGAGGATAATTCTATCAAGATTCCCCAACAATGCCTTGTCAAGCGGTTCAAGGCCTAAACAACAACCTGCAGAGTTGTAAGCAGTGGCGGTGCGTCAATAGAGGGCGCTAGGGCGCCGCCCCTCCTAAAATTTTGCGATGAAAAAAAAAAAAGAAGAAAAAAATATATAATATATACTGTCAAAAAACATTATATATCAAATAATTTAAATAAGAAATATACTGTGTTGACGCGCTAAATGTGTGTGTGGGAGACCGTAAGCCTGTCAACAACCACTTAAGTTAAATATAATATATCGCCATTCATCATTACTGAGAAAAGCCCCTCCCCTCTCGGGGCGCCGGCCAAATGTGTGTCTATGGAAAGCTAACAAACATTTCACCCTCGTGACGGCAAGGACAGCTTCTCATTGGCGGATGAAACGTGAATCTTCGGGCGCACGAATCTGCGCCCTAGCCAATGACATCGTTTCTTATTGCAACGTGATTGGACTATTCGTCCAATCAGAGACCTTTATCATTCCCTCACATCCCATGTAGCTACGCGAGCAACACAGCTAGCAGAGACTTTGATTATGTTAGTATGGCGACTGAAAACTCTGTGGTATCTCTACGCGAAACACCTTTCAATCCACGATCAGATGTTGACAAGAAGAGGCTGAAAGAGTTGGGACCCGAACGTCCGGATTTAAATATTCAGCAGCAAAGCAGTGAAGCTACATGCACCAAGCTACATGCTAACCGGAGCTGCTAGCTGGAGGCTCAGTATGGAGCAAAGCAGCGGCTCTGAGCAGCCGAGGAAGCGCCGGCTGTGAAGGAAGATGAGCTTGAAGGATTGCTGCAGAGGTGAGTGTCAAAATCAGCAGATGCCTGTTAGAGTTTAATGTTTTATCTTTCCCACAGCAGAACACATGTTGGACATTGTTAGATTTGGGTGGATATCATATCAGGCTATAACTTTATCTAAAATACCAATTCAACCCCCAACAAGTTAGTGTGTGTGTGTGTGTGTGTGTGTGTGTGTGTGTGTGTGTGTGTGTGTGTGTGTGTGTGTGTGTGTGTGTGTGTCATAGCTACAGCCATCAAGGTGGCTCCTGGCCTTTTGTCTATGTTGCTGAGCCATCAAGACACACAAAACATAGTTTTTTGTCTGTAGTATGAAGCCTGTTTGTAGGAGATATTTCCCCACAACTTATCTGTCTCTGTCTCTCTCTATATATTTATCTGTAGGTTTGTGACACCATACTTGGACACACCAGGGAACGCTTTGCCTTCAAAGACCACCTCACCAGTGCCACCTTACTGCAGGGCCCCCAGTTTGAATGCTACGTCAATGTATTCCCTGAAGTTGCTCTGGCCACCACATTGAATGTTTCTTAAACCATTCTGCTCTGAACCTCTCATGCCCAAAGTTACAGTTTGTTGATAGTTGTTATTGGACAGTGTTGAGCACTGTTTTCTTGAAATAAAGCTTTGTTTTTTAGAATATTCTACTCAAAACCTCTTTTCTTCTCATTGTGGAGTGCTATTTAAACCGCGCCGCCCAACTGCGCCCCCCCACAAAAAAATGTCACCAGCCGCCACTGGTTGTAAGACCCCTCTTTGTAAAGATAATTACCTAAATAATCACAATAAAACTAAGCATTGGGGAGTTACCATGGAGTTTTAGTCAAAAAACTGTGTTGTTCAGTTCAAAAATGTAAAAGTTATAAGCTTCATGCCTTCTCACCATATGTTTGGGGCATGCTGGGTAATACAATTTCCATGAAGCTCTGACAAAGATGTGTGGCGCAGTCTAAGAAACCTCCCACCTTCACAGAAGCCTCCAGAGTCGAAAACGCAACAAGGAAGTAGGGGGGAAAAACAGTTTTTAGACTCCTACAAGCTCGTAGGGTTACAAAGAGGTGTCGTTTATTGAAATCCGACTTTGTAAAGTGTAATTATGCCGTAAAGTTTTGTAAAACGTTACGGCTGCCGCCGAAAATGACGGCGATGTTACGGGGTTTATGTAATTACATAAACTTAACGGTAAGTTATTTTTTTTCTGTTCGTCAATAACTCTTCCCACAAGGCGGAGATCCTTTAAGAAACGTCACTTGACTTATCTTTCTCTTTTCTGTCCGGACAAAAAAGGCAGCTCCCTTCCTCATTGATGAAGGAGCGATATTAGTTTTATAGGGAGAGAGTTCTTCCAGATCGCCAAGATCCGTTATCACATCATCATGACTCCCTGTACGAGCGCTATCGATTCTGCCGAGACCTCCTCGAGCCGTACGTTGAACACCACACGGCGCAGCCGAGCATTGGCCGTCTCACATTCTGTATGCAGACTGGATCACAGAGTGTCTCACAGGCTTGATCACAGCCTTGAGCTTTTTTGCAAGTGGTGCATGTTTGCCCTGCATGACTTGCTGTTCGTAACGTTTATTTAGCGCTTAAGAAACTTATGGATGTGTTGAAAGCACTCACAATTATATGACAGTGTTATTAGTACACCATATATATCATTATTGTAGAAAATTATTAAGATGGACTCATAAGAATAGAGAGAATCACACACAATTTATTTTCACTCCGTCAATTGATTGAATTTCTGATTATGAATAATACATACATACTGATCCGCCCATACACATATTCAAACTCCTAGTTATATGGTAATCTACACATACATGTATGTACATATATATAGTACATGATACATACGCACATACAGTACATATATCTTCATAAGTATATATTAATTTGTATACTACTGCCAGCAGGCACCTTTAAATAAATATAATCTGATTGATTTGGGTGATGAGGCACTTAAAATTAGCCGATACATTTTCCCAACACTGACACATTAAACTCTGATATTTTGCAATGCTTATGTCTCGCAGCGGGGGCGGTGTTATGCTGCGTTCACAGCCAATGCATTGCGAATATTCATTATTTATTTATTTAATCAAGACATACTATACAACCACCCACAATCCTACATAAAGTCTGGATCCAACCAGCAAGCGCACACAATGAATACGCTATTTGTTCCTGGAGTAAAGTTCAATGTATTTGCTGTCTATTTGTTATGAAGCAAAGAAACATTTTATGAGGGAATAAATATTCTGATTTCATTGTGTTTCCTGGAGACATATTTTAATGCCAGCACACAGTGTTGATATGAGTCGCATGTTAATGTCAGTTGATATTAAAAAGCTCCTTTGTCTCTCGCTCTGTTTACCTCCAAACAAGGCAGGAAGCCTCAGTGGATATCATCAGTCCTACGACTCCCGGAGGCCTCACATTCTCACCCTTACACTCTCACCCACTCGTCTTCTCTCCCTTTATATCTTTTGTTTCGCTTTACAGCTCAACAGAGCAGCACAGCTTCCTGAATATCAGCCCATAATTAAAAAGTTTACAGTCCCCACTCAGTCTGGCTTCTTCCCCCTGAATAATGGTCATGGTTACATTTCTAAAGGTTAGAGTCTTATTTTTAAACATTGTAATATTTTAGTTTTTAAGGGATAGATAAAGCAGGTTGATGTGTATTTCAGGGGGAAAAGGAACGCTTAAATGAACCGCAGAAGTATTTTTACATTCAGATATTACTGTTCTTTTGTATAAAACAATGTAACGATGCATCAAAGACTACTGAACTACAAGAAACTGACAGCCAGCAACTAACTCAAAATCTCAAATCATGGTCTCTTCTCAAGTCTTTTGCTTCCAAAATAGTTGTGATAGTGATGTTTTTCCTCTATCAACAAATCTGAAAATACCAAAAACAAGAATACATGTAGACTTAACAAATAACCTATAGTGTATGTATCAAAGCCTAATATTTAATTCCTCAGTGCCATAGAGTTCCATCCATCCATTATCAGCCGCTTATCCGGGGTCGGGTCGCGGTGGCAGCAGGTTCAGCAGGCCGACCCAGGCTTCCCTCTCACCCGCAACACTTTCCAGCTCATTCTGGGGGATCCCGAGGCGTTCCAGGCCAGCCGGGAGATATAAGCCCTCCAGCGTGTCCTTGGTCTTCCCCAGGGTCTCCTACCAGTTGGACGTGCCTGGAAAACCTCTAATGGGAGGCGTCCAGGAGGCATCCTGATTAGATGCCCGGACCACCTCAGCTGACTCCTTTCGACACGAAGGAACAGCGACTCGACTCCAAGCTCCCTCCTGATGTCCGAGCTCCTTACCCTATCTCTAAGGCTGAGCCCGGCCACCCTACGGAGGAAGCTCATTTCAGCCGCTTGTATCCGAGACCTCGTTCTTTCGGTCATGACCCAGAGTTCGTGACCATAGGTGAGGGTTGGAACGTAGACCGACCAGTAAATGGAGAGCTTTGCCTTCCGGCTCAGCTCCCTCTTCACCAAGACGGACCGGTACAGCGCCTGTTTTACTGCTGCAGCCGCACCGATCCGCCTGTCGATCTCCCGCTCCACCTTACCCTCACTCGTGAACAAGACCCCGAGATACTTGAACTCCTTCGCTTGGGGTAGGCAGTTTGTCCCCACCTGGAGGGAGCAATCCACCGCCATAGAGTTCCATTTAATAAATAAACTATTGACTGAATCCAACATACACCATCCTGCTGTCTCAAATACTCACTATAGGCCACCAAACGTGAATTAATCTGCCGCTGAAAATAGTCCACAATCAAATGCGCTATCAAATACGACAGTGCCCAACTGTTGTAGAACATTGTAAAGCCACTTTCAAAACTGTTATATTTGTGAATCGTTTTTAAAGATTAAGTCTTGGGACTGAGTGCCACAGACATAGTAAGGAAGTCAAAGTGTGAGACGGACAAACACAATGTTGGCTTTGTTATTTTCATGAGATTTGCTGACAGTGAGTATACAATGCAAGAATCCTTTAGTCCTGGTTTTGTCAATTTGTAATGTATCAATAAAAGAAAATATTAGGAGACTGAGGAAAAGTTAGTTTGTTGGAGAAGATGAAAACAATTCACAACAAACACATTTCTGTCGCCAATCAGCCCCGCACAGTTCTATGGATCCTTTCTCCCAAAAATGTCACAGTGCATCTGTTTAAAAGGGCATAAGATGACCATTAAAATAGTTTGTGCAGCCCAATCCACTGTTTTGTTGCTTGACAACTTGACAATCCCCAAAGTGCAGCTTTCTCTCCGGTGTACAGGAAGGCTTGCTCGTGTACACCGGCTTTCAATCACAGAACAGTTAATTAGTCCACAGCTTGAGCTGCACACCTCCTGCTGTTTAGAGCCTCCCTTTTTTTAATCAAAAGCTCTTCATCAGATCAACAAACAAAGTTTAGAGCTTCAGGGTCGGAATGTGCTCGGTCTGCAAAGGCGTCAAATAAAATCTTTTATTTGACAGAGCTGATTGAATATGGTACATTTTTAAAACAACATAAGGAGCTAGAATGGTGAGAATTCTCCATAGTAAAACTATTGGTAGCACTTTATAATAAGTCCACACTATTTAGCATTAGTAAAGCTTGAATAAGCAATGAATTTATCATTTATAAAGCATTATTCCAACATGAATACTCATTAGTAACTCATTCATAAACACAGTTATAAATGTTTCATTCTTGATTAATAAGCTTGGGTTTCATACTTTATAAATGATGGATTCCCCATTTGTAAATGAAGTAGTCAGGACTTATAGATGATTATAATACGGGTAGATCAAATCAAGCATTCTGATTGGTTGAGAGTGAGTCACGGGGTGTATTTTATTCAGCCATAAAGTACTGTACAGCCTGTTTACATTTAGAGCGTTCCATATCAGTGCGCACTTAAAATAACAGGTAGATTTAATTTGCGCGACCGTTAGTTGTCATTTCAAGCTTGACAGTTACCAAACATGTTTGGTGTAAACTTTTATATTGTCACGTCCGCAGTAACGACTCGCAGACGTTGGTTTCCTTAACTTGCAGGTTTATTGCTTGAGTGTTCACAGTATTGCAACGGGGCTCTTCGCTAACAGTAGCTCAAACGGAACAGCTAACAAGCTCACTTAGCATCCCCCAGACTAGCATAACAAACGACAACACACACGTCACTTCCTCCCTAACCTAAAGATGAGGAATGAAAAGGGTTTGATCACAAAATCGTGATAATTTCCAGTGAGAGATAATTACGTCGGTAATTTCCCGACGCGAGGCAAGTTCTCTAAACATCATGGAGGAGAAAAATGACGGAGAAAAGACAGACAGAAGCAGCGAGAGCACTTATTTACATCGGTGGCTGAGTGTCATCCTCCACCCTGCTTTCAACCAGGCTGTCTGTTTTATAGTCCCGTATGTGCGTCCCGGGACTATTTTCTCTGTCGCTGAAATGCGATACACAACGTTTTGCCGGCTACAACTATTTTGTGCTGAAAGGGAGCTTACTATTACTATTTATAAAGTCGCAGGTACCCGTAATATAAAAGCAATAAGGTACTCGAGGCAGTACTGTGTCTACAATAATGTACAGTTCAAGGGTTTGCCGGCCCTCCGCTGCGCGTCGGGCCTAACAACTCCCTTGAATAGTACATTATTGCACGACACAGTACTGCCTCTCGTACCTTATTGCTTAATTAATAAGATCATTTGTAAAGTGTTAGTAAATGATAAAAACAATGCTGCAATTCATGATTAGTAGGCTAACGAGCTAGCGGGTTAACGAGCTAGCCATAGCTAGCATAATCAATAATGTGTAGCTATGTGTCAACAAACTAGGGAACACTCATGCCACTGACGGGCATGGCCCCCCAGCACCATCATATTAATGTTCTTTATCACTTTGTGTTGTGTCTATTTCCCTTTTCTGTTGAGAAGATAACTTGAGACTTCTGCTAGCTTTGAGGCACTGCTTATAAATGCTTTGTAAAGCAGATTGTCCTCACTTTAGATCAGGTCACAGAATATGCTTAACTAATACTTAACTAACGAGTAGTAACTACCTGAATTAATCATGAATTGCAGCATTGTTTTTATCATTTACTAACACTTTACAAATGATCTTATTAATCATCTATAAGTCCTGAATACTTCATTTACAAATGGGGAATCCATCATTTATAAAGTATGAAACCCAAGCTTATTAATCAAGAATGAAACATTTATAACTGTGTTTATGATTGAGTTACTAATGAGTATTCATGTTGGAATAATGCTTTATAAATAATGAATTCATTGTTTATTCACACTTTACTAATGCTAAATAGTGTGCACTTATTATAAAGTGCTACCAAACTTGTAATACATGACTTTAGTGAACTGTTCCAGGATCAGTAGACTTTGACCTTTCTGAAAGAATGTACGCAAACAACTTTAATCAGACATGTATGGAGATTCTGGACAAAGACGTCCTTCACGGTTCATTACGTGACTACGAATGAAACATCAGATGCAACAATGCCCTTTTAATAGATATTCACCCTCTTCACCATTGTCTCGCTATTTAGGCATGCATGAATGTGACTACTGTTCCCTCGGGAGAATACAACCACTGTGTAACCACCGTAGATGATTCATGCGATTCCTCCCACTGTATTTTGCGTGAACAAAAAATAAAAATAAAATTCGGAACAGGTTTTGATCAGCTCCAGCGGGGTACACCTCGCCTGAAGCAGAAGAAAGAAAATGTCGACACCTCAGGGCAAGCGGAGGGAGAAAATACTGACATCACACAAAGCCTTGTGTCGGCACAAACTAAAATCACTGACCAAGAAAAGACCAAAAAGGGGAGAAGATTGGCCGGTTGTGGTCTCTTCTGTGAGGCCTGCTGCCAGTTTCGGCATGGAGGAAGTGTGAGGTGTTCAGATCTCTTGTTCATGTCTCTGCACGGAGCAGCATAGGAGGAACACTGCTCGGCTGAGGCGAGAGCAGAGACACATTTTACAACCAGTAGAATGGGTAAGGGCCTCATGTTAGCCCGCTGACTCCTGCTGCTCACTGCAACAATACTAACCACACTCTCTGTTGTCTTGCTTACCTTTCCACGCAGCATGCGAGTAAATCACAGTGGGAAAAATCTGATAAAAAACAACAACAAAAAAAGAAACATGAAGAGAGCGCCGCTGCTGGTGCAGGAGCACAGTCAGTTTACTCCCACACAGACTTCACAAGATGTCTGCCAAGCCAAAAACGTTTGACATCACCTGTCATCATCGGTTTGTGGAGAAGTTAGTGCACATGTGCCATCCTACTAGCAGCATTCTCCCGCAACACTGGACCAACATTGTTGTCCGCATTAGTCACCCAGACACCTAAACATGGGATAATAGGGTCCATATTGAAAAATAACAAAGCTTTAGTTGTGGAACTGAGTTGGCTATCGGGAAATAGTGGTAAGAAAGGTGGGAGGATTCAAGGTGTGTTTGGTAATATCTTGTTTTAAGCTTATTCCGTTTTGCATATTGTTTTCAAGCAAGTAAGTGATTTTATCGTTGTAATAGAGGTGATCGTGTTTATTATTTCAAAGGTTATATTAAGTGATCCAATTTGTGTTTTTTTCAACCGAAAGGGTAATAGTAAGTGGATTTTTTTTTCAAGCAGTCAGTGGACTGTTAACTCCCCTCCATTCCAAATTAGCCAAACAATAGGCTCTTTTGAGATCTGCGCCCAGAGAAGTGGACAAAATCAGGCGGCAGCCGGGGCGATGACAAAAAGCTGCATTCGTGGGGTCAATGTGTGCATCCTTTAGTCTTTTATTTGTATGTATTTTATGCTTTTAGTCACACAAAATAACGTCAGCAGACGCTACCAATACAGTAAACGTTAATTAGTAACAGAACGTTTTAAAGCTCAGATAATTGATACCACTGACTGCTTTTAAATATAAAATGAAATAAATAGAGGCAGGTTCCCAAAAATGTAAATTTTCTTTCTTAAATTGACTCTGTTACGTCACTGTCTCTTTTTCTCACTGTTTCTCACTGTTTTCTGTCTGTAATATGTGTGTTTTATGCTGCTGCCTGTCTTGGCCAGGTCTCCCTCAAAAATGGGATTTTTAATCTCAATGGGACTCTCCTGGTTAAATAAAGGTTTAAATTAAAAAAATAAAAAAATAAAAAAAACTATTTACATCCTTCCGTGTCTATGCATAACTTATCTTAATCTCTCTCTTTTTTTGGGGGGGGGGGGGGGTATTTAACCAAATTATTTTCAGTTTAATTGCCTGACTGAATTATTTTCATCCAGTTTTATTAGGAACTAATGCCTGATTTATGTATTGCGTTCTGTGCACGCCAGGAATACAGAGTACTGTTGCGAATTGGTTCCATATAAGTTTGGCCCAACACAACTCCATGGCTGGAAAGAAAATGAAGGTGATGGTGGTTGTTGTGACTAAAGTCCCACCTCTCGGCTCTGATGTCCAATAAAACTTCTGCGTGGTCAAGGTGCCTGGCGTGTAGTTACATTTCTGGAGGAGCGTCCCGCAAGCTTTTCTGCAGAGGTGTAAATTACTGTACTTTTTCAATGGGATTATATGACTATGTGTTACGATGTTTATCTCTGGATACAGTAAAAGTAAGATTAGGTTTGCGTTCTGTGTGTTTGAGGGGTTTCAGTGAAACACTTTGCCGCTGTGTCAGGTGAAAGTACTCATTTTAAAATAAGTTTATTGATACAGTTTAGATTGCAACTCATAAATACAAACTGTATACAGAAAGTATAATAAATTTAAGAGCATTTACTGACATAATTCATTGCATTATCACAATGTGTTCTATATCCCTTTGTTTGCATAGAATGTGTAAGGATCCCCTTTGCGTTCTTCACGGTACACCAAAAAGAAAATCCTGTAAATTACGAAATGACAAATACAATTCTCGATCTCACAAATCTCAGATTCACCAAACTTTTTTTTTTAACACTTTTTGAACTGTGAAGAGTACAAAAACCTCCACTGCTCTGAAACAGCTCGTTGTATTTACAGTATTTGAAAATGTGACGGAGAGACATCAGAAGAGACGGATCCTTTTGTTTCAGAGTCCTTGATCTGCTCATTGTTCTCCACTGGAATTATACCATTCATTCTCAAAAGGGTCACATGGCACGTTCTTGTGAAGCCCCCCCACCCCAAAAAAAAATTATTTGCACACCTCATGAAACAACACTGCAAATATATTGGTAAGCATATATTGGTTTGTTTTAGCGGCATTTGTTTGGTGGCTAAAACTACGTTTTTTCTTTTTTTAAGTAAAAAAAAACCTCTGGCAGGTGAAAATACTTAATTCAGAAGTATTTAAGAACATCATTGATCCAGTACCTACGAGGCACACAGACAGTTCAAGAAACAGCTCCAACACAAAATATACTATAAAGGTTTTACACTCATTGAAGATGAAACAGAATTCAAATACATGGCACTCAACATCTTGTGATGAATCTCGGTAACGAGCACAGGCAAAAGCAAATTGATGAACAAAACCGAGAAGAACGTTTCCATCCACCAGTTGAAAAGTTGAAAACCACAACACTTTATTATTATTATTATTATTATTATTATTATTATTTTGCTGAATGAGACTCTTAGAGGAGAATCAGATCCCAGGACAGCGGTAGCTTTCCTGCAAAAAAGAACCTCTGTAACACCTGAACTCAAAATTTGCGAGCCAAATTGTTTGAAACTATATAAAAAAGAGGAAAAGCTGTTCCCGTTCGGCATGGCAACATTAAACAGCACCAGACTTAAACAACACAGGTGATGTTGATATTTAACCAGGTGAAATCACTTCTCTGTGGAGACATGCTCGACAAATAAACCAGCCTCACTGATCCAACAACGGGCCACATTCTTCTAAATGTTCAAACATTTTCCATATTCATAGTTCAAGTAGGCATTTAGGTAACATTAAATAAAAATTTGAATAAAATAAAAATAAAAAAGTGAAATGAAAAGCCTCTCTCTTTTTTCCTTTCAGCTAAGACATGAGACAGAGAGAAGCCCAGTCAATCACTCACTTTTATCTTCATAGGCTTCGTATTCCAATAATCCAAGAGTAAAGTAATCAAGAGAGTGGCTCTTTGTATGAAAAATCAGAAGAAGCTTTTTTTTTCTTTCCTCGTTTTAAAAAGGGAAAAAAATAGCTTGTAAAAATCACGTGAAATCTTTGCCATTCTGTGAAAGAAGCTCGACTTTGAAACGTCCTCAGTTAGCCATCAGTGTGGCTGAAACGACAAAGAAAGAGAGCTGTTGAGTGAAGAAGAAAAAATGTCAAAACCCTGATAACAGAGTTGGCATGTCGAATGCGTGATTGATGGGGAAGCCGCTAATCCCGCTAACTTTCATCCCTTGATAGTTATTGTTAGATAAAGAAATAAAAGGCACAGAGCATTCCAATGTGACTTGTTGCCAGTCTTGCTCTGATGCAGATCAGTGGTTTCTAAAATATCTGAAAATTGGACAAAAACTTTAATGCCACGCTACGAATACTTTTCGCAGTGAATCTGAAGATTGAGGTTAGCCGCCGCTCAGCGAAGATTGGCTAATGAGCCAACCCGCTGAAAGCCCACACTCCGGGCCTCCAGCTGCTCTGAGACACACATCAAACACTCTCTCTGGAGTCTGGCCTCGCCATCATAGGCTGAAGAAAGCGAGGAGGGCGCCTTAATCTGGGGTGGCACCGGTTCAGTCGGCTGATAACACGGCAAACAAGAAAGGAGGCACGACCCAGACTGAACTCTGCCAGGGCTCAGCGCGGGGGTCGGATAAAAAACTATCAAACTAAAACACGCTGAAGGAAGCTTATTTTATGCTGTGCAAATGTGGACAGTTGCTTGACAGCAGCTTTAAATGGACCCATTTGTCTGTTTTCAGGGATTGAATATTCAACTTTAAGTAATGGGATGGTTTCTGCGACAACCGTTGGCATCTTGGGGACAATAGCAGCTTTGAATCAAGGACTTAAATAACCGTCTGCATTTTTCCTTCGTGAGAGACACAAAGAGACAGTTCAGACTATTTTCTCAGGAATAAAAAAGCTTCATTAACACCTGACAAAAAAGCTCCAGGGCCTGTTGGGTTCTTTTTCGCATGTCAGCTGTTTTTACGCTCAAGAGACAAAGAAAGGCATCAGAACTCATGTACCCATGTGCCATCAGAACGATATAGCTCCACGAAGTTGATGAAGACATCAGCCAAATGTGGAAACCTGGCGAATCAGGAAACGGCAGAAGATAAATACCAGTGGAGAGCCATTTTGGCTTGATTAAATCCAGTATCTCTCTTCAATGTCCCAGATTCTATATGGATCATCAATGATATGACCAGGGGCCATCATGAGATGTATGTATATGTAAAGAAGTGGCATAAACTATAATGGTGCATCATTTTTTTACATGGGTTTCACTTTTATCTCCAAAATGCTGCTGAAAATGAGAAACAAATAAATATGATGCTATTTTTACAGCAACAAGTTTGATTTTGGAATTGAAAATAACAATTCCAAAATGATACTTGTGTGACTTTGTGAAGCGTTGTTGTCGTATCAGGTCCAGAACACAGAAATAAAGTCTCAAAGGTAATTGTTCAGTTTTTCAGTTAATTATTACGTTATATTTTCTGTTAAGTTGATTTGCGGAGAGTTTACCTGGTTGTAAACTCTCCCCCGAGAATGCAAAGAGGACATGACATGACCATCATCAGTACAATGTAGCTACGGCCTTGTGTCGTAAAGCGATTAGAAATGAAACGCAGACGCAATTATATACGACAAAGTTAAAAACGGGCGTCTTCATAACTCTGTGTCATCTCCGCTGTCCTATATTCTCCATGAACACTGTAAGTTTGAGCGGAAATGTTTCACTGCAGATGAAAAAATAATTTAGTCCAGTCTTGTTCAGCCTGAGGGAAGCAGATGACTTCCTGTTTCGTTAAGGATTAGACGCCGTCAAGTCCCATTTTTCTCAAGTGGCCTGAAACCAGCGTTAAAAAAAAGAAGAAGAAAAAAAGTCTGAAAACTTAAAAAAAGTTGTGTTTTAACTTTCTTATGATTGACTTCAATGCCGGATGACATCTTGTTCTGTGTGTCAGCATTGCAGTATTCAGAGCAGCAGGTAAAGATAAGACCACGAGAATCAGCCTGATGAACTATCAGCTTGTCCCACTTATCTTTACACTTCAGTTTTTGAGATATCACTGACTTTTAAGTAAGTAGGAACATAAGAGGGATTTTGACTGCTTTAATATGTGTCACTCTCCTGTAAAAACTACAGAAAAGTAAACTTGGTGAAGGACCATCTGTATATCATTGTAAACACAACAACCTCAAATGTATCCAGTCAAGCTCACCAGAAAGTTCCTTAAAAATAAGCTAGCTGGTCAATATGTGGTTTAACATGTCAACAAAACCCATTGGCACATCGTCAAAGCTTCAGGAAAGTTGTTGGATGCTAACAAGATGATCATTGTATTGCCATGTCTAATTTAATTTATATATAGTTGAAAAAAAGAGAGAGGTCACAAAGAAGGTTTCTTGTTCTGTAGGTAGAATTCTGTCTTTCGTCTTCTTTCTTTCTTGTCAGCGAGGATCCAATGACTACTGCAGTCAATTTGAACAACGCCTTTTATTTTGGCATCTTTGAAAACTACTCCACGAACGTCAGTTTCAGACTGAAGAATTAAGAAAAATGCAAATTTTCAGGATGGATGTTAGGAAGCAAGTACAGAGTGTGAACACACAGGGGGCTGCATCACAAAATGTGATCTGGGTGGATATTATTTATTGATCGGCAATATAATCCACTGGGTCATGTCTGATCAGAGCCATCATCGGATCACCTTTCGGTTACTTACACTCCAAAATGTGTGCATTGTGCACTCCTAAGAAATGCTTGTAGTCTGATTGATAATATAGTTAATTTGTAATATAGTTTACGATCTGATTTTTGTAAATCGATTTTTGTTTCTGCATTATTCCCATAGTTGCAACTCTGTGCATCATTTCCTTCTCTGCTTCTCTTTACTTTTGGTTTCTGTGTTTGCTTTTCTGAGATTCATTCAACATGTTCTGTGGAGCATAATAATTAAACGAAAGCTCACTCGTAGTAACACAAATTGACACACACACACACACGCACACACACGCGCACACACACACACACACACACACACACACACACACACACACACACACAGAGAATGCAAAGACCTTGGGCCCAACAGAACAACAAAATAAAAAGAGAGCAGGTTTGTGTCTGTGTGAAACATCTGAGCTCAGCGGGAGAGACAAGTACAGGAAGGAGAAGGCTTAAAAACAAAACCAGCTTGTTCTCCACAGGTGAACATTGTATACATTGCTGTACATGCTAACTCTAAACTAAATAAATCCTTTAACCTCATCTGCCCTTTTACTATAAAACACATAGTGAAGTACATTATAAAAAAGGATTTCCTTTTCGCAAAAGAGCAGAGTTTGTCTTTTGTCGGCCGCTTATTGTTTAACCAACGCGGTTATGTATACATTATTTACAAATACAGCCGTACAAAAATTCATATTTCTCTTGTGTACATGTATTAAAAAAAAAAAAAACATCAGATAGGTTCGACTTTGTTGTGAAATATTTCTGAAAGTCCTTTAATACGCAGCAACAGAAAAGCTGAGAGACAGCGAGAAGGTGGATTCACCTGACTCTTAAAAAGGATGTGACACCTTAAACAACATAATATATGAATAAATGCAGTGTACTATGATTGTGTTCAGGAGTTATCACAAGGCACTGTGTCAAAATGTCTAGTTTCTCGAGGCTGTTGTCGCCAAAGATCTTTACGTCTTCACACGCTACAAGTTATTGTATTAAAAAACAACCCTGTCGGCAGAAAAAAAATGCCATTGTACGTTTCTGCATCACGCTTGCAGAAATGTAAAATGTTTGTTACAGCGGCCTACTGGGTGAAAGTTCTTTTTTTACGGCAATCGCATTTGGAATTAATGACTAAAACGAGCAGTGGAGGAGTAATGTTACGAAGAGGCAGACTAAAGGAGTACAACTGAACAACTTAATGCTTCATCCACACACGTCACAGAGTAAGAAAGCACTTTGCTATGGACAGATAAGTGACAACTTTGTTCGGCTCATTTTCTGTTTCCAGTGTAGCGTTAAAGCATGATTAACAAGCTAGCAGTCAGCTGTCTCGTTAGCTAGTTTGCTGATTCCAACATTCTATAATGCTATAGTGGTTACAGTAAATGTGCCAAATAATGGGCTGCTGGGTCCTACAGGCCCTCCGTCTCGGTCCTACAGTCCCCAGCGCTCAGGAAACATACAAGCTACCTAGCTAACTAGCCAGCCATTGGCCCAGAGCTGCATTTGCGCTACTCCCGGCCCAATTTAGGTACTTACGTGTGTTTTTTTTACCACAACAACCAGCAGAAATGATTTAGGAAAACAGTTAAGTTTCTGTTCTACTCCTATTCTATTTGTATTGTTGATAAACTGTACAACTTTGCAGTTGCAAATTCAACTCTACGGCCAGACAAGAACATTGATGTTGGAGGACTCTGCAAAACATCTAATGACAGACACTTTTTTTTTTACATCTACTTCCAATGTTTTTTAAAATGGTTGCTCGCTAGATCATCTGCCTATGGCAACTACACTATAGATGTACTATTAATGATAATTATGATGGGGTTTGAATAGAGGTCGGAAGCAGTGGTCTGGCATTGCATATAAATACAAAACAAGATTGAAGTGGTCTTGACAAAGTGGTCTCCACAGGAAAAGAGTTCATACATGCTTTTATCATCTGAACCTGTTCAGTGTGCAAAGACATAAAGATCTCAACATGTTGGAGAAAGCAGATGCTTTCGGTCAAGTAGTCTGCAATAAGCAGTGAACATCTGAAAACAGTGCTGTTATCTGTGTTAAACTCCACAGGATAATACGTTTGTCACTTCAATCATTAACAGCATACACACATGTCTTCACACATAATATAAGATGAAAAAAAAGCTAAATAAGAAGTGTGTCATCCCAAACAAGCTAAAGGAGTAAATAGAACATGAAAAACAACTCATCCTTTTACAGAGTCAGGTGCTGGCAGCAGGGGTCGCTGCAGTCAGATGTGGCTGAAGGTCTTTGCGTTCACACAGAGGGAGAGATTGATGATTGGGAACCGAGATCAGAGATTATGTACTTGTTGATGCCAAAGAAAGTCTGTGTGATGTGCTTCTTCTTGCCACAAGTGCATGGACATAAGGCACAGGCACAGTTCCCCTCTTTCAACAGAGTGGTTCGCATTAGTTTGTTTGTCCTTTTGTAAAAACGTCCTAGTACAAGAAACACGTAGGGTGACCACCGCCGAGGTTAAAGCAGCTTACATTGAACATTTATGACATATGTTCTGTGCAAAACAGAACTCTGACAGTCATCATGGGAAATCAAAACAGCTTTCTATTCAGATTCAAATCAAAAGATTACATCATATAAAACATTAACAAAAACTGAACAGTGGTTGTTGAGTGGTTCGTGTGGCAAAACTTGTGCCATGTTCACATCATATCACAAGAAGTGTAAGAACTTGGCGACACCTCTCTGCCACAACATGTTGAAATGTCAAAATCAAAGTTAGTGAAATAGATGTTCCCATAATTCCCATGACTTAACTGCTGCTAGCACTGGGAAGCTAATTTGAGTGGTTTATCCCAGTTGGGTGAGTGTGATATGACGTGAACAGTCACAGTTTCTCATGTCACACTTTGAAGAGATTGTAACAAAGACCAAATGGAATATGTTGTGGGCTCATTTACTGATAAACACATTCACTGCAATGCTGATTTAGACCTCAACAAAGAACAATTGGAATCAACTTTGACCCAATAATGTATAAGTTCAATTGGAAATACCCCACTGTTCTGCTCTTATGCATAATGTTGTTTTTTTCCACAAAATCCAAAGGTGGTTTTATGTATTGTCACGTTGGCACACTCACAGAACGTAATGCTTTTACACAGATACAGCACATACACTTCTGGAACGGGTATGTGTTCAGACTGAAATGGCAGTTCATAAAAGGTCTACCTTCAAAAAATGTCCAAGTCCAGTGGATGTATTAAAAGAGCTGGAACTGGTGTCACCCCAGAGGCCACTGTGCAATTTAAATCCATGAAGGTGTTGTATTGGTAAAACTTTCAAAGAGTGTAGGAAAGCGATTTAAACATCAGTGACATCATCCCAAAGTAAAGGCTAATGGCCGAGCAGGCCGGTGAACTGGAAACCTTTTTTTGCTTGTGTGTGCCGGCTGAACAAATGAATGGGTGCATTTTGGTATCTAGTTCTTATAATACATCCATGACAAGTCTTCATGTTCATTACACCATCTTATATCCTGAATAGTTGTGAATACGTGCTCATAGAATACCTATAACCCTTCAGTTATCTCAGCTGGGATAACCATCAGAACAAAAAAGAGAAAACGAGTAAAAAGGGCAAGAAGAATGAAGGGGAGGGGGAGTGGGTGGGGCCTGTAGGTGATCACCCTAGTGATTCTCATACTGAAATGCGCTTGAGGGAGAAAGGGAACAGATCAGTGTCTCTTCTCTAGAGACATCCATCTCAGTTTCTACCAGGAGGCTCCTATGAGCAAAGAGTGTCAGTGTGTGTGTACACAACGTACGCCACATGTATACTGTGTGAATGCATGTCTGTAAGCTAGTGTTTGCGTTTGCCATTTGTGTGTACGCTATAAATAAATAGCGGTGCCATGTATGACTGTTAGGGTAGGACCGATATATTACCATTAGTGGCCTTTTATTAAACAGCCAGTCAGTGTCCTATGTATATTCCAAATCTGACCTCAGTTGTATAAAAAAGTTGTGAAAACCTTCAATGAAACCTTTTTGTTCTTCTTTTTTTTCTTTTATTCATGTGATTCAGTTTAAAAGCCTAATAACTGCTGCAGTGCCGTATGTATAAAGAGCTTCGAGACATGTGTATTTCACACTGAAGAGTTTTAGTGTCCTGCGATGCTCTAAATGCTGATTTCAAAGGTTTTCCACTCTGAAACGTAGAAAATTAAGGGAGAAAATATCTTTTAGCATTGAAATATTGGCACAAAAGACCAGCTGTCGGCAGCTTCAATCAAAATTTTTCAGTATTGGCCTGTTAAACATATTAGTTTAGCCTAAACATCAGTCTGAGTGTGTAATTGCAATGTGTATACATTAGTGTCTGTAAAGGTACAGATTGTTGATATTTCCCTCAGGCAGTCTTTGTATGGAGTGTTTGCTGTTTATCGATCCTGGAGGCAGGCAATATGTGTACATCTGTCTGTTTTTGCCCGTTTTTCTTTCAGGATATCGGTGTATTTACTTATATTCGTATCTATCAGTCCTAGAGGCAGACATTGTTGCTGATCTGGCAGGTGGATCCAGTGCCGGCCTGGGACAGGAAAAGCCTCCCATTGGGACAAACGCAAACCTCGTAGACAGTCTGCCTGTTCCCAGAGGATGAGGAGCTGGTGGAAGCCTTCCCTTCAGGCAGCCGCATCAGACGAATCCTCCGAGCATCCAAAGAGATCTGGTTTAGAGGAAGAGAAAACTGGTAAAATTGGAAACAGGAGGGAAACACAATAAGCAGATCTCCAGTGGGACAAATAGGAAGAGGATGGAGAAATAGGCATATTTTAGTGGTATCGAATAGCATTCAAAGTCAATGAGAAAGAAACACATGTGAAAGACTATATATGCACATTTTCAGAGGGTCCCAAGAATTGAAAATGTCCTGTGTGTTTCTTTTTTTTATCTTGTTATACGTTGACAATCATTAAGATTTCAGTCCTTGATCTCAGTCGTTAATTTGTCGACACCATATTTACTGGTGGTAATAGCAAATGTGGTTTAAAAATTCAGCTCCCAGATTTAGATCATCAGATCTGTGTGGGTGTATGTCTTGGATAACCACCTGATGGTTAGGTGGAATAAATGGCGCGGGGAACAACTAGACAGAACTGCTAAACCTAAAAGTGTAAGACGTATGAACTGGGAATGTCTAACTAAGGCCCCTGTCTGCGATCGTCTTCTACTCCCACCTCCGGAAGAATTTTTCAGGCATCCTAGGGGAAGGTTAGGACATGGAATTACAAGTGGGCCACGTTCAAAACCTCCATTGTGGTAGTGGCTGCTAGGATTTGTGCTCGGAAGGTTGTTGGAGCCTAGGAAGGAGGTTGTCAAGCTGAAGAGGGTCTCCAGAAACAGCAGGCAGGTACCGGCTGCAGTTGCAGCGGTCACCAAAGCAAAAACCCAGGGGAGTTCGGGGAAACTATGGAGAATGAATTTCGGTTTGAAAACTGAAAGGTAGAGTTTGAAGACTCAGAGAAAGAATCATCCATATGCCTGGCAGAAGTCGCTGAGGTAGTCAGTGAGGGTGAGGGTGGATGAGATTCCTGATACCAATCTGATTCCTCAGGAATATGTCAAACCCCAGAATCCATCTATCCTGGCCGTGGAACAGTGGACCAGTGGACCAGCGGACCAGCTCTTTAACCTTGCAGGGCTGTTGAATGAGTCATGGCTTAAGACCATCACCCCGGTCAAGGAGGTACTTCTGAAATATAGGGGAGAGGGGTTGTTGCTGCAAGCCATCTGGTCCTTCTGTAAAACCAAAGCGAGAGAAAATCAAACACCTTTTCAGTGGGTGTTGGCCTTTGCCAGGGTTGTCCCTTGTCACCGGCATTCTGTTTATCATTTCCATGGACATGCTCTCAAGGTGCAGCTGGAGAGAGGAGGGTGTCCGGTTTGAGGACCTGATAATTGCATCTCCACCAGACCATGACCTTCAGCAAGCACTGTGAGTGAGAAGCAGTCGGGATGAGAGTCAATAACTCCAAGAGCTCCGTATGAACCCAGTCCTGCAGTGAGAAATACTTAGCTCTTTCCTAAGTCACCTTGCAGCATCCAAAATTCATCAACTTTAAAATCGTTTTCTCCCCCCCCCTCCAAGTAACACATCTTGAAGTTCAGTTATAATGGATTCCGAAAGTCTGATGTATTAGGTTGAAGTTTGGAATGATTGTGACTTTGGCCATGTTATCTACTTGCTGTTTAAAGGAGACATCTAAGTTAAGTAGTTTCTTGTTGGCTGATGGTGAATTAAGGAGTTTGGACTGAGGCCAGCAGGACAGGGCTGTTCTGTCGATAGTCAGGATGTGTAATTTCTGGCAGAAAACCAGCTACATCTTAACACATCTTCAAATTCTCTAAAACCACCTCTCCTCAATAAATGTCTGCATCTGCATATCCTGCCTTTACCTGTTCATATCACAACCTGACATACTGTACAGTATGCTTGACCTTCTTACAGTCAGGATTCATTCAGACTAGAATAGTCAATCATTATATTTCTTTATAGGCTAAAAACCCATCTTTTTCCATTTCATCTTTACCTTGGATCACTTCCGCTTAAAAATGTGTCTCCTCTAGTCTCTTCACTGTAATTACTCTCAGAGCAAATCTCTTCACCCGCTCTCCATAGCTTAGCTTTTGTTCTTCTTTTCAGAAGTTCTACCTCACAGGATTGGACTTGCACAAATCGTGTCTCAAAAGTTTTGTTTGCATAGAATGTTAAGTGGTCTTGATATGAACTCGATTGCTGAATCCATCCAATTTATCTGACATCAAATGGTGTGGATAAGAGATTTATCAATCCATATTTACAGCGTATTCCAACTCTTTTAGACATTCATTGCACAGTGACAGAATAGCTGAGTGAGTGCAGTGAATGATGAAGGTTGTGTGTGGAATTTGAAGCACACAGTGGGGCAAAATGATATCCATTAGAAAAGTCACCCACAATGCATCTGCATGGCATCACCTCTACACCTCTATAGACAAATAGCTCATGGATTGAGGCAATGGTAGGTAGCCTAGAGGAGAGGGAAGCGGGATTGTCACCAATACAAATCATCAGTCTGAATCCCTGAGGCAGGAGACAAGATGTAGGTAAAGGGTAAAAGGAAGTCTCTCAAAGCCTCAATGTATTGGGATTCATGTCAGGACACTCACACACTAGAAACCAGCTGTGCATGGTCAGATATGTCTTTTGCAAATTACGCATACATTGTTGACAAAGACAGGGGTAAACCTGAAAACCATGTCCTGCTAAAAACTGAGCATAACAAAACTGTCTGCCGACTCCCGGGCCATTCCTATTTTCTCCTGAGGAATAAAAAGAGAGCAAAATACCAGATACATTAATTCTGCCACACCACCACAAACACACATACTCACACACAGCTACTCATCCACTCATTTTACTCCCTTCAACCCTACATTGATTGGAACAAACTGCCATTCTCACTCTGCACAGACACAAACCACTGCCGCATGAATCTCATCTATCTGCCCTCTCCTCCCTTCCTCCCTACAGGCCTCCAGGGGCTCATACAGAACTGGTGTCTCAATGGCCAAGGAGAGGAGGAGCTCTCCAGCCATAAAAAAGGTAAAGGAGCCATTACCAGGCGCCTCTGGGAGGCATCGCCATCAAATGACCTGGAACACTTTTAAAGCAGAGTCTCAGCTGACTACCTCCGACAGCTGCTGTTGAACAAATCTTTCACCACGAGGGGCAGACAGTGTGAGACACAGGGAGGACCTGTGCGTAAGTGTGTGGATAGATGATTTCATGTGTGTGGAAAGCTGAAGCGTGCTTGTTTGTAGTGAAGGACAAAAGTACATATAGAGGAGGCACGTAAAGGCAAGACTCATATATTTTCACAGATATAAAAACCCAATAGTTTAAACAGATTTTTTTTTCTCGTTTTCACTTTCTAATTTCCCAGGACCTTTCTACTTTGCGCACGTTGGTGATGTAAGCCCACGCTGCACTTTGCCTCTGCATTGTACTCTGCGCACAACCTTGGGGTAAAAGAATAATAGAAGCTAACTCAATACCTACACAACGTCCGTGTAAGTACAAGCAGCACTTTAACAGAGCAGTAGCTGCGGTCCTCCATCACTGTCTACACGGGATGCGTTCAGTCACAGCGCTGAGTGTTGGTCACCCACGTTCTTGCAGTGCCCGGAGTCCAATACATAATCACAAAGTGTGTTTATCTCAACGCAAATGCACAAGAGTCCTTATGGAGCCTGCTGAGAGCTGTATTGATGGAAATAGAAAGGTACCTGTTCCGTCAGACTCGAATGAGATGGAAGCCCCCCGCTTTCCGCTGCGAATGGTTGCGAGAAAGCGAATTAACCACATAAAGTCCAGCGACTAAAGTCAGGTTGCTAAAATTCGCAACTCTTTTGGTGTGAACGCGGCATAAGGCACTTTTCAGAACCAGAGGTTGCTTCTTTGGCTGAAAGGCCTCCAGTGTAAACCAGCCTTACTGTTCACACTACATTTGGGAAAACAATTGCTGCACTGGTGTCTATGGAGTGAACCAAACCCTGCATCACAGCTGTGTGTATGTAGGTGTGCTCAGTGGTGGGCCGCCAGGGCCTTTTTTTTTTTTTTACAATTAAAAGTTATATCTATTTTATAATGTAATTGTTTTTCACAAATACACTACATGTATTATAATATGTTTTCCCTATTAGCTTATTTTCACATTGCACAGCTCCTGTGTTCCTGTGTTCCTCTGTTACTGCTGCCTGCAGTCTTCAACCTGCAGCTCGCCAATAGCAGGCCGCAGCATGCGCGGCTGCTTAAGGGTCTGCTCACAATCACATTTCACCTCTGATTCTCTCTGGAATCGAGAGCTGGTTAAACTATATGGAGATGCCTGCTAGCGTTATGGAACGTGTGTTCGCCACAGGGCCCGCGTGACCATTAACATGCGCTGTGAGGGGCGATCAGCTGTTAAACTAAACAGCAGGCGTAGGTACCAAATCCACGCCCCGCCACTGGGTGTGCTACAGTACATCACTGTGCATGGTGTGGGAAAAAAATATGGTGTCACTTCTGGTTAGACTGGGGGAAGTTACCCTTTAAGAGAACACACATATGTAATCATTTGTCAGTTATGTGACTGAATGGCTGGCTTCAGGAATCAGGAAGTGTGTGTGTGTGTGTGTGTGTGTGTGTGTGTGTGTGTGTGTGTGTGTGTGTGTGTGTGTATGTCTATTTCTGTATCTGCCTGTGTGGTTTGTGGGTCTTTAATGACCAAAGCCTCTGTAATTGCCATGGTGTTTCCGATGGGGTGCTGAGGGGAAAGGGAGAGAAAGGCTGTGTGTGTGTGTGTGTGTGTGTGTGTGTGTGTGTGTGTGTGTGTGTGTGTGTGTGTGTGTGTGTGTGTGAGACAGAGGTTTGACAAATGGAAATCTGCAACACTAATGGAGCGTGAGAACGTGATTATAATTATATGAATTGACCATCACAAGTTCAACAGCCTCACTTTCGACCACACACCCATGAAAACTGCAGAGCGATGAGGTGTGGGCGTGGCTACTGCGGTTACTTTTAATTGGAGTAAACTAAATCCAAGGGCACCTTGCAGAAACGGTCTCTCTCTCTCCTCGTCCATCTCATATCAGAGCTTGTCTCAACGCATGGAAATGTTTTTGTGGGAAACTTTTAAACACTTTCTTCTCCCTAATCCTCCCTCGCTGATTTGAACAGATTTGACATGACATGACTGGTGCAACCTAAGGTGGGAAATCCTTTTATCAGCACAGTCGGCCGTGATGAATGTGAGGACTGATGTGTGTAACGAATCAGGGGATGGTTGGAGGAATTTAGGAGCAGGGAGGAAGAGATGAAAGAAGCAGTATGAGGCTGAGGAGTGGATCAGCTAAAAGGGGGGAAAAGGATGTTAAATAAGCAAAGTTAAAGACAGAAAATGGGACAAAGGAAGGACAAAGAGGACAAGACCTGGCAGAAAGCTGGAAAAGAGTAAAAGATGATGAAAAAGAGAAAGTCAGCATGTGGAAGAACCAATGAAAACGGAATTAGTGATTGAATGGATGATGAGCAGAGAACAGAAGGGAAAAACGATAAAATTCTGTTCTCTATTTTCCTGCTTTTCTGAGAGGCTCTAACAGATTCTGGTGGACGGCCAGCATGAAAACTGCCACCGGCCAATAAGCTAAATGCTGGTCCATGTTGGCTGAGGGAGCTAACTATTGTTTGGATCGCTGTTCGCAAAAAATAAGTTTGGACAGGAGAAATATTGAATCGAGATAGATCCCCATCAGCCAATGTGGCCGGAGGACAAGAGAAGTTAAGAAGTTAATTTCTCAACTTGTCAGTACACAGAGTACGTTTGAAGTAAGAAGACTGCATTTAGCTGCACATTTCCAGCTTTGTCATCAAATAAACAACTTAATGAAATGTATTTTACTATTTTACAACTCGGACATGTCTTTCCTGTTAGTGATTAGCTTTAGTGACAGACTAGTATCACATTGTTTTTAAAGGATGAGTTTAGAGGCAGCCTTTTACATATTTTGAACCAAAATAAGAAAAGCTCAATAGAAAAAAAGAAAGGAATGATTCATGATAAGATGGCACGAGGTAAATAAATAGAGATAATTTGAGTTACTGTTTCACAAATGACATTTTTTTTCATATACATTAGTTTTCATTGGTTTGGGGGTTAGGTTACCCTTTAACTTGGTAAGAACAATTTTATTATTTGTATTGGCGCTACTTATTGACTCACCTCTCCGTCTTTGGACTCCAGTCGCAGCTCGTTCCTGCAGATAGCCTGGATGTCTCCCGCCTCAGCCAGGATCTGGATGCCTTTAGGAGCCTCCATCAGTAGGGAGCGAGTGGGAGACTCGAGCCTGGGAAGAAGGGGAGGGAGAACAGCGCTGTTACCGGTAATGTTTCCACCTAACGTTTGAGTAGGACAGCTATGTCTTAAAAACTAAAATTAAATAGCAAGACAAGACAGAAGTTTACGCCGTGAATGAACCCTCAATTTGTTTTCTTTGTTATGAGCCTCAGATTTTTTATTTTTATTTAGTTCCATATGTTCCAAAATAACATCAAAAATGTCCCCAGTCTCAAGGTTTAAAACTTAAATAGGTCCTCAAAAAGAAACGCATGTAAGAATACCTTTTAAGGTCCACCACCATGAATGGAGTGGTGGAAATTGAGTGGATCTGACACCACGGCCCACCTGCATGCTGTTCCGGCTTAAGACATTTCTATACGATTAGAAATTGTGGATTAAAAAGCAGCCCACTCCTCTTCACATCTTGACAAAAACCACTCAGAGCCATGAGCCGATCTTTACGGGAAGCAGCAGAGGTGTCAAAACGCTTCAGTGGATTCAGACCTGCAGAGGAGGTCTCTGTAGACTTCCTGTCTTCCTGTCACCACGGCAGTTGTGGAAAAATACGTGATGTTTTCTCCATAGGGAAGGTTTTCATTTATATATCACACACACTCTGTATTATTTAGCTGGGGGATTGTGAGCTTTTGTTCTGAGCGAGGAGCAGCTTTTAAAGGTTCTGTTTATATGCACATAATGCAGTATATGAGTCAATCATCTTCTCCAGTGTTCTGGATCTAAGTGAGAATTTCTATGTATATGTACACCGCGTTCCACATTATTAGGCAAATTGTATTTAACCCTTCGTCCACTGAGCCCGCGGTTTCGCGTGGTGACACTTGAAACGTTTCTCTAAGTTTCTAAAATATTCACAGCACCCCGATAATACATCGTAAAAATATAATTTTACGTCTGGCGGAAAGAGACGGCTTCCTGCTTCCGGGTGCCTCCCAGGCAGAGCCCAGCATAATTCTAACATCATCAGGCAAGCGAAAGGGCAGCAGTGTGTCATCTGACGCTGAAAAAAAAAATAAAAAAAAATCCTTCTCTGTGATTAGTTGAGTCATATGTCCGTCGCCATTTCGTGAACTAAACAACCAATGTACACTCAGGAAAATCTCAAAAGGACAACCCACTTGTACAGCATGTACACACGCTACAGTTTACAGTCAACATCATGACGACAAAGAGATTCAACACGGAGGAAGCAAAACGCATGATTCTGGAGAGCAGCGAGGAGGAGGACGACGCGTCGTCGTCAGAGCTCGAAGGCTTTAGTTCTTCTGAGGAAGATGGGTAAGTGTAGTTACTAAACTTTGTTACGTGTCTGTAAGGCTGCATGGTGCAAACTAGTAATGTGTACAAACTAGTAATGTGTACACTGCAGGAGAGCACGAGAGCCAGCCACGCGGTGCACACTGCTTCTCACGTTACTACGTCATGATCTGAGTAATGTTTATACACAGTCTGCTTTGTACAACACTCTGTCCACGTTACTACCACTAATATTTATACATCCAATGCGGAGCACTATGCTAAAATTACTACCACAGTCATGATCTGAATAATATTTACACATCCAATGTGGAGCATTCTGCTCAATCGTTACGTCATCTTTCTTTCAACTGACTAGTCTTCATTTATTTTACAGAGAGGAGCACCAGCCGCCCCGACCAGCCTGGCCAGCAAAGAGGCAGCGTGTTGGACGGCAACTACCACGACCAGCAAAGAGGCAGCGCGTTGACCGACGACTAAAAACACCATCTCCAGCAAACAGGGCGCGTGCTGCCCGGCGACTACTTTCACCTCAGGCCAGATCAAGAAAGACGGCAGCGCGTGCACCACCTGCACCTACGCTGTCCTGGAGGACGGATGAAGACCCGGACACTGCTCCCCCCGTCATCAAGTTCCAGCCCGGACACCAGGTCCACATGTCAGTGCCACAGCAACACCCATTGAACTCTTCAAACTGTTCTTCCAACTAAGTCCACGGTGGGTCGCAGGGTTTGCGAGCTTTGCAGCATGAAGAAAGTGAGAAAAGACACGGCGTGGAAGTGCGAGGCGTGTAACGTTCCCCTCTGCCTGCAGCTGAACAGAAACTGTTTCCATGACTGGCATGCCATGGCATGAGGATATGCCATTGAAGCATATATACTTGTATATTGTAAATGGTCTAGTCTTTGTTCTGTTTTATATTTCTGAATATATATTCTGTACATATTTTTTTTTTTTTTTATAATACATATTTTTATTTAAAAAAAAAAAAATTGTTGTGATGGTCATTTTTCATTTGCACACACTCCATGAAGCTTTATCTGCACTATGAAGTCATTTCTCAGTCCCATTTTTATCATTTTGGTGAAAGCTGTGAAAGACCATATTTCTACTCAAAAAACGATAATAAAAACTTTAGTTTTAGACATTTATTTACATGTATCTAACATTTTATTCATATATTTCACTGCTTTTGTGAACCTAAAACCTTTGGTAAACCAATTGCCATCACCTAAACAGAGTCACCACCTGAGTAAAGTTAGGTTTTTTCAAGCGATATGAAGAATTTCCAAAAATCGAGATTCCATTTTTCAGCTTTAGTGTCATATTATAAAGTTTTTTTCTTTACACTTTTGCCTTATGACAATGGTGCCTCATTATATAGATAGCTGAGATTGTTCTGCAATTTATGATGTAAAACATGGGTATATATCTTATATGCAAGTGCCTTAAAAGGTGAATCTAAGAAAATTATGTCAAATCGAGAAAATCGACTGAAAATGACCTCCAGTGTGCAGTGAGTTAAGGGTCATAAACATTCATTTTTTTGTTTTTTCAATGAAAGTCATGGATGGTATTGTGTCTCAGGGCTATTTGGATGATTGAAATCAATCCCAGACACCTGTGATAATTAGTTTGCCAGGTGAGCCCAATCAAAGGAAAACTACTTAAGAAGGATGTTCCACATTATTAAGCAAGCTACAGGCAAAATGGGGAAGAAAAAGGATCTCTCTGCTGCTGAAAAGCGGCAAATAGTGCCGCAAGTGTGATACCTTGGTCAAGGTATCACAATATTGGATATTTCCAAAAGAATTGCGCGTGATCATCGGACGGTGAAGAAATTTGTCACCGATTCACAGCACAAGCGGGTTCGTTCAGACAAAGGCAAAATAAGGAAGATTTCTGCCAAACAAATGTGTAGGGTTAAGAGAGCAGCCACTAAAATGCCATTGAATAGCAGCAAACAGGTGTTTGAAGCCGCTGGTGCCTCTGGAGTCTCGCGAACTTCAAGATGTAGGATGCTCAAGAGGTTTGCAAGTGTCCTTAAACCTGTTATTCGGCCACCCCTAAACCAAGCTCACAAGCAAAAAAGATTGCAGTGGGCTCAGGACTACATGAAGACTAACTTTCAAACTGTTTTGTTTACGGATGAGTGCCGCGCAACCCTTGATGGTCCTGATGGATGGAGTAGTGGATGGTTGGTGAATGGCCACCATGTCCCAACAAGGCTGAGACGTCAACAAGGAGGTGGCGGAGTCATGTTTTGGGCCGGAATCATGGGGAGAGAGCTGGTAGGCCCCTTCAGGGTCCCTGACGGTGTGAAAATGACCTCGGCAAAGTATGTAGAGTTTCTGACTGACCACTTTCTTCTGTGGTACAAAAAGAAGAACCGTGCCTTCCGTAGCAAAATCATATTCATGCATGACAATGCACCATGTCATGCTGCAAAGAATACCTCTGGGGCATTGGCTGCTATGGGCATAAAAGGAGAGAAACTCATGGTGTGGCCCCCATCTTCCCCTGACCTTAACCCTATTGAGAACCTTTGGAGCATCATCAAGCAAAAGATCTATGTGGGTGGAAGGCAGTTCACATCCAAGCAGGTGCTCTGGGAGGCTATTATGGCATCCTGCAAAGACATTAAAGCAGAAACTATCAAAGAACTCACAAGTTCAATGGATGCAAGAATTGTGAAGTTGATATCAAAGAAGGGGTCCTATGTTAACATGTAACTTGACCTGTTAAGATGTTTTTGATTCAAACTTTTCTTGATTTCAGTAAATATGACCTCCTAATGCTGCAAATTCAACAAATGACAATTTTTTGTTCTTTACAACCTATAAAATATCTTGAAACTCTGAAATTCTGCATAATAATTTGGAACACTGCATTTTGAGTTTTTTATTTTTGAAAAAAAATACTGTTATCATTAGGAGGTTTGTTCAATAGAATTTGACTTATACTCTAACAGTTGATGACTTGAAAATGATACTGACTGACTGTGCATTACTATTTAGGAAAATCTGAGCAAAGTGTAATTTGCATAATAATGTGGAACGCGGTGTATATGTGTTCATTTGTAGGATTATGTTGAATGATTGTCAACATAAAGACACAATAGTCTGTCACAATATCATAGTTTAGAGTCATCGAGTCATTATTTCAGCTTAGTTTTTGAGAATTGTGTATTTCTGTGATTTTGCTATGGTGGATGGCTGAAATACGACGACATCCACGAGCCTGTGGGGCGACTATCAAGACGCAGGAGGAAAGTGACTCAGCTAAAACCGCTCTTGTACTTCCCGGTTGTTGCAGCGACTGGAAAAAGTTAATGCACAACACCACCAAAGTTTAGTAAACTTAAGTTTCATCAATATCATGAATGTTAATTACATTGTGTCAAATATTTTACAAATTAAGAGATAGATTAAGCAGCGGCGAAACAGGCCAACAACGGTAAGCTTTTTACAAATTTTGCATGCTATTTCATCATTAAATTCACTTCAGATAATGTTTGAGGCCAGAATTCAACTGTGTAATTTAGAATTTTGACAATTTTTCGCAAATTAATGGCAAAATGAAAACTCCCTGCAGGCGCTAGCTCGCCACAGGCGCTAGCTTGCTGTCACATCCATAATGATAGTCTCACAGCATTCAGGTGTGTCAGTGGTATCTCAAAACACTGTGTTGTTGCACAATAGTTGCTGCAGTCCTCTAAAAAGTCACAAATATCCAAGAAGAACATCTTTGTTATCGTACTTGACTTTGTGTATTGCTATAAAACATCACTTGTATTGCACACGATGATTCATGCAAAGCAAATAACAACAATTTGGTTTTACAATACTAATCTCTAAAAACTTGCATATGGCAACACTAACAAATAAAGTGGTTGTAAGTGTCACAGAACAGTACACATAGTAACACAAAGTGAAACAGCAGACTGAGTCGAACAAATTGCATCAGCGAAAGTAACAGTCAGAAACCAAAATATGAGAGCAAGCGAAAGAACAGTGGAGGAACCCAACTATCTTATTTCTTATGTAATCCCCTGTAGTCGGCTGGTGTCATTCTCTGAATATGCTCCTGGCAGGTGAACAAAGTTGCCTAAGCAGTGACCTGAATTCCTCAGAGGATGAGGAGAGGAGAGAGGAGTTGCTGTAAAGTAGCTGGTTGCATGTTCCAATAGTAAATGTTGAAACTTTACTTTAGTTTCAGCAAAGTAAACCTCTATGTTGGAGTTCAAAGTCAGGTTATCTGGCAGGAAAGATGTCAGGGTGGAGGATGAACATTTTTCATGCCAAAGGTACTAAAAGGTACTACTATAAGAGAAGAGAAAGAACAAAAGAGAAGAGAGAGGAGCTTTTTTCACAATTACAGCTTTATTGTCTTTTTGCCATGTCTTTTTTTGTGTTGGGCATTGTTACTGTTAAAAGTAAATTGTTATATTACAACATTGCGGCCATTACACTTATTAATGATGTACTTGTTGTGTTGTATACTTGTTGTGTATATTTTTAATATATAGACTCTGCTGTCCTTTTCCCATTTATAGTCCCCCCCCCCCCCCCCCCCCCCCCCCCAGTATTTCATTTAAAAGTACATTTTTATGAAAAAAGACTGCAAAATTGAAGCATGACAATTGTCTCTTTATTTCACATTTAGCATAAGGCCAGCAGCGCCTAACTGTACAACTTGTCAGCGTAAACACTTTAGCTGTGACCAACTGCCGTTTGATGGGGAGTTGAAGTGGAGTGCGGGCGGTTTCAAGAGAGGCATTGCACCTGAAGCCCTGAGAAAAGAACAACCTGCCCACTAAAGGGGGATTTGAGACGGTTTCAGACGGCAAACAGCAATTAAATGTCCACTGTAACGATACGATGTGCGGTAGTTATTGGCTCAATATTTACTTCCAAAGGGTGAGTTTATTGAAGTATTTCAGGAACAATATTCAGGAACATTCATTCTGAGGGGTCCCTCTGACGGATGTGCTGCTCGAGTTACAGTCTACGGGGGGGGGGGAAATGGCCGCCAAACGCTCAAGGATGTGACAAAACAGCCACTGATTAGGGTGAGCAAGTTTCCAAATTAAAGCATTAATCTCCTTTGCATTACCCTTTGCTCTCTGCACCACAGAAGGTTAAGCCTGAACACACATTAATTACAGTGTGTGAAACACGGCAATTAATCAAATGCACATCATCTAACGCCTCATCATCGTTGTTTGATTTCCAGTTGCATTCACTTGTCACAATGGGACGAATGTGAAAACGAGTGCTCGATTAGATTGGATTAATTAGCGGTTTTCTTTCCCTTCCCCTCCGAACGCGTCGGGCCGATCACTCACTCGACCAGCTTGTTTTATTTTTGTTTCTCCGTCTGTGCTCGCGTCAACAGTGCCGACACAACCTATTAGTATTCTCGTTAACCGATGCCAACCGGAGGGCGAATAAAAACAAATTAGAGCCGGTGCAGTTTAAAACTGTTGCATCTGGACATTAAGTGAACATGGTTAAGACTATATTTCTTACGATTGCTATGCTAAGACAAGGGAGCAAAAATAAAATTGTCCCACGGAGGTCGTGGTGAGAATGATGAAAGGTTTCAGAAAAGCTCAGGGATGGAGCTTTGAGTGGAAAAAACAGAATTGGTGGGTCTTCAAACGTCCGACAAGCCAATTTGGGGGATTTTTCGTTGGCAGTCTGAGACCATGAAAGCCTCACAGGAAGTCTTTGGATGTACTTGAGAAAGAAGGATCCATAAAATAACCAAATTCTGTGGCTCTAGGTTGAGGTACCTGGATCGTCACCCCTACAAAGAAATAGTGTAAGAGGAGGAAGAGAGAGGAAGTTTTTTTACAAAATTGAAAAGAGGTATTCAGTGTGAAGGCCTCCCTCTTTCTCCCAGGTCGCTCCGCGGGGGTTCAGGCCACGGAATATTTCCGCCCCGCGGTTATATTACTTTTTTTTCCTCTACTGCCGTCCCCGTGAATCATTTTACCATTTCCTTCACTCTTATGTCTGTCTCGTTGTAATATAAACAGGTTTTCATACTTCATAAAAAAAGAGGGGAAACTTGAAATCTATGTGTACAAAACCTCAAGAACGCCATGCATTATTAACGAGCCAATGTCAAGATATTCACTCCCTTCCACTTTCTGTCGACTACTTATTCTGCTGCTTACGTTTTGTCTTTACTTTCTGTTTTGTTTTTTTATCGTATTTCCCTGATGTCACCAGTGGCGGGCCGTGGATTTGGTACCTGCGCAGCGAAAATAAGCTAATAGGGAAAAATAATTATAATAAATGTAGGGCATTTGTGAAAAACAATTACATTATAAAATAGATATAACTTTTAATTATATATTTTTTTTAAACGTTGTGATTCTGTTTAGGCCAGCATAGAAGGCTTAGCAGGCCCTGACGGTCCGCCACTGCCATTTACTCTTATGGTTGCCACAAACTCATTTCCCCTCAGCGATCGATACAGCTTCACCTCCTTCTTGTTTTTTTATTTTTACTTTTGCACATCCTCCTCTTATCCTTTCTCTGTAGTTTCTTGGCAGCATTTCATATCTGCAACCGGGATCGAAGGTTAATATTGTATCGCCCGCCTGCATATAACAACAGAGCTGATTGGAGGCTTTTGACAACGGTAAACTCGCACAGTCTGAGAAACCAGCGGGCAGCTCTCGCACTCTCTCCTTCTCCTCTCTCCATGAACTCCTTTGTCCTTGGCGACGGCGCCTTCCTCAAATTATCCGCAACTGTTTCTTGTGCCGTGCAGGCACAGCGGTTAGAGCGGTTTGGCGCTATAAATATACATATATATATATATAAATATATATATATATATATATATATAAGCAACGGTGAGTTGAAATGGGCTGCCGTTCGTGCCACGCAGCAAATCACAGGTTAAATGGCAATCTGGGGCCTGAAGCGAACGCGGCTGATTGCCTTCGCGGGACTCCGTGAACAGCCGGACACTCTGCTCGGGGACACGCCATCCGCTCAATTACTGAGATCAGTGCAAGCTGAAGGTGTGGAGGATGACAAGGGCAGGGGGGAGGGAGGAAAGAAAGGTGCAACTGTGACATGAGAGAGGACAGAAAGGGAAAAGGAGAGAATAAGGAGAGGAAAAGAAAGGACCACGGATGTGGGATCTTAATTTGCTACCTATTCTAACGCTAATGTGCTACGGTGCTAATGGTGAAAGCTACCAGCAGTCTGGATCTCTTTTGTCGTATTAAAATACGCTGCCCATTATTTCTAATGAGAATGTGTTTGTTTTTTGGGCCTGAGTTCCGATTGTTTAGTGTTGCAGTATTTTTGTTAACTGCTTATAACGGCTCCGCGTAGTTTAATGCTAGTTGATAAATCAAAACAACAAGGTCAAACAGAGAGACTGTGAAGTGAAGAGATTAATGTGGGAGAAGCAAAGTGAGCACAATAAAACAAAAAAAAGGAGGTTAACGCGTGAGGAGAATGAAAGGAGGAGAGCGGGAGGAGACGAAGGCGAAGAGCGATGAGAGAAGAAGAAAGGGGGACCAAGAGCTCAGGAGAAGAAAGGAGTGGTGAGATCAAGGTAATTGAGGCAAGAAGATGAGGAGGGTGGAGGGTAAGTGAGGGCAGGGTGAGGATGAGGAGGGAACGTGAGAGAGGGGGAGCAGACATTGATAAGGAGAGAGAGAGCAGGGCAGATTGGAGACGGCAAGAGTTAAAACAAGAGCTGAGATGGAGAGGCGAGGAAGACAAGGAGAGGAAGAGGAAAGGAGACAGAGGAGAAAGAGCTTAAGGCAACGTTCACCGAGTCTCTGATCGCGGTGCAGACCACTGTGGTCAGGTTGGAGTGCAGGCTGAGGGCTTCCTCCCTCATGATTACACTGTCCCGAACCTTTCAGTTCACTTGTTTTTTTAAAATATTTTTATTCAGTTTAATTACTGATTTACTTCGTAATATAACTACACCATGTATGATTGCTCGCTGCACCCTATAAACATGTTGTGTGCATGCCGGATAATATTGAAGTTAGCTTCCATGCTGTGCGTTTTCCGTCTGTCAGCGCAGTTTCAATCTCAGCACAATAATATTGCAGAGTGAAGATTGCAGGGCGCTAAAAACGGTCCATACAGGAAGAGCCGTGGGACAAACATCCCCAGATTGACTTCAGGTGAGTCGATCAAAGTTTTCATGATGTACAAACTTTGAGTTTCCACATCTCATTTCACCTCGCAATTATTTTCATCGCTTTTTCTTTTATTTATTTTTGGTTCTCCTAAGGTCCCACATTCACTGTCCTTCTTATTGTTTCATTTGTATTCCTTTTATTTATTTTTTGGTTCTCCTAAGGTCCCACATTCACTGTCCTTATTGTTTCATTTGTATTCCTTTTATCTGTGCTCTGAATTGGCCAGGACATAAACCAAGGTGAACTATCAAATTCACGGACGCTGCCATTTCACTTTCCCGAACGTGTTTGTCAGACGCAAGGACACATCCTGTTGACAAGGCATTACCTCCCAGATGGATATGACGGTTACTGTCAACGTGTGTGTGTGTGTGTGTGTGTGTGTGTGTGTGTGTGTGTGTGTGTGTGTGTGTGTATGTGTATGTGTATGTGTGTGTGTTGGGGGTTAACGCGATATCCCAAAATGGGGCTTGAATCCTCTATCTACCTGCCAAAGGGTGGGGAGAGATTAGAGTAAGATTAGATTTTAGCCATGCGCCGACGAGCTCGCTCCACTTTTCTGCTATAATTGGATAGTTTGTGCCATATTTCATTCTCAATTGACTGCTTGTCACCAAAGATGCATAAACACGGGGGAGGATGAAAAGGGGGAAGAAAAAACAACAACAACAAACCCCACATGCTTTTGCCTGGACCCCAGGAAGAATAGTCTCCACTACGGTGTAGACTAATGGGGATCCTTAATAAATAACAAAAATAAATAAAAATAACATCGCTGTAGACTCTTTTTTGAGCGGCGCTAAGAAATCATCTTTTTTTTCTCTCCACCGTCTTATTATTTGAAATGACGATTTTGAAAGGAAAGCAGCAGTGATTGATGAATCACAGTTCATCCTGCTGCACACGCCGCTGAAATACTGTTATTAGATATTTGTCATCAAAGTCATCTGTGCAACCCTTAATTCCTGTCACGCCCGTCGCGGCGTTTCTTCTCCGTCAAATAAAGCTCTAACTTTTTCTTTGTATTACGTCTCCATCCCTCTTGTGTCTTTCTTCTTTTAGTCTTGCACTCCTCTGTCTCATTCTGTATCCGACAAAAATGACTCCTTTATTCTATTTTGGCTCTCTCCTGTTTTGCCCGTCTCCTATACTTTGTCCTTTCAAGCTCTTTCATTCTTGCTCACGTACTCTTACCCCCCCCCCCCCCCCCCCCCCCACACACACACACACACACACACACACACACACACACACACACAAACACACTTCCTCTCATTCTTTAATCTTCACACTTTGTACTTTAGTCATCGCTTCTTTTCTCTCTTTCTTCTTTTCAACTCACAGATACTTTGCCTTTCCACCTCTTTTTTCATTTCAGATAAAAAATAATATATTATATATTGCAAAGGACATTTAGGTCTGGTTTCTGTTATTAGCTGGGTGCTGCTGGTTTTCAGGACGAAGCTCGATGACTGCTACAGTGTATCTGTTGGGGTACCAAATCAACATTATTTAGCTTTATATATAATTATGCTTTGAGGGAAATATAATGCAAAGATTCCTTCTTTTATATATATATATATATATATATATATATATATATATATATATATATATATATATATATATAAAATGTACAAGAGTATTCCAATCCTCGCCTTGATGATTCAGTAAATGACAAGTTTTTTTTTCCCATGTTGACTTGTTCAAAGAGATTAAACGGTGCTTAAAAGCAAATTTGTTTTCAATTGTCTGGTTCCGGATATGGCGTCGTTATGTCAATTCATATTGCACTTCACATTTGTTATCACCCGTTACAATTCAATCTAAGGAAGTTACTCACTTATTGAGTGGTCTTCTCCTACTCCAGCAAGTTATTTTATTAGTACTTTTATTGAATCAATATAATTATAAAGTGATAATACCTCCACTTGAGAATTTACTTTATTTTTGTCTACTCTGTATTTGAATCAGTAAGTAGAAAAAGCCTCAGGGGTTCAACATTTATATCATAATAGGTATCCTGACAAATATTTTTCTGTTCCACAGTTTGTCTTTTATTTGCCTTTTTTCTTGTCATTCTGTCACTGTCACACAGCAACGTGGCTCTCTTCTTCTTTCTCTCATTTTCTGTCCTCTCTTTCTTTCTCTCTCTCCACCATCACGTCATGTCTCTCTCTCTCTCCGCTCTGATTGACTGCCATCACGTCTGACAGCGCAGCCAGGAGAAAGATGATAAACAAGACGTTTACATCAAGGAGACATCCTTGGCTGTCCACACACACACACACACACACACACACACACACACACACACACACACACACACACACACACACACACACAAATTTGACGTCCGTCAGTGACACCTGTCTGTCTTAAAGACACAGTCCACCCCAAAGCTTGTGATTATCCAACTCTCAGGCTTGAAAGGTGGCTGTAATTTGCTCCCTCATGTAAATGCAGCATTGTTTGGGCCACTTAGGGGCAAAAGAAGTTGACAATTATGGGGCTATTTTTTCTATATTTAAGAGTGTGGTCTTTGAGAGCATGACAGATGATTTCACATTCAGATTTTGTAAATATTTCCCTCAAATTGCTGTCTTTGCACTCAAATAGTGCCGGCTTGCACTTGGAGTTGCTCTGCTCCTGCTGACTCTCTGCTTGCACTCGGATCGATTATTGCTTGCATACAGCTGACAGACACAGAGTCCTGATACATTATCACCTTATAAGTCCACATGCTATGATGCTACCACTTAGCAGACACGGAGAAACATTCTCATCCCATTGGTGTCGTGTGTGTGTCCATCTGAGGAAGTTTGGTCTCCACCGACTCCTAAGAAAACAAATCTGTCTTTTTAGCTGCTACACTTTCCACTTTCTTCTCCAGCTAGTCTCTAACTGTGTCCGTCTGCTTTTTGGTGCTGGACAGGTAGTGTACAGCAGGGTTATCAGAGAACTTTTGTCTGCATGGAGCAAAGGAGGAAGTTGGGTGAAATATTAGAGACCCACAAAGACTGCATAGTTTGGGATGGATAGATCAACAAAACGTCAAACTCTGACACCACCTTTGACGAGTGTCAACTTTGCTTTGTTTTAACCATGAAAAATTCCCCAACTTTAAAGGCGCAAGATTCAGGATCGGGATTCAAACTACGGCTAAAGAGCAAACACGGCGGCTGTAATCCAATTGCAAGATGGTCTTTAGTTCCTCTCTGCTTCTCTTTACTCTTTACTCCTCTCTCTCTCTCTCTCTCTCTCTCTCTCTCTCTCCTCTCTCTCTCTCTCTCTCTCTCTCTCTCTCTCTCTTTCTCTCTCATCTTAAAACTCTTTGGTTCATCTCCCTTTGATACAGGATGTATTGCTCTGATTTCTGTTGATGTCAATGAACATTTGATGTGGATTTGGAAGTGAAGAGGGACTGATAAAAAAAGGGAAGGGATGATGGGGAGGGGTGAGACATCTGTTGCCAAAGATGGACCCATTGATCTAAAGATAACTTGCATGTGACACAGTACTGATTCTAGCTCCTACAGATGACAGGAGAGCTAATTGCCCATGGAAAAGTGCTATTTCCACCTCTTCATAGATTTCTACATGGAAATTCTGCCTCTTTACTGTGTTTTCCCATTTCCCCCCAACAAGTCAATAGAAAGGGGGCAAGATATTTTATATACTTGAGTAAGTTGCGTATGTATTGAGACACCTGCAAACACAATTTGCACGGTTTGATCAACTGCATAAATGTCAATGTCGAAATGAGCTCATCGATTCTAAATCCTTTAATGCTAATTTCTTTTGTCACATCATAGCCTTTTCTTGGGCAAAAGGGGCTAATAAACACATGTGATGAATCAAGCTGGATCTTAAAGCCATTAGTAAAGCATTGATGATTCATCAATTAGCCATGCATCACGGATTCTAATACATGGCATAAAAATGTAAGTGTTGCGTTTCTCTGATTATAATTGGAATATTGGTCTGGACTGTTAATGAATATTATTTGGCAAGTGTAAGTGTGTGTGAAAACCTTTACTAGAGTATTGCTGTAAACAGATGAAAAAAACGTAATAGGTATAATTGGCTGTGTGTATTATTTTCATTGTTTGAACTATTACTGAAGATCTAAAAGCAGATTCTCCTTTTCAAAGACAATAGATTTTACGTTTAATTTCCTCTGATCCAACGGTCAATCAGCAATGACAAATCAGATCCTTATTGTGTTGCATCCATTTTAAAATTCTCACATTTACATACAGAGCACTACACGGTCAGACCCCCTCATATGTGGCTGATCTACTTCACCCTCATCAAACAGCCCGCAACCTCAGGTCCAACCAGCTGAACCTCCTGTCCGTCCCACGCACTGGCCTCAAGACCCGAGGTGACCGAGCCTTTGAGGCAGTAGCCCCTAGGCTCTGGAACGCTCTGCCTGCACCCCTACGGTTTGCTGTTTCTGTGCTGTCTTTTAAAAGACCTACCTGTTTACGCTGGCGTTTGTTTTAAACACCTGAAATGACCAGCTTTTTATCTGTTTTTACTTATTTATTTTTTACTACTTGTTTTATTGTGTTTTTTACTCCATCTTGTAATGTGTTTTTAATGTGTTTTTTAAACTGTACAGCACTTTGTGACCTCTTTTGTCTGGGAAATGTGCTTAATAAATAAAATTATTATTATTATTATTATTATTATTATTATTATATTGCACATTGGTGTGCTGATTCATTTTCCTGATTCATTGACTTAACATTTGCTTAATTAAAACAAATCTGTAAACAAAATTATATTCCAACGTTGTCAAACTGTTGCTTGTTTAATTGATCTGCTCAACAGTCCAAACCCAACAATTTCCGGTCTATATTATATTCCATTAATAGTAATATATTAAGATTATTTATAGAATAATAATTTTAGAAGCATATGTCAGTTTTCTTGACAAATTACTTCAATGTTTAGCTAATTAAAACATTGATGATGAAATTTTTTGTTGACTAATGGTTTCAGCTCACACATGAATACTGTACAGAAGAAAACAAAGTGTTAGCATATATATATATAATATATAATATATAATATATATTTGTGTGTGCTTATGCGAGTGATTCTTTTTGTGTTGTTGGGTGAATGCTGCAGTATTCATGCAGTGTAGCTGCAGGATAACGTCACTTGTTTATTACCAGTTTATACATTATTTATACATACGTCTTTGTATATGCCGAGTGTGTCCTCACATATTTTTGTATTTGTTGCACATGATGTGTGCTGTGATAAAAAAAAGACTCTGACTCACCTCAGCTCTTTGAAAGGCTCCGCCCTGACGTGTGGGGTCTCCAATGATTTGCTGAACACGGCTCCTTCAGCCCCTGAAATCACAGAAACACGACGTCAGACAGAAAACACAAACCCCTCCTGTCCGATCAATGGACATAATCTCTGAGACTCCGCCAATCCATACGGCTCTCCCGTCAGCTCCCCCCTCCTCACCTCGGCCCACTGATAGCACAGACTCACACACATTTGATAAGGAAGAATACTTTTTAATGTATTTTTTAACTAGAAAAGTGATCGTTATCTAACAACATATTGGGCAGTAATCCGGCACAGTACTCGTCATTGCCATTTGCTATATATTCCTTTGAAAAGGATGTACTTAATGGTTTTCATTTTTTTGTGGTAAAAAAGTCAGTAGCAACCTATAACAAAATAATATGCTGCTTTTCTAAACAAACAATTAAAACCATGATTAGACTATAATAATTAAATGAGTAATTTCTTGTTTTCTTTGGAATTTGTTTGTAATTTACAGATATGCAATGATAATTGCTGGGTACATTTAATGTTAATGTTGTCCATTGTCAGGTTTCTATGTGATCATGTGTGCGTATGCATCATAGCTCAGATATTGTTTCGGGCCCGTCACAATAGCGTGCACTGGGGCCCGTTGCCGCTACTTGAGGCCACTGACACTGACAACATGATCTCAGAAACATGCTCCCTTTATTGTGTTTAACATCCGAAACCAAGTTATAAAACAAGTAGAGATCCTCAATTCCTGAATGCCCTGAAGTATGACTTACATGCCGTCGCTTGTTTGTGACGAAGTACAAGATAGCGGCATTAAAAAGGTCAGATGCTCGGCTGGCCCGAGGCCCGAGGCTCTCGCCGTCTGTAGTGCAAATACAGCAGCTCAGCTTGAGTAAACTGGAGCAGTCAGGTACATCAAATCAACAAAGCATCAGGTGCAGATCAATGGGCATGACTAAATGTGTTTGAAAAGCATTTAAGGCACTGCAGGGAAGCCGAGCGCTCTTCGCTCAGCGACACACATCGAAGCTAAACGGAGAAGGAAAAGTTCCAACCTTGTCAATGTAATATCTGTCGAGCGATAAAGTGTGTGTGTCCAAGTGACGACCCACTGCCTCACTCAACATGTCACACCTTTGACATCACGTGACTATCAAACAAAATGATTTTCCAGTGACGGTGGAGTTTGATTGTCGAGCCTTCATTGTTGTAAAAAAAAAGAAAAAATCCATATTTGACAATTGAATAGTACAAAACTAGAGTTTTATATGGAAAGTCAGCATGTTGGATTCCCTGTCTGCTCTTAATGTGTGCTCCCCTGTTTTTCCCATCCTGTCAGTTTTGTGGTTGTGGGCCATGTGCTAATGTTTTTCTTTTTGTCAGTCTACAGTGTCTCCTCCCGGTTTCCGCCCACTACCACGCCCCCCTCCTTCATCCCAGCTGTTGTCCGTTGCCTTGATCACCGGCAGGTGATTTAAGGACCACAGCGTGACCTCGCTCATTGTCGGGTTGTTTCTTCGTGAGAGTTGGTCACACGAGCGGTTGACTTGCCCTCCCGACTCTGGAGCTGAATCAGTCTGGCAGGCTTCGCGAGCGTTCTCACGAGAGCGGTTGAGTTGCCCTCCCGACTCTGGAGCAGGAGAGGTGGATCTCCTGTGTTCGCTGGACTTGACCGGTAGTATTAGTTTGTATCTATTTGTGGTGTTTTGTTTGGTCTAAATAAAGTCCGCCCTTGGAACTGAACTGCTGCGTGTGTTGCGTTTGGGTCCGCTACACCACACACACCCCTAACACAGCATTAATATCTCTCTCATTTAACAGGCTCTAGCTTGTAAACCTGTTTCATCGAGTTAATAGCCTGCCACTCGAAGAATAACATGATCATATTTAGTTGAATGCTTAGTCTACAAGAACATATCTCAGGGTTCAGGCTCAAGTATCAAAGCAGTGTTCCAAGAAAGTTATCAATAACATGGAGTCCATATTCCACTCCTTCTCTTCTCTCACTTTTTCCTCATGTTCCTCAAACCTATGAATTAAATACTATTGCCTTTTCATGAAAGCTAATGTACTGATGCCTTTTACAATAAATAATGAGTGGTTATATGTATGGCTCTAAATTAGTCATCCAATCAATTTCTGTACCTTTTTTTTGTTGGTATCTTCAAATATGCCACTTAAATAAAAATAAAACCTAGCAATCATTTTTCTCATACTATTATAGCCAGACTACATGGTAAAGATGTGCAAAAAAAGTAGTTATTTTAGTCGTTACATCGTGCAGCCGCAATTTAAATTAACAAATGTCTCTTATTTGAGTCATGTCAGAGCCAGCAGGCCAGATTTAGGTGTGGCGGGACAACTTTGACAAGTTTGAGCATTTTTGAGTTAAACTGGCATTTAATGGGCGAGTTTCCCTGATGTTGCCTGAGATATTTACAACACTCTCGTCCCTCCAGGGAGCTCTTCATAACATAGCTCAACCTGTCTACAGAATCAGGGAAATAAAATATCTTTATGCAAAGTGGGGTTTTGGCTGTGGGATAGATTCATTTCCTTATAATGACGACTACAGGTGGAGTCACTTGTTTTTCTTTTTTCTTTTTTTTTACCAAAGTGTATTGTACTGTATACTCTCTGTAAATATACATCAAGCAGGCCTGGACTGGGACAAAAATTCGGCCCTGGACTTTTTGGTCCAGACTGACCCACCACAATCCGCGCGCAAATACTGTGCCAACTCAGTCCGTTGATGTACATATAATCACACAAGCCCTTAATAACACTACTATACTGAATAATATCCCTTGATATTCTGGAGCATTGAATAAAATAAATGATGACTACAAATTATGTTGCTCACTTGCTCTTAAGAAGGATACTGGAGAAAGGATTTAAGATTCAAGAGTGTTTATTTATACAACTACTCATACAAATACAAATAGAACTCCCTGTGAAAGGTGTCCCTGACTGTATGAAAGCCACTTTCGAAGTGTGCCATCCTCGCAGCGGAAAGCTTTCTGCCATTTGGGGTTACTTGTTGTTGATTGTTGAGGGTGATGCAAATAGCTGAAGGGTGTCTGGGTTGGGACGGGTGAAATAATCAATGGGTGGGCTTGGGGTCTCTGGTGAGAGAGACGATGTACTGGGCACAAACCTGGACGTGAAAAGGAGAGAAATAGTACGGAATATATTTGAACACCCCTAATATGTATGCAGATGTTTAATTGTAACAGTAGTTAATCAGTGTTTCATTAGTTTTAACTGTATAATGTGAAATATGTCTCCTTGTCTCTTATTTGATGTAATTTAATCAGAAAATGTCCATAAATAAGTGTTCAAAAAAAGAAAAGCAAGGACAATAAACCATAAACACTGACAGAAAAAAATAGGTAAAGCATATTTGAACAAATTGGACAGTGGGCTTGAAGAAAGTGTATTGATACTTAAAACACTTTAACTCTGGTGACCTGATTTGTAATTATAAAAATTGTGAAAAAGCAGATCTGCATGTTCAAACCACAGCACCATAACATAGTGGTTAATTAATCAGGATAGTATATCATTTTCCAACACTTTAGATCTATTATGTCAAGTAAAGTTCATAGACAACGTTTCTGAACATTTAGTGAATGAGTGTTTATCCACAACATGTTAGCTAGCACACTCACCTGCTATCACCACCACCACTCTCCTCCTCCCCCTCCTGTCCCACCATGGCAGCGGGAGCCTCACCTTCACTGTCCGACAACCCCTCCTGAGGGACCCGCCGCGCCCGGCTCAGCCAAAGCCCCGGAGCCGGAGGCCACGCCCCCGCCGCCGGCCCCCGCAGCAGCAAACATGTTTATTACATTTCTGCTCTTAGCAGCATCTGTTGTGAGAGCTTTTTTTTCTTCTTTTCCCTCAGTTTTTCTGCACCGCCTTTTCGTTTTTTCTCCATTTTTTCTTTCTCTTCTCTCTCACAGATTGCTAATGATGTGTCATTAGCTCATCATTAAAGGTGATTGGACGAGGGGGGGTCTGGAAAATGCGTGGGCGGGACTACTGGGCCTGTCATAGGGCCAATGAGCCACTTATGCGTCTCTTTACATACAAAAAAAAAAAAAAAAAAAAGGTCAGCCACTGCCGGCCCATTACTGACCGGCCCACCGGGAAAACTCCCGGTACTCCCTATGGCCAATCCACCCCTGACATCAAGGATTACCAAGTAAAACTTACGTGCTATGGCGTTGAATATTTGGTAATTACTGAGTTATTTCACCCGTCATATATATTTAACAAAGTGGATCCTTTTTTGCAGTTAGCAAATATATGCTGAACAGTTCAGAATCTGATTAATTTCCCTGTTTGTTGATTTTAAAAAGCGAAAGACAATAAGGGCTCACAAAAGAAAGAAAAAAATCTATATTCCTAGTAGCTCATGAAAGCTCCAGTGACATTTAAATACCTGTTCAGTCAGTTAGAGCAAAGAGGAGGATGTAAAGAGAAGTGGAAGACTTGGTGCGTGTCACTGCCTCTTTCCTGCAGTAAAGCGAGTGAAGATAAAACAGAAGCCTCACATTTGAAATCTCGGCGCTCAGTCGGAATAAAAAGAACAAAAAGCTCTTTACTTTGCTTCTGGCTGTCACTCTGCCTTAAATCGCGACTTTAAAAGATAAAAACCAATGTCATTTTATTCATACCGCCATTAATATCCCTCATATATGAAGTTCAAACACAGTGATGCTGTCAGCAGACAATCTTTTTTTATTTATTTTTGTATGATAACTTACATTTTTCTCTACGCAGGAACACAAAAAGATATTTAAAGATAGATATATTATAAAGGGTTATTTTAGTTATTCAGTGATGAATGATTTTTTTCGAATCAGTTTTTATCTGTAGGTTGTTACGCAAAAATAGTACCCATGAATCTCAGCAATGACTTCCGTGGAGATTATACCACACAGAGCTGCACAATCCAAAACGCTGGCATATAAAAAAATGCTCTGACACAATCAGGATATAAAAAACAACAACACAGCACCATGTTACTAAATTGAACTGAAATTGATCCTGAACCCATAAGAGAAGTAATACAATTTGCTGAAATTAGTTTAACAAAGCTTAACCTCTAACTTCACTCTGCTATTAAACACAGCAGATTTTCATGAAATCAAATCCAGTTTTTTTTAAACTATTTATAGCCAAAGTTTTTCAGTAACTTTGGCTGAAATAATGTGTTAACGTTGAGTAATTCAATCTTAATATAGTGTTTTTTTGTACTGCAGCTTGGTCAGTGCCCCTCGGCCTCACCCCCTCATCTGTGCAGCACCACTTCTCAGCACATTTTCGGTCAAATACATTTCTACTGTGTTATTATTTTTTTTATTATGAGCTGATCCACTCCAGCAATGTGTCGCCACATACTATCTTTGCGGTTTTTTGACCTTGCTGACAAGTTTATGATGCACATTTAAGATATCTTGGTCACAATTATGTCATACAAACAAATATGTTAATGTATTCACTAGTTGTATGTGTATGTGAGGTTTGTATTAAATATTATTGGAAACTAGATTGTTATCAGATTTTTGGTCAGTTGTGTGTTAGACATTGATGGAGATTTGAACAGACATTGAATGTCACAAATTATTGATTTTGTGACTCTGCAGATGTTCATATTTGTGCCCTTGTTGTCTTTATTTGTATTCAGCAGCGTGTGATAACTCGACCTCTGTGAATAAAACTTGATCTATCTGATTTTCTGATCACAGGCGCCACATGAATACTGAGCAGACAGCAGCGATACGTCACAGCGTTGACATGTTCATGGACCAGTAGGGGGTCGGGGGAGAAAATAAATGATGCCATTAAAGATTAATGTGTCTGTGTGAGCAGCTGTGTATATGTGTGTGTGTGTGTGTGTGTGTGTGTGTGTGTGTGTGTGTGTGTGTGTGTGTGTGTGTGTGTGTGTGTTATGAGGTGGTAGTCAGACCAGGGGTGGATATCATCAGTTGTGGCCTGAAGTATCTCAGAGGTGATGAAATACTGAGATACAAAAGGCACAGAGGAAACTCCCTCCAGGAATAATTTCAATGATTGGTGGTGGTCCTGGCCAATGCACGAGAAATAATAATTAAAACGAAATCTAAGTTCTAAGAGAAAGTTCTAAGAGATACTAGTGCACAGATGTAGTCGTAGTTTGTCCTAGAAAATGTCAAATGTATCCTGCTTTAGTGGTGAAAAAAAAATCAAACTTTTTAAAATATATTCTGCGTTTCAAAAAGACCAACAGCCTTATCTTGTTGAACCATGAAGCAAAGTGTTAGTTCAGGCAGAGCACTGACGTCACATTTGCATTCGCTCATAGCCAACAGCTGCTTCATTCATGTTTACTATCGCCTGCTCATTACTCAGCTGTTTGGCAGCCTTTGTAAACTGTACTTGGGATTTGAACCCAACACTGCGCACTATTACAGCTCTCTTCATGTGACTAAAGCATTTGTATTGTTGAGTAAGAAGCGATCCCTAAAACAGCCTTTTCTACATCTTTTTTTGCTGTAAATGGGCTGTCATTTTAAAGTTACACATTATAGTTGGAGCCCAAGATATATATGTTTACCAGTGGAGGAGGCTTGCGTGGCCTGGTTTCTAGTTAGACTACGTATTCCATCATCTTAAACACGGTAACCATCAACTGAAAAAAAAACTCAAAGACGTCTCTGCAAAGCCGTCGTAGATCCCTCTTACATTACATAAATTTGATTCATCGTACTCAACACATTATTATAAAATGTAATTTTATGATTAATCATTCACACATTTTTGTTTAATTACGGACATTTTATTTAAACAAAATCCCTATTTAAATCTTTGAAGCTCTTGCTTCATAATGTTGTCTAAAAGTCATACACATATAGGCACACAGACACAAAAACTTGGCTGTATCATACGTGAATATTAATGTCACATTCCTCCCTGACACATGTGAGCTAGATTAGCATACACAGTCACACGGCTGTCTGTAAGGCACTTAGTGTATATGTATATTTCATGAATGCATGGACATGTTAGAAAAACAGGAAGCACTAATGAAACAAAAAAATCCTGCTGTATGTAATTAACCGGTGGTGACATGAAATCATGTTTAATTCACAGATGTAAATGATGACTGTTCAGCATGATCACAGCCAAACGGGACCTGAAGCATTTCCGTTGAATCCGACAGCTGGGGAGAAATTCCCACAGGCGGGAGCTAAAAGTGTCTGTGATGATTGTCGGTGGTCTAACCGGGACATCCTGGTCACTGACCGGACGTACGACTGCCTGCAAACCAGGTTTCTCCTCCTGTCTAAGGGAATCTTCCCTCAAGCTGCTGGAGAAAGCCAATTTGTGATGTTCTGTGTGTTCTGCAGTGATTTTGTGATTTTGTGATGAAGTGTTGTAATTTATCATCACCGTGTGTACCCACTTTCCCCCTCTGCCTCAACCACCTCTACTGTAATTGATGATTGCCTACATTTCCCAGAATGACTTTGAAAACTGAGGGAACAAGGTTGTTGTCTGTAATCGTGGACATAAAAATAGTGTCGTGAGAGATTCTTCGGCAGGTTTACATGGTTATCAAAATAACGTGTTCATGCTTGTTGAATCTTCACTTTCGGTAATGGATTGCTTCCGGTTTGAAGGTTCACTAAATTAACACTTTGAAGTTAAGTAAAATACGCAGTTTGATACAAAATCTAATTGTTGAAAATGGATACAGTCTGTTAAGGTAACTGTGCTATAGTGATGCTTAACATCATTAAAGTCTGACAATATTCAGTGATCTTATCTTTCCTGTATTGCATTTTGACTGGAAATTCTTCCTTTAACCAAAAATAAATGCAAAATCCTTTGATGAGCCGTTACACATTGAAGGTGTGTCTGTCTGAAGCCTCGCTAGCTTGTTCTGTTAAACAGACAAAAACAGTTAGATAGAAATTCCTAGATGTTTAAATAAAAATAAGTTTTTCCCTTACAGTGGTGCAACAGGAAATGCCTTGTTGTGCCAATCAAAAATGATTCAAGCTGGTCTTCAAATTGTACCTTTTAACCGAATGTACCATCATAATTTAGAATGCTGACATGTGGTATGTAACATTTATTAGTGTCATGTTTAGTATCAAGCATTTAGCTTGTTAGAATGCTAATATATACTATTTAGAAAGTAACATGTTGCCTATTATCAGCTAATGTTTAATGTTTCATATGTACCATATGTCCCATCAGCTTGCTTATAATGTTTATTATTACATTTTTAGCTTGATAGCATGTTTGTAATTAAACACCACGTTGACGTCCTCATGGAGGGTTTAGCATGTTAACATTTAGCTTGCCGATATGCCGGTTTAGGACAACAAGATTAGCACGCTAACGGAGTAAGCATACAGTGACATTAAGCATTCATAATGCAAGTTTTTAACTTGTTGGCTGCGCTAGACAAAACATCGTGGGGATTACACAAGTCATTAGAATTCATCCTCTGAGGACCATGAATGGTAATCCATCCGGTAGTTATCCAGATATTTCAGTCTCAACCAAAGTGTTGGACAGACTGATGGATCAGAAAACTTACATCACCATCCTAGGAGAAACTAAAATGACAACTAAATGAACCCCATATGGAACTACACTTTGGTTTTAAAAATGGTGCTGTAACAGTCAGAAGAGATGACAGACTGGAGGTGAGTCATCCTGAAGACCTGCCGTTTAATATTCATCCATTCAATATTTTCCTCTCTTTGCCCCATATTATCTTTCTTTCTCATTCCATTGTTTTCTCACTCTCATTTTCTCAGCCTCAGGGTATATAATCATCTTCCCTTTTTGGGATTGCAGTCAGACTGGAGGTGTAGCCAGCAGCCCTTTCTAATAAATAGCCAGCACCCCCTGCTGAGACGCTTTGCCCTTTCTCCTTTGAACGGTATAAGCAAATCAACAGCTTTCATTGAGGGGGGCAACTCTCCACCCCAACAGTAAGTCCGGGCTGTCAAATAGAATACACAGCCAGTGGATTAGAAAAAGTTAAGAGAGTACGAGTGATCAAAGTCAGTGAATTTAGAAGGGAAGGGAAGCAAAACTGAGAAAAGGGGAGATGGAGAAACGGAGGGAAAGTAGCAGAAAGAACATGTGAGCGAGCAGGCCAGAAGAAGGAAAAGGAGGAGGAAGAGAAGTTAACTTTGCCATGAGCCTGGTGACAAATGGGTCTCTCTCTCTTGCTCAACTTGAGTTTGACTCATCGCGTACAGAATGCAGCGAGCGGATTACAGCCCATACAGGAAAGACGTGACAAACCACCGACATGTTCTCCCACACTGCAGGTGAATATCAATCATTTAACCCCGGGTCAAATCACTTCCCAACTTATGCTTCTTCTTTTTTTCCGCCTAAATATGCTGACAGAGCGCAAAGGCAGTGCCACCGGAGTGACAGGTGAGCCCGACAGTGATCGGTGATATGGCGACAGGCGTTCTAACAATGCCGGTGTGGCATCAGCGACAGAGGATTCATAACAACCGTCCACAGTGTCAGCTGCAACATCCATCCCGGTCTGCACCGAGTGACGAGCTGTCATCCAATACAGAATAATACAGAAACAACAGTGTGTGTGTGTGTGTGTGTGTGTGTGTGTGTGTGTGTGTGTGTGTGTGTGTGTGTGTGTGTGTGTGCGTGTGTGTGTGTGTGTGTGCATTTTTGGAATCACTGTCAGTGGGTTTTTGGAAGATTACAGAGGAGTTCTTGATTTGGATTAACATGTTTAAATCATAGACTTGTTAGGGATGAGATGTTGACATATGAGCATAAATATGAGAGAGGGATTTATTTGGGGGGGTTTTGAATGGCGCGCAGCTTGCAGTGAGGTGCAGGTCTTGCCTGGTCATCATTAGCCGGGGACGCTGTGCTAAAAAAAAAGGCCAAATTATCCGACTGCAGGTCATCAGCCTGACCCCAGATCTGTGCAGGATTCTCCTCAGCCAGCGCCTCACATTTAAGTCTCTCTTGCTCAGAGCCTGCCTCTTGGTATTTCTTCAAATTAGCTTAACGGCAGTTTTTAATCTCGCCCACGAAGAAATGTATGCAAAACAATAAGTGACAACACACAATTAAGTCTTCCCCGAGAGTTACTTAGTTTTAGTTTTATAGCCATACTTTAAAGCTCAGTTTGTGTTTGTAATTTTTACTTTCTCAATAAATTACTGATCAGGTATGCCTGCCTCTATGGAATGTTTCCCATGCAATTGACACACACACACACACACACACACACACACACACACACACACACACACACACACACACACACACACCACACACACCATCGCCATCACCGCCATAGTTGACAGATATGGCAGACAGGGCAGTTGAAATCAGTCCGGGACAAAGGTGATTAAATCAACTGCCACCTCTAGACCTCCACTCTGTCAACCCCCCATCGTCACGAACACAAGAAAGACAGAAGAAAAGGCGCGAAAGCTCAGCGATTTTATTTTACACTGTGGCGTAATGTGTCCAGATTTAGATTTTTCTCACATATGTGTCACAGAGCCAACGCTTTTTCAATTCAGCTTCAAATCAAAAAGTTCCCTGAAGTTTTTTCCAATGTATGAATGTAATGTACTGAGAAAAACATGCAGAGTCCAGCCAATTTGTATTGTACACCCCGGTACAACTCTATGATAGGTCAATGCCATTCATGGGAATGCACTCGTGATTCCTGAAATGGCAATGTCTGTCGGTTCACCACCTTGCTTCATACTGAAAAATCTCATTACTTGGTGGATGGGTCCTAATTTAATTTTGTACAGACATTCATGGTGCCCACAGGGAACATTGATGTACTTTGGTGATCCTCTGACATTTCATTGAGAAGCATCATAGGGTCGAAATGTCAAATTGTCCAATACCTGAACAAAATTAATGCCCTTCCCATCGTCCTCAGTTGCAATTTCTAATTAGCATGCTAACGCGCTAAAGGAAGATGGCGGACATGATAAACGTTATACCTGCTAGGAATCAGGGCTTTAACATTGCTCCTGTCAGCATGTCAGCGTGCGGATTTTAGCATTTGGTTTGTTTCCTTCAAAGACCTGCTAACGTGGTTTTTGGACTACACGTCTTGTCTGTGGTGCAATATCAGCAGCTCATCTGTGGGGGTTTTCCGCCATTTTCTTTTCACTTTCTCTCACAAGAAAAGTATCCTGAGCTACAAAATGGCACCGTCGTCTTCTTGAAACATCAAAGAACACTTTTGGAAAAAGATTTTGTAGAAATTATAATATTTAGAAAATTCCACATTTAATAGAAGTTTTTTTTTTTTTAAATGCAAATAAATAAATAAAAAAAACTGGAAGAAAATTTACAATATAATCCTACTAAAGTCACATGAGATCGCAAATGGAAGTGATGTCATGTGTCACATTACTCTCAGGTGTAAGTGGCACTAGTGTCAATTTTATAGCACAAAGGGACATAAAACTCATCCTCTCATAGGGCAAACAAACATAAAGGCTAAATGATGAGCAGCATTGTAGAAAGGGGCATGACGGCATGTGGTGCAGACACAGCAGTGGCGACAGACAAAGCTAAAGTGAGACAGGCAGACACGCAGATGGACATTACTGAGCACACAGTGGGTAATGTCCTTCAATTTCCAACAAAGATTGAAAAAGATAAGTTAAGAGCCTGAACCTTGATGTCCACCTGCCTGTCTGTCTGCCTGCCTGCCTGACAGACAGTCTGTACGTGTTTGAAGCCTGCAGCCGGCGGGGCGGCAGTAATGAAGTCCTGAGCCTCTAATGGGAAAGAATGATAGTGAGCAGGACGTTTGATATTCCTCTGCAAATAGGCCTGCCGGGGACATCGACTTGAAGAGTGTTAGGCCAAGCTGATTAGCAAGGCAGCGAGTGTGTGTGTATTTTAAGCTCATTTGAGGTAATTTATTTGCATTTTGTGCATCTTGAAAATAACATATACATAAAATAGTTTCTGAATGCTTGCAGCAAACACATTCTGATGAGTCTGCTTCGACGTGGCTGCAGCCGATTTAAAAGTCCCTTTTCATCCATCCTGCTTTACTGCAAATTACACTTTACAGGAGGAGAATCAGGCTGTGTTGGAACATATTAAATGAAAAAAAAATTATGTGGATGTCACTATCACCTTTTTTCTGAAGCTGTCTCAGAAAAATGGTTTGCAAGGCTGTGTATACTGGAAATACGGTACGTATCATGCATGATGTATTGTGATATATTGCAATACTGTAAGCAATGCTATTTATTGCGATTTTTTAAATCTAATTCAGGAAAACTACAGACAAAAGTTGTATACAATATCTGTTTGTTATTATTGGAATAATTATCAGATATTCAATCAACATCTATAACGAGTTATTTCTCTTTTTTATTCTCATGAGACTAACTAGGTTGAAAGGCAGTCAATCAGTCATATCATTTTCCTTCCACATACAGCATACTGTATAGTGTCTAATTTGTTTATGTTAAATATTCCTGCACTGATGTCTAAACCAAGTTTAGCAGCAGCATGCGTCAACATCTATTTATGGCTGGATGTCAGGGTCATGCAGTAAACTATGAGTAAACTATTTCATAATGACTTAAACTTCAAAAATAGACACAAGCAGGCACACTACATAAGCAGGGACTGATAAATAAACAAATACAAAAAAGACTTTGTTTAGAGTTTAACTTTTAAATTGATGGTTTTTCACCAACAATTTCATCAAACTGCAAACAATTAGCACACTATCTGATACATATAAGCATGTGCAGGTCTAAGTCATTGTTCACCTCGTATTTTAATTTAAATATTACACTTTAATGTTACGGCTCATTAACTATGACTGGTATATACTTCACATCGCTGCTGAGCATTTCTCCAAAGCAAACTGAGTTCATGATTGATATCCTACCTTCCATTCATTTAGCTACAGTATGAAAATCAACTCACGCATATTTGAATAATTAATCCATCCACAGTGACCATTTAGACACCTTTATTTTTCAAATCCTGCCTATGTTCACATCTCTGTACACCTGACCAATGGCTGCATAATGAGTATTCATCAGATTGTCTATTTAGAAAGTGAAGAATAGTCAATGCAGCATCCCAGTCAACACGTTTTTACTCCCAACTCCTCAAATACAGAGGCTTGCTCAGTGGCCCTATACGTTTCAAAATATGACGCCCCTCAAAACGTCAGGTTAGGACATGTCAGGGACAGCGTGTCAGTTTCCAACTAATTACATGCATAGTGTATTTTAAAAATAAACTTCTGTGTTCACGGTTTCAACTCGTTACATGCATACAGCGTCTTTCCAAAATAAACTTCCAAAGTAGGTTTACTCATTTTAGGTTTACTTGGTCAGGCTTAGAAAAAGATAGTTGTTTGGTTTAAACTAAGTATTTTTTATATGTAACTTGCTCAACAAAAGCATGATTTTTAAAGTAACTGTGACTTGGATTTTAAACAAGACACGGACAGTGGTCTCCTGGGTTACAGTCTGGGTTTGACTGCCATCCACGCATACAGATGCTGACCTAGTCTCTCACAAACGGATGCCCCAGTTCAACCAGCTGAAAGGGGGTTTAAGACCTTCCAACAAGAACTTCATATATTGCATCAGCACCCTCTGGTCTGGAGTGTTCTCCACAGGGGAAAAACAATCAGATAGCTTGCTCATCTGGCACAATGAAGATATGCAGTTAAATCTAAACGTTAGCGTATACAATTCATTCTTGGTTTCATCAAGACGTGAGACACACAAAAAACAACGTCTGACATTATGATCTTCTTTTATGTGTGACTTTCCACACCTCGCGGGTCACACATCGGACAGACCGCTTTATTCTCAAAGCCGTTAATGGTTGCAGAGGGGGGTGGAGGGAACCTGTCGGACCATTACTGCCATTTCCTTTCATGTGCCTCTTAACTGCGGCGTAATCAGTCCTCATCTGCTGCTCAGTCGATGAGGAGCCGGCAGACTTGGATCGATATGGCCCACCTGCATTCACACTTGCTCTTTACCACTCTGCTCCTCCGTCCTCTCATCGGATCGCCTCCCTCCCTCTCACTATTTGCCTCGTAAACATGTACAAACAGACTGAATGAGGGAATCGATAAAATCCATCCTGGGGGTTTTATTTTGACTTCCTCCAGCCAAAATATTACGCCTCCTCCTTTCAAATTATTTCATCAGTACGTTTCCAAAATTTGACCTATAGGTGGTAATCTTACTTTCTGTCTCTATATTTCTTCTTTCTATTCTCTTTCCCATCCCAATTTCCTTCCTTCTCGCCCACTTTTTATTTATAACCTAATCTCATTTATTTCCACTCTTTCCTTTATCCTTCCTCCCTGAAGAGCCTGCTTTCCTGCATTGCCTTTCCTACTTGCCTCCTTCTCTCCTTACCTCTCACCTTTTTAACCCTCCCATTATTCCATATCTTCCTTCATTCATTTACTCCTCACTCTTTTCTTTTTTTTGTTCTGCATCTCTTTTTCCAATCTGCACGTTCCCTTTCTGCTTTACCTTTGTCCTCCCTTTCATGGTTCCTTCCCTGCTTCCTTCACTCTCCAATACCAATTTCATCCTTGGGTCATTTTTTTTCCAGAGCTTCAACTATTTCCTCACCCCTCACTCTTCATGTGTTCCTGGGGGGTATTTTTCGTACCTGGTTTACTGAGTTAGCCGGATAATTTTCAAGATAAGATGACGTAGGTCAGGCTTTTTGGTTCTTCAAAGCAAGTTTAGATAAATCACCATTGCAACACATCGAAATCCCTTTACCTGCTCCACAGCAGGTTTAGTGAAAGATAAGCTGGCCACTCCCACCAGACAAAAAAGGCAGCTCCTTTCCTCATTGATGAAGGAGCGATATTAGTTATATTAGTTGTATTGGGAGAGAGTTCTTTGAGATCGCCAAGATCCGTTCTCACATCATGATGACTTCCTGTACGCGCGCTATAGATTCTGCCGAGACCTCCTCGAGTCGTACATTAAACACCACACCGCAGCAGAGCATCGCCCGTCTCACATACTGTATGCAGACTGGATCACACAGAGTCTCACAGACTTGATCACAGTCTTGAGCGACTGGTACATGTTTGTACAGTGTCTGCGATGTAGAGAACATCGGGAAAGCCGCTGCATGGCTTGCTGTTCGTAGCGTTTATTTAGCGCTTAAGAAACTTATGGATGTGTTGAAAGCACTCACAATTATATGACAGTGTTATTAGTACACCATACATATCATTATTGTAGAAAATTATTACGCCCATACACATATTCAAACTCCTAGTTATATGGTAATCTACACATACATGTATATACACATACAGCGCATTCCACATTATTAGGCAAATTGTATTTAAGGGTCATAAACATTAATTTTTTGGTTTTTCAATGAAACTCATGGATGGTATTGTGTCTCAGGGCTATTTGGATGATTGAAATCATCCAAATAGTAATAATAATAATTAGTTTGCCAGGTGAGCCCAATCAAAGGAAAACTACTTAAGAAGGATGTTCCACATTATTAACAAGCTACATGTTTCAGGCAAAATGGGGAAGAAAAAGGATCTCTCTGCTGCTGAAAAGCAGCAAATAGTGCAATACCTTGGTCAAGGTATCACAACATTGGATATTTCCAAAAGAATTGCGCGTGATCATCGGACGGTGAAGAAATTTGTCACCGATTCACAGCACAAGCGGGTTCGTTCAGACAAAGGCAAAATAAGGAAGATTTCTGCCAAACAAATGCGTAGGGTTAAGAGAGCAGCCACTAAAATGCCATTGAATAGCAGCAAACAGGTGTTTGAAGCCGCTGGTGCCTCTGGAGTCTCGCGAACTTCAAGATGTAGGATGCTCAAGAGGTTTGCAAGTGTCCTTAAACCTGTTATTCGGCCACCCCTAAACCAAGCTCATAAGCAAAAAAGGTTGCAGTGGGCTCAGGACTACATGAAGACTAACTTTCAAACTGTTTTGTTTACGGATGAGTGCCGCGCAACCCTTGATGGTCCTGATGGATGGAGTAGTGGATGGTTGGTGAATGGCCACCATGTCCCAACAAGGCTGAGACGTCAACAAGGAGGTGGCGGAGTCATGTTTTGGGCCGGAATCATGGGGAGAGAGCTGGTAGGCCCCTTCAGGGTCCCTGACGGTGTGAAAATGACCTTGGCAAAGTATGTAGAGTTTCTGACTGACCACTTTCTTCTGTGGTACAAAAAGAAGAACCGTGCCTTCCGTAGCAAAATCATATTCATGCATGACAATGCACCATGTCATGCTGCAAAGAATACCTCTGGGGCATTGGCTGCTATGGGCATAAAAGGAGAGAAACTCATGGTGTGTCCCCCATCTTCCCCTGACCTTAACCCTATTGAGAACCTTTGGAGCATCATCAAGCAAAAGATCTATGTGGGTGGAAGGCAGTTCACATCCAAGCAGGTGCTCTGGGAGGCTATTATGGCATCCTGCAAAGACGTTAAAGCAGAAACTATCAAAGAACTCACAAGTTCAATGGATGCAAGAATTGTGAAGTTGATATCAAAGAAGGGGTCCTATGTTAACATGTAACTTGACCTGTTAAGATGTTTTTGATTCAAACTTTTCTTGATTTCAGTAAATATGACCTCCTAATGCTGCAAATTCAACAAATGACAATTTTTTGTTCTTTACAACCTATAAAATATCTTGAAACTCTGAAATTCTGCATAATAATTTGGAACACTGCATTTTGAGTTTTTTATTTTTGAAAAAAATACTGTTATCATTAGGAGGTTTGTTCAATAGAATTTGACTTATACTCTAACAGTTGATGACTTGAACATGATACTGACTGACTGTGCATTACTATTTAGGAAAATCTGAGCAAAGTGTAATTTGCATAATAATGTGGAACACGGGTATATGATACATACGCGCATACAGTACATATATCCTCATAAGTATATATTAATTTGTATACTATCAGCAAGCACATTTAAATAAATATAATCTGATTGATTTGGGTGATGAGTTACTTAAAATTAGCCGATACATTTTCCCAACACTGACGCATTTAACTTGATATTTTGCGATGCTTATGTGACTCTAGCCCGACCAGCGGAGGCGGCGTTAAGCTGCGTTCACAAACAGGAAGTATTGCGAATATTCCCTCAATTTGGATGTGAACGCACCATTAGACTTTGCCATGATTATGGACTTAAATTCATCATATGTAGTCGTGATCATCTCCTGCTCCTCCACGGAGAGAAGAGACGCTCTTTCTCTGAGTTTATTTAAAATTGTAGCGTTTGATGATCATCGAATCTGTGTTTGACTCCTCCCCCTTCTGAAGAGGAGCGTGCACGTGCATTTATCCAGATGACTGACGTCTGGTTCGAATGAACGAGACTGTTTGAGGGCGGGTCAACCTTTGAAGAACCGGGAAAGACTGATGTCAATCATCTCGCTAATTAAAGATGGATAATAGGACATTTGATCGACTTTGTTGAACCAGGTACGAAAAATACCCCCCTGTTCTTCTATTGTTTACCCCTTTGTTTTCTCTCCTCCTTGCGTTCATCCTCCACTCTCATTTAGTTTCCCTCTGCCTCCATCCCTTCATTTTCACACTCTCTCCATTCCTTTCCACTTAACTTTCTTTTCTATTTCTGCCTCTTTACTTTTTCTAACAATTAGGTATTTTAAGGCACCGTTCCTTCCCCTCATTTCCTTCTGGCTTCTGTTCTTATTTCACTCATCCCTCTTACCTATCGTCTGTCCTGTTTAATTCCTTTCCTCTCACTCAGCTTTTCTTCCATCTTTCCCTAGCTCCCTCCATTGGTTTCAACACCTCGTTCCTTCACTCCAGTTCTTGCTTCTGCATCTCTCTTTCTCTGCCCTCCATGTTCCCTTTCTTCTTCTGTACGTCTTTCCTTTGGTCATCCTTTCCTCCCCCGCCTCCCCTCCTGTCCTTGTTTCTCTGTTCTTTTTCTCCATCTCATTCCTTCTCTCTCTTTGCGTTCTCGCTTGTCCCTCTCTCAGTGTTTTTGTCGTCCGCAGCTGAGATCAATCAGGAACTTATGAAGCATGCAGCAGGATAAATCAGTGGTGTTTGGAGGCCTCGTGAAGATTCACTTAATGGTATTTCATGTAGGCGAGCGAGTGGCACTGATAAGGAACAGCAGCCTCGGAGAGCGAGATTGAGAAAACAGAGAAAACTGGGTTGAGGAGGAGGAAGAGGAGGAGGAGAGGAAACAGGGGTGGAGAGAGAGAAATGTGCTGGATAAAGAAAAACTCCCGGGGTGAGGAGACTAAATAAAACAGAGTAAAATTGGAGAAGAAAGATTAACAGTCTTTATAAACCCAATAAGATAGCATTCACACTGGAATTTCAGGCCATCTGCTATACTGAGAAATAATTTTGTTTACCCGGATCAGAGCCAATGGTGGCGGGGAATTATGGGTATTATGGGAGAAAATAGGGTATTATAAAGAACTGCAGCCAGGGGGGGAATCAGTGCTGCGCGGTTTTTGCAGTGGCATTTGTACCCCAACCGGTTCTCACTCCCAACTCATAAAATATTGCAGCTTGGTCGTGAGACCGTGTTGCGTATGCACATATACTGTATGCAGAGGGAGCTATACTGCCAGAAACCCCAGAGGTGTGCAGCTACAGAGAGTGAATTACTGCCGTGAGCTATACTGCTGTGCAGATTAGACTGTTAGTTGAAGTAATTTATGGCTCACAAGGTCAGAGAGCATAAATTGATGTGGGAGTTCATAAAATGCCTTTGAAATTAAAAATGAGGGAGGGGAAGGCTGCTGATGATCACATCACCAGGTTTGGATTCTCCCTTTGATTTATGTAGCTACTGTCCCCCGAAAGCCACCGTAGTTAATTCATGGGTGTCTGCCACAAGTGAGAGAGTGAAAACTGAAATCCCATTTGATCTGAAAACAAAAGATTATGCAGCCTGAAGCAGAAGAAAACCTTGGCACAACATGATATAAAATAATATGGAAAGAAAAAGCCAACCATGCATGCTGTATCATCAGATATAATGTAATGTCCTAATTAGTAAATAGTGGTTTAAATTGTGAAGTTGGAACTTGACAAAGCCACAGTGTGAAATGTGTTTTTCTCTCAAAATGTGAGCTGTGACTTAATTAAACAGGTCTGGATACGGCTGGATTTTTCTTCATTATAATCATCAACATCATTAATTCAAAAGTATTAATTTACAAACATGTGCTGCAGTTAATTCAGCAATTATAAACCGCCTTCCTCTGCTTACATGAGACGTAAGTATTTACACAAGTAAAAACAAAAACAATGTTGAAAACAAATTACATTTCAACTTAAACAGAATCTATTTAAATGATTTTGGTTAATTACGTATGAAACACACACACAGTAACCTAATATATTCATATTCATGTATGTTAATGCTTGTTTCCGCCCATCTCCGTCCAGAGACGTGTGGTTTCCTCTCCAGACTGTCGGTCAGGTGGTGAGACTGCCTAGTTGCTGAAGGAGATGACGGCAGCAGTTTAGGCCACTGTGGCTCTGATGTATATTTCTATTAGGTCTATAACCCAACCGAGCATCTGTTCCAAAAACCTTCCCCTGGGAGACCATACTGGGCCATTAAGACCACAACTACCAGCCACCTTAAACGGCTCTTCACCAAAGCTGTCAAACACACACAGACACGCCTGGAACGAAACACACTATTTAAATGAAGATTGCGCGTGCACATTTACTGTGTCAGAGCACATTTAAACACCATCCGAAGTTAAACCGCGATGAAGATGAAAGACCGCAAGAAAAGTGCCATTGACAGGATGCGTGCCACGCTGTAATTAACAGGAATCTCGGTTAAATGAGGAATTATGTTGAGCAAGTCTCTAACAGTAATAAGTATGTTCAACACGACGGAGTGGGGCTGCGACAGAGAACAGCACCACGTCACAGCGGTAAGCCTTCCGGATCTCACATTGTTTTGTCATTATATACACAAAAAACATGTTGGTTTGTGTTATATTTATAAAATAACTTCTACTGGGATGATTTGTTGGATTTTTGTTAAAACATATAAATGTCAAACAATTCCTTAGTTCCAGCTTTTTAAATGTGAGCATATGTGACTTTTCTCTGTTTTATAAAACTGCTGATCAAACATATTTGGGATTTCGGCAAATGTTGATAGTTAATTTTATCTGCATCCCTTTAAATGTATGATAACTATATTTTTTTTTTCTATGAAAAAAAAGCATAGTTTAGACTCACTTACAGTTTGTATAAAATGATGATGTACGTGCGTGTTCACGCACAGATTGTGACAGATGTACAACAGCTTGTCAATCTATGCAAGGGCATTGACTGCCAACGATCACAAATGCAACTTTAACAAATGTACTTTCCAGATTCAAGTGCCGTTCATAAGCGTAGAGAATACATTAGCAATATACAATACCCAATATACAGTAGCCAGACATACACATGTATTTGGTTGAGAAACCGAACCTGTAACGTACACCAGTGAGAAATTACAAGCATTAACAATGTACAAAAAGTCAAGCAACTTTCAGCTCCAGTGAGTTACTTATGCTTATTATCCTCAGATTCTTATTTTCCTTCCATTAATGATATATTTTTTTCTCAGCAGACAGTTTGTGGAACAGCGGGAGAATAAGAGCAATTGTCGCAATTTAGCTACGTAAAACATTTACCCCCCGTTGTTTGCAGCCTTTCATTTAATTCCATGACTACTATTAGCTGCCAGCCAGATAAGAGAGTAACATGTCACCTCGTCCTCTGTATTAAAGAACCTCCCGCAAGTCGGAAATTTGCTCCAGGTGGCCCAATGCAGGGAAATTGGTGCCATCCGTCTGGCTGTGGTGCATCTCCACCCATTTACCAACAAAATTACATAAATCTGTATCTGCAGGAAGACACAAGAGCCACTGAAAGTAAGCAGCTTTAGGCCATGTTGATCATACAGCAGTTCTAACCATGTTCTCCCCTCACTTACGTCTCTGTTTACTTTCTACTCATGTTCATTTGAGTATTTATATATGGCCCAATATCACAGATAACAATTTGCCCCATGACGCTATACGATCTGTGCAATATACAAAACCCTCTGTCCTTAGACCTCCCCCATCATTAATGTTTAATCCCTTTCCTCATCTCTTTCACTATCTCCTTTGTATATATCCTTTGTATATATCTTTCATCCCTGTTGCTTCTTTATATATTTTATCTTGTGTGTTTATTTGTATCTTCAAGTTGTAAGGCGCTACTACGACAACAAATTTCCCCTTGGGGATTAATAAAGTATATGTCTATCTATCTATCTATCTATCTATCTTCCACCTTCTCAGAAAGCTGTCCAGAATGTTTCTCCCCACATTTCTCTCTCTCTCTTCATTTGTTTCTATCTCACTGTGACCCATCCCTTTTATTTTTATTTATCTCCGTCTTTGTAGTTATTTCTTCTTAATGACTCAGGTGATTAAACCCAGGGAGGATGATAAAGAGAGGAGGATGAAGGTGCGTGTTGGCCGTGGTGCTGATAAGGGTCAGGGGCTGGACGGGGCCACGGGCTCTAGTCTCACAACGGGACAGTGAGATTTGCACATTATCGTGAGATGTATTTCGCTCTCCTCCAACTCATTACGGCAGGTCAAAGGGAGCTGGAGGAGGATCTGGGCAGAACAGAGAAAAAACGAGCCACAGGACACATTTACCAAGTAGGGGTGGGTGAGGAGCCTGCAGCGCTAACGGACGATGAACATCCTTCCTTCTCAAACGACAAGAACTACACTTCAGCCCGATGCGTTGCATTCTAAATTAGGAGAGTGAGTAAAAAAAAAAAAACTGAGACGCAATACGTTGACTGCTTTGAGACCTTTTCAAAACGTCTTATTCTTTCTTCATTTAGTTTGAGTATTGAGTACGTGTGTAATCATTCACTTGTCTGTGTGTGCAATTATTTTAATAAGAGGCCTTATCTCTGGCCACACACATATTGCACAACCTTAGTGTGAGACCAACACATGAGGCTTGTGGCCTTCATCGGGGTAATCAGTGCAATTATTTGCCCCCGGCCTCGTTTTAAATCATCGAGCCATGATAATAAGGCTTTTTAACGTTGTATGATAATGAAGCCCTGTGCCTTGACTTTTCAGGGAATTCATTACTTTTTATTGTTGCCAATGATTGCCATTGCCTGCTTTTTCTCACATCCTTGACAGAACCAAGAAGTGCTGCCTTTTTTTATTATTTCTTTATGACATGACCCTTTATGTATGATAAAAGTCACTTTGAGGTGTTTCTGATTGAAGGCAAAATATCTTCATAATTTTACAGCTGTTGCTTTTGTAATGATTGTGTTTGGTTTCACCCTTGAATCTCTGCATGTAGTGTAAAGGACGAACCCAGGAATCGATGGACTCTAATTGGACTCTTATCTTCCTTTTTAATGCTAATTATAAATATATGAATTCATCAATGAGTACAGAACAGTATACTGTATCTTGATCCAGCTTATTGAACGCAGTGCAAATATAAACTACACAAATGGACACAACCATGGACGTCTCTGAGCACTTTGTCCTGTGTCCAGTCTGAATTTTCCATCATTTGCTTATTGTAAAATCCTCCCTGTGTATCCCTCCCATTCAATCAGCCCCTGTTAAAATGATAATGAGAGAGCCATATGGCAGACACAAATGAGGGTAGCGCTTGGGCAAATGACAAGAGGCAGAGTAGTTACACAACAGAAAACAAATCCTGACAATTAGAACACGATGTGTAGGTGGGGCGACTCGTGTTTGTCTTGTTCATGTTTGCCTTCCTGTGTGCGCATTAATCAGCTTCTACGCAGCTGTTCAAGTCAAAGAGAGACAAGCGGAGGTGAACGAAGGGAACGAGAGGACCTCAATCAGAGCTTCTCAACCTCGGGCTTGGGATCCAATTTGTAGGCACTTGATATGATTTGATCTTACAGAGTAGAAACTAACATATTCTAAGTCTAAGAGATGCTCGCAACCATCTGTTTCACATAAATTAGCATCCTCGACTCGTGGTTGTACACCTCCGCAAACCAGTCAAGTTTGAGTTTACATCCACATCTTTTCAAAATGTCATCACTTCATCATTAGACATTTGTGTAAAATCTTCATTATTATCGCATCAATTCTCAAGTTACGGCCCAAAATATATTGACTTTTTGACCACCAAATTCTAATCAGTTCAGTCCAAGTGGGCGTTTGTGCCACAACTGCATTCATGTTTCTGTACTAATGTGTTCATCTTCTGCTTGCATTGTTCAAGACGAAATGACAGAAATATCTCATGGTATAAGGCAATACTTTGCCATTCAACAACATCACAAAACTACAGTCTGAACAATGTACAGTACAGGTGACCCAAGAAGAAACACGCCATAGTGTACATGTTATCTTCTCACCTCCACCTTTTCTTCCTCTTTACCACATGTACAGGCCATAGATGACAGTGAAAGTCACCTCAGAGTAAACTCAGCCATCAGTGTTGAAATAATGGCATCATGGCTGTCGGTTATGCTTCCATACTAGATGTTATGACTGCATTAGCGCTAACTGCACTCCCCTTCTCTCATACACAGATGGCCCTTTATGTGATGGGGGCGTAAGAAAGCCTATAGGACGGCGACTCCCTCTCCCTGACATATAAGTGCTTTGGGAAAACAAACAATGGCAGCCGCGATCTCCGCAAACAAACTTCGCCGGGGCTCTCGAACGCGCCTCACTTTCGTTGGGTTCGGTGCTAGAGGGGGAGGAGAGCCCGCCTTCCCTCCCGTCATGCTTACAATCTAATCTGGCTCCATGACCGCTGGCGCCGGGATTTACGTCGGCCATGAAACGAGGCCGCGGAAGGCGTCCTCGAACCCTGAAGCCAGCCAGGTGTGAGGGACACCAACACGCACACTTAGAAACCTGCGACTAAACGTGCACGGAGGGGCGCTTTTCGTACGCGCTCTCCCAGTGGAACTCCCATGCTCCAGCATCGATGGAGTCGTCGCACATCTACGGCAATCAAGGGATGTGCATTCAACACGCAAACATACATCTCCAAAACTGAGTGTGTCCTCAGTTCGCCACTCATTTTAATAGTCTGCTTGAAAGCCGATGCAGTAGAGATGAACGGTTGTAACACACACACACACACACACACACACACACACACACACACACACACACACACACACACACAGAGAGATCAGTAGTTGCTGCAGTGACTGAGGTTTAATGGATTCTTCATCATCTCCTTAACGTGGTCAGCTGACAGGAATCCAATGGCCGCTCGCACACTAGCACACTTCCCATTCACACCAGATAAAACCATGAAATGTAGGCTGCCTCTGTCTCGCCTTGAATAAATCCTCCGCCGTGACGTCCCCCTACGCAGTAACTCTGAGGTGTCTTTTATGGTCTTATTACGGCTTAACATTGTCCACTCTGAGGCAAGGAGGGCTGGAAATAAAAGTCTGAGACTGAAGCCTTTGGGGGGATATATGACCGAGCCTGGGAGAGGTTTGATGGAACATAAAGATGAAGATCACCCCGGTACTTTCATGTGAGGATAGATATTTTCTCAAGTGCAGAACTGTTGACGTTTACCACAGACCAATATGTTTCATTTTGTGTTGCACATTCATAGATAGATAGATAGATAGATAGATAGATAGACAGACAGACAGACAGACAGACAATGTCATCCCTTTGCTCAGCCTTGACAAAATACATTATTTTATTGCAAAAAATGTCCCTGAAGTTTGAAACTTGTAGTCTCACTTGCTATAGATCCCCAAGTCATAAGAAACCTTTCGTAGTATTCCATTTCTGCGTATTGGGGGTTACGCCTTCTTCTTTTTTATGAAGAGGTTTTGATTTGACATAAACGCATTGACTGATTTGGTATCAGTTTTAATGACCGGAGAAATCAAAGACACTGCATTCCTACGGCCTGATAAACAGACTGAAATGAGATTTCCTTTCACTTCATTCGGACACCGTGTCTGGAGGCAGCTGTCAGTGAGAACACAAGATAATGTGAATCACTGGTCAAATCAGGGAACTGGGCAGCAACCCAGAGGTCTAGAACCAGGCTGGCATGTTCACAACTTGACCCGCCAGATGGTTTGTAACACAGAACTATCAAAGACACCTTCACTGGAAACTGTTTTATAAAATAAATACCTGGCAGGTGATCGGATGAACCATCTATCAATCAACTCCAGACAAAGCTAGTTCGGAGAAGAGCAAAAGTATTCAGTAACGTTCTTGGATCTTCTTCCAATGAAGAAATACCCTACATTTCAGATAGAACTGATGCTAAAGCAGCAACTACGCTAACCTCATAGGAGCCGCCATTGTTGAACAGTCACCTCTGGGTCGTCTCGCACACACCTGAACCCAGCATTAGCAGCACGTAGCTCCTCACAGGATGCCGATTGGTCCTTGTTTTGGCCGACTGGACACAAACAAGTTACTCAACAAGATGGATTTTCGCATCGTACGTGATCCCAGGATTCTCGCGTAATCTTTGTGACATTGCAAAAATCAAAAGTATTTTTTAGAAAGTGTTTGAAAGTTTTCCAAACTGTTTCCAAAAACATGGTGGCTCAGGCTACTAGTTGGGAGCAGCTCACAAGCGAGGAGGGATTGCTCCTGGGACGCTCAATAGAGGGCGAAAATAGCACTTATCTCAGGGGGCTCGATTTAACTTCGTGGGTTCAAAATTGGTCTGCGATCTTTGTGGCATGTTATCACCCTCTGTTTTTGTCCCATCTTCCCCGTCTGTCTTCCCTGAAAAATAGTCCAGCACATAAAAAGAGCATTAAAAGTCCACACAGTCAACTCTGAGAAAAGGCACTCTCCCAAGGGCAACTATTTCAACAGAGGCCCTCATAACATCCGTGGCAACCCTGGAGCCAAAAGGCTGATGCAAGGTTAGCTCCAGGCTACTGAGGGTCTACAGGGCCAAGGCAGGGACGGAATAATACCAGCTCCTTCTGAGCGGCTCGGAGGAAAACATAAAAAACATAAGCAGAGACTCTCTCAAAAACAGCCGAGGAAGAGAGGGTCAGAACTCCGAGAGTGAGGGTGCAGAGGGCGGCTGTTCCGCGAGCCCTTTGTCGGCCATGAGCCTGTTGATAAGCGTCTGGTGCAAGCTGTGTGAGAGTTTTACTCACAGCGGTTGAAGGTCAGAGCTGTTTCCGTAATGACAGGGAATACATTTAGAGCCTGAAGGGAAAGAAAGCTGAGATCGAAGTTGCTGTTAAAACAATGCCGGAACTCAACTGTAGAGGAACAGAGCGAGACAGACTTTTGTTAATTCGGTGATACTTTAAAAACAAATGTATCCCGATGTTTTCCCGCCAGTATCCTTAGAATGTATTATTTTATTGTGTTATGTTGCTGCTGGGGCAGACACTTGTGTTTTGTATTACAAGGTTTCTGAAATCTTATGTTTAAATATGCAAATGAGGCATTATCTAATGCTAACTTTTTATGAATTTAGGAGGAATCTACAGACTCACCTGAATGTGTATTTTTGATATTATCTTTCCACCAGTCTGAAAGGAGACATGGTTTGGAAGCAAAACAGACCAAATTCTCAAAATGGAGTGCTTTTACAACAATATTTATTTTGCCTGTGGGGTTTGCACTCTTTGGCTAAGATGGTGAACTTAGCGCCAGTGCACTGTTTTCTCTTTTGCTGCCACACCGCCAATGTTAAATTAATCTGTCCCTGTAATCCAATGTATCGCTGCGTAAGTCTGTGACTAAATAAACAATTAACATGTTCTGCAGCATTAATGAAGTGATCTATAGAGCAGGCTCATGTCATCTGAAGTTCAGCCGAAAATATTTTAAAAAGAGGCTTTGCGATGAGATAAATCCATCAGAGGTCAACGAGGGGTTTAGAAGCAGTTGATAAAATCACCCCACTTAAAAAAATATTTTTTGCCTTCAACTGTAACACGCATTATCCTCTCTCTCTCTTTCTCCCATTCTGTTTGAGCGCCAAAGTTTAACATTCAATGTTTGTACTCTCTTTTTGCAGTTTGGAGTGTTGCATTATACAAAGAGGCTGTTAAAGAGTTACGAGTTTGGCATCGTCTCATCCATCTGCCATCGGAAACTCTGATCCCGCTTTCAGCAGATCATCCTCAGCCCGGTCTCTGAAGGACCAGAGTGGGAGATGCAGATGTTGCCTCAGTCCCACATGTCACTGCATGTTAGCTGAACTGATGATGTGATTTTGGCATGCATGTCCTTGACTTTGGAGAGGGGGCGGGGAGGTTCAGCAGAAACACAGGTTTAAATATTAAAAGGTTTGTTTTTGGTTCGTACAATATTTATTTGGTTGTGGCACTACTAAAAATCAAAGGCGTGAAGTTAAACTCCAAAACCACTGGGTCCTAAATCTCCCACAATGCAAGTTGACAATTAGACCCTCCCTGCCTGATAAACACCCACACAATTACGTCCTGCATCTTTTTATAACCACTTTTTTCTGACCTCAATGGGAAACATCACAAATATTTAAAAGATGTGAAGGACAATTAGGAAAAGACAACTGCAGTGTGAAGAGAATCGGGCTCATGCTGTCTTTTTTTTTAACAACTTTATTGAAAACACATGAGTAGTGACACACTCGATGCCGTAGAACTCAAGCAAGGATTCCTGCCTTAAATAGAATGATACCTCCGAAGAAGGATGTTTTCAATGTATCCATAGTGTAGAATTAGACATCAACGTAGTTTAGCGTAGACGTGGAGTATAGCTTAAAATGTTGCTGCCGCAAGGAATTGTGGGACGGCACAATATCCTTCCCTGTTGTGAAGGATGGTCCATTGTCCTTCAGTATTTAGAGAGTCCGACTTTGTCATGTTTCAGTCAAGGACATAAAGCAAGTGAGACTTTTCAACCGCAGCCATATGTCTTTCAAACTGTAGTTTGTATTTGATGACTCATGATATGGTTGAGTGTGGACTGTACCTTTTCAAATAGAGATTATTCATTAATTTCAAGTAAATATTGAGGAAGAAAATGCCATTTCTATTTATTTGGTAAATAATATATTTTCCCGTCCACTACAACTACATAAACTGCTTGGTTTATATTTTTTGGCAGCCTCTGGGGGTTACATGTCTAGCTGTCTTGCTTATTGTGCATAAACTGACAACTGAAGGACAACTATGAAAGCTTTACAAAAAAAAGGCCTGTTAAACTTCACAAAACATCTGAAGCATCGTTGTTCTCTTTGATGTTTTTCCTCACGTATAGTTTTCTGGAGTGATTTTTATCACCTGATGTCACATCCTGTCACATCCTGTAGCTAAATATGTTTTGGGCATCGTAAATGTGGCCAAACCTGAACATGGATTCATCATTGATCATCATTTTCCACCAAAGAGCTGTCTGTCTGACTCATCTCAGACGACGAGACGAAGACAAAGTCTCTGCAGCACAGCGCTACGCATTTGTTTTCTCTCTTTCACAAAGCTTCTCTATAATCATCCAGCCATCCCTTGATTTGACTGCACAGAATATGAAAGAGGCCGAGGACCATAATGTGGAGTGGTAATTACTCAGTGAGTGCATCAAAGCACACTGGCTGCTGATAACACGTCTCGTACGGAGGAACAACAAAAAGATGTGCAAACCCCCTGACCCCCCCTAAAAAAACATCAGTAGGTAATGTCATTATGTCGTGAGGCTCTTGTATCTTTTTTAGAAAATACAAGTCCTCGTTGTGATAAAGGCAACGCAGCGTGTTGTGCACTGTGAATGAAATAAACAAATAAATGTGGGAACTTATGTGCTTTCCAAACAGAGACGATTCACATGAGCTCACACGCACGAACGCATTTCAGTGTGCGCTTTTGATCCGTGACCACATTTACCTTCAACTTTGACAACTCCGGATTCATTTTCAACTCAGGCCAATTAGTTTCTTACCTAAAGGTTTGTAATTACAGTCAATGCCTCAGCTTGTCAGACGGCTGGGAAAAATCCCTGTCGGGGTGAGTCCAACCGTGTCTTCGAATTACATTCCTATACAATCAGTCAGTCATTTACACCGGCTAATATGTTTCGGAGGAAACATTATGGTCATTACGAACGTTTCTGCACCATTTGCATATGTACGTCTATAGAACTACAGAATAATTCACATTTATTTTGATTATGTGTGGGCAACTTGAAGCCTTGGGCAGGAAATATTGTTTTCATGGGTTATGAAAACATTAATGTTGCTCTGAAGCGCGCAAGTCATGAGAAAATAGAATTTAATGAGTTTAGCACCTGTTGAAGCACCCAGGCCTTCCGAAGGGAGGATGGGTGACAAAAATATGGCCTTTGGCCGGGAGTTAGATGAAACTAAAGGTAAGCGTTGATATTTTGTTTCACGTCAATAGTGTCCTGTGACTTGTTTAGTCAGTCAAGTTAAGGCTCTTTTCCGAAACCTAACTAAGTGTTTTAGTTCCAGTGAAGACAAAAGTCTACTTAGAAAAGACACTTTGTGTGAAATGGGGTGAGAATGTGTTGGATTTTCAATTAGTTTTAGCTTTTTAAATTTAATTTCCTTTTAGTTTTAATTAGTTTTCAGATAGTGTCTGCAATTTTCAGTTTAGTTTTAGTTTACGGTTAGTTATTTAGATTGTTGGGGCCAGGCATATTGTCTATACTGAAGTATGTAACTATTTATGCATTACAAAATACATGGTTGGAGGACTGTGCGGAATGGATATATTGTGTCATGCTACATTAGTGTCCCGTTTTTCAGGAGGAATATCTTTGAGAAAACTCAAACCAAGTTTTTTTTAATTCGTATTTGAATTTGAAACAGGCAATATTGTATCATTCATTTTTCTTAAAGGATATATTATTTGTTTAGGTTCCATTTTAGTTTATGATAATAACCCTGGGTCCCACACAGACCAGTGATCAACCACATTAGTCCTTCCTCCTGCTGATAACATGAGTCTGATACCGAGCACCAAGGTGACTCCTGTATTTCTCCCCGTGGGCTCTCAGCCCGTGAAGGTTTAAACACCTCTGGCCTTGTCCAGTCTTCGCTATACAGTAAGCTGTGTTCTGTATTTATCTGTCCAGTCGGCTGTGTGGCAGTTTCCCCCTGAGCTCCGAGGGGAAAACAGCATGAACGCATCGCATGGGTGAATAGAGCTCATTTTGGAACTGGAGTTTGAGTCGAGCGGGCCTGAGCAGGCAGTATGGAGAGGACATAGAGCTGACCCAGTGACTTACAAACCTCTGCTATCCTGTACCAGCTGCTTCCCTTCAGATTTTTATTCAACCAAAATCGATGGGACTTGACAGATTCATAAAATTGTTCATAAAATATTAATTTGTTTCCCCCTTTGTTTTAAAAACAAATTGCTGGTTCAAGAGGAATAGGTTAAAAAAGTATTGACTCGTATGTTTTTGTTAGTCTTCTGTGAAGATTTACTGTAGTCTACATTCTACAGCTATGATGTTGAACTTTTGAACACGTACATCAAACATTACATTAAAAAGGGATGTGATATTGTATTCTCCATCAGAATTACATGCTTTGTGTAACAGAAAAGGCTGTAAACACTGAGGACATTTTTAACTGAAATACAACAAATTGCTAATGCTCGCGATAAAAAAGAATGAAAACAAAAGGCATTGTATGACGAGTCAAAAACCTGAGATACAAATTGGACTTATGACCTCAGTATGTCTGAAAGGCTGCCATGGTCCTGCTTATCTCATGACTAACATGTGACATTATTGAAAGATCAATTCATGGAACCATTTTTGGAAACAAAGAGGAGTCGTTGATTTCTGGTCTTTACGAATTACAAGTTTTTTTTAGCTAACACAAGCCATGCTATTGAAAAAAAAGGACACTCAACTCAATCTGACAATTCTGTTATTATCTGTGTTACATCGTGCCATGTAACAAACTGATCTGCTGCCTAAGTGGGGTTAAAACAAACCATAAACAAGTATTTTAACTCTGATTTGACCCAGCCAATCATACTATTCCCCGTTTGTGTTCTCATTTACTGTCTGTCTGCTGGGTGCCCGTCAGCGTGTCTGATTGGATTGTAAATAGCTGTAGAAGCCATAATGAAGCCAATGATAGCAGTATCGTGGATTTCCAATGACCTCAGTCGGGCCAGTTAAAGTTATATGTAGGGTTGTAATTATGCATTTTATTGGAAGGACGGACTTGGTAATGACACGTGGCAGCTTTATAAGCCTCCATAGTGCCTTCATACGTCAACGGGACGAGAGAACAGATAGCAGCTCGTCCGCAGGTCTTATCCGCCCATTTACAGCTGCTAGCTTACTCGCGCGTGACGGGCAGCCAGGATCACATGCACAGATAAATGTCCACCGCAGATGTCTACATGTGGCACGTATTTAAACACGCATCTTAATCAAATCTTTCCAAAATATATTGTGTGACCGTAAAAGCAATGTGCCGTGTCCATGTACTAATACAACCAAACGCAATCATTTTGAGTACTGACCAAATAACGTCTGTAGAATCGAATATTGAAATGTGTACAATTTACAACTGACAATAAAAGCTTTGATTTGCCATATTTGTTTTGGAAGCGGCTCTGAGACTCGGGTATCTTCGCAGCAGCTATATTGTAAATCTTAAAATGAAGACCTGCAACATTCATCAAGACTTGAGACAATTCTCATCAAGTTCAGACACAAAGACACATTATAATGCAATAATCAGAGGTACGAATGCACACTCAGGTGCGTCACACGAGTAACCTGTTGGGAACTCAAAGGGACGTCTCTTTCTGCTGAGGCGGCGGTTGCCAATGTGTTTGATTAGTCGTGCAGCCTTGAGCGGCCTCATCAAACGGCTGTGGAGATAAATGGAGTAATTGGCAAATTATTGGCACTCTCTGCCCCCCACCGCTGCGTTTCTGCTCCGACTCTCTCCCTACACCTGCTTCCGACGACTTTTTATCGTCACAACAACCAACTGAAGTGCCATGAAAGACTGAATTCAATAGTGCTGTTTTGTTTTACCTTTTTTTTTCATGTTCGGTCTCTACCAGATTTGTATGATTGGCTCTTGGATTATATTAATTAAAAAGAAGAAAGCCAAATCTGCAGTCGGTTTAAAATTCAGTGGAGTCCAATGGCAAAAAAAGGGAAAGAAGATAAAGTGCAAAGCTCTGCTAGTTATGTTTGTCACAACAACTGCTAGAATTGTGATATAATGAATACAACCATCAATTAGCTTACGCACGAGGCAAGAACCAATGGCATATAAGGCGTTGTCGTTCAAACTAAAAAACAAGCAGCGATGTATGCAGGCACATTTACGTCAACCACGCTCTTTTCCTAAACTTATCTTAGTGGTTTTGATGCCTAAACCTAAGTTTGGAAGTTTATTTTGCAAACACATTCTGCCATCCTAAAACAGCCGCTACAGGGCGACCTAGAGGCCGACCTATCGTCTGTATTTGACTAGTTGGGATTGAGAACTTATTGAGCGTGTGTACAAGTCGATCAGAGGTAGAGTCGGGCTGGTCCCTACGGATTGTGGGCATTGTTTTTAATCAAACTACCGTGAAAAATGGCTGTGAAAAAGGAAATTTGGCATGTGAGTGAGACGGCACTCACTAAAATCTTTCTTGCTGCTCTAATATGACGAGGGCAAAACAGAGTTTCTTGTGGGAAGGCTCTTTAAAGTTGACTTCTGCTTCTCTTTGTTTGCTCAAACTTACTCAAGCCCAAAAAATCTTCTAAACCACTTTTTTGTTTTTTGTGCTATTCCGGTTTCAAGTTGGAAATCAAAGAGGCGCCTGCGTGCACACAACAGCGACATCACACAACAGCGATCACAGCAGTGGGTTGGGTAAACATACGCTTGTTGTGTTTATTGATGTTGTGCATGTTAAAGTTTGATACCTAAAAAAGGCAGTGACGGGTGAATGTTCCAATAGATTTGACTTTGAAATAAACACTGCGTCAAAAACAACTCCCTTCGGTTGGAAAAAAAAACACTCACAACACTACCTGTCCTTACTCGTCCCTACACGCCCTCCATCTGTGTCTCCCTCTGTTAAGAGGAGCACTTTGCTGAGGTGGGTGACAGTAATGAACTCTGACTCGGTGAGGCTAGAAAGGATGTAAATGAATGTAGATGAGGATGAAGAGTAATTGCTCACACAGAGGACTCTGAGAGGTGTGTGTGTGTGTGTGTGTGTGTGTGTGTGTGTGTGTGTGTGTGTGTGTGTGTGTGTGTGTGTGTGTGTGTGTGTGTGAGAGAGAGAGAGAGAGAGAGTCAGCAGGAGTTAGGGAGATTGCACCAATGGGAGCTCTTAAGTGGAAATGTGCGGCCAAGTCAAGAGGGAGACAAATATCTGTTTATCTATTAATGAGATTGAATGGATGGAATGATGAACGGGTGGGCGGATGGATGAGTGACGGTGAATGATGGCAGATGGAAGCATAATGGTGAATGATATTAGAGAGGAAGCGGGAAAGAGAAGATAGTTTTCTTAAGAGGGAGGGAGGAAAGGAAGAAATTAAAGAAATTAAGAGCGGGGATGAAGGGAAAGGATGTACAAAATAAAAAAACCTGAAAAGATGATAAATCAAAGACATCACAACTAAAGACGTACGTGTGTGTGTGTGTGTGTGTGTGTGTGTGTGTGTGTGTGTGTGTGTGTGTGTGTGTGTGTGTGTGTGTGTGTGTGTTGGCCGGGCTCGACACCGAGCGTGTTCTCTAATTTTTATATCTTAATTATGCTCTCTGCAAGTTATTTTAGTTATCTCCCAATTATCCCGCAGTATGAGTGAGTGTACAAAATATAAGAAATAAGCGATGATTAAATCTGTCTTCGCGCAGCATGGTCGGCTGCTTTCTTTAAACCTAATTAATACAGAGAGTTTTAAATTTGGAAAAGCAGCCTTTAATGGTGGGTGTCATATTTGGAAGCCCATATGTCTGCATTAAGCGGAGAAGTATAGAAATATATTTCGGGCTAATGCTTTACATGATATCATTATTGCCTTCTTATTCTTTTCAGAGTAACTTTCCAGAGTCGCCTGTCTCACATTTATTTACACTCGTTCGACTGGCCAGATTCCAGCAAATATTCACTTGGTAAATTTATTTAGCTACTATAAATGTTGCGGCCGTGCCCCCGTCTCTCCCTTGAGTTTCCCTGTTTTTCCTCCTGTGTCTCCCGTGTCTGTTTTTTTTTTCATCAAAATTAATTTGAAGAACGAAAAAATCTTTTCATTGATGGCTGCTACCTAAACCTTTTCTGAAATCATGACATCCTGTTTGTACCTCTTAAACTTCACTGACACTACGAGACAAAACATTTAGAGGCCGTTGCAATGTGCAGGTGTTACAATATAAATAAACAGCATAGAGATTCGGCATGCTGAGTGGTAAACACTGTATATTTATTCACAACTTTACGCAATTTGTTTCTAACAACATTCCTTACTTGTCTTATTTTTGTTCATGAACCGGTCTTGTCACACGGACCACAGAAAAGAGAACTTTTAATGCGGGCAGACTATTTCCCATCAGACTTTGCTGTGAATCTATAGGATTCCCTTCTCTGTCGCGGCTTTCATCGTATGCGGACACTTCATGCGCACTTCATGTTTTTAGTGAACTAATTATGCCTTCATTATTAAGCCTCTTCGCTCTCACAGGAAATCAAGCATCGTCCCCGACTGGCTGACTGGCCTCTGCAGTCGGGACAGCTTTGTGTCACTTACCTCCCGTCTAAGAACCGCATGCCACCTTCCGGTTGGCAAATACATGGGCTCATTTGTCTCGTGACTACGTCAACTTCTCCTTCCTGAGCCATCATGGAAATCTGAGCTTTCCGCCATCCTTCTCTCGACTGACCGTTCATTTTCTATCTCAAACAAAGTCATCCTCTCACGCTAGTTGCCATCCTACTCCCTTCATACCAACACACTCTCACCCCAAAGCGTAGAATATTGCAGCTTGGTCAGTGGCGCTTTACGTAACCCTCTACCGTCAACTTTGGACATGTCGGGGACAGCGTGTCCAAAGACGCTGGTAACATGCGTGGTGTCTTTTCTAAATAGATTCTAAATATTGCCAGTAAAACAAATTCTGGATAAATAATAAAAGCAGTTGCTTTAAATTCACACTTTTGGTCACATCATGACCAAACGGTCTGTTTCCGTACACGTCAGCGGGCCACTCACCCATCACCCGGAGCCTCTCGGCGCCCACCACCACCTCCTGCTCGTCGGCGGAGAAGAGGAGCTTCCCGGAGGTGGATTTGACTTCAAACATCTTGCCTCGCGCTTTAAATCCACTGGATCCTGCACAAGAGAGACAGAAAGAGAGGAGACATCAAAGAGGAGCGACTGCAGCCGGAACTGATTTCTTACTGAATTAACTCGGTATTGGAACGTTTAAAATGCATCCAGGTGGAAGACGTTCAAGGTGTCATGCGGGACTTGCTGACTAAAGCAAAAACACTACCAGCCCCACCATGCTGTTAATGAATGTTGGTGTCATTCATGACACTGCTGTAGGGTCATTACAGCCAAAGAGGACCCGGGTATTTAGACAGGAGTTGTCACCTGAATGAACGGTTATAACTTCATCGATGATTAAAGACAGGCACGCCCACCGGGTGTGATATTGTTTTGTACGTTTTTGGGGTCAACCCTTCCGAATCTAGAAAAGCATACGAAACAAAAATATTGTTGGTGATATAGAATGAAGCAAACTATTTGCAGCGGAACTATTTGCACGACAACATTTCACCGAAGGTCTGCAGGAAACTTGAAAAGAAAATACTCCACGCTTGTTGTAGTTCCAAGCTGCCAAAACTGTAACCGGTGTCACGACAAACAAGAAATGCAGACAACTTGTTGTTCCAACTCAAATTGCTTCGTCTCATGCGGAGGCAGAAAACACTCGACGCCGGAGGGGAGACTGATTGACACCCGCACAATTGATTCTGTCACTCTATATCTGGGATGAGAAGACGGCTCATTCCTCTAAGAGAAACATCCGAGCGGACTTCGTCCTCCTGCTCTTCAGACCCCAGAAGGCAAATGTCGGCACACTTTAATGTGAGAGACATTGTGCATGTTTACACAAAGTGAATTCCATTCACAGAAGACTGCCAACTCTATTGGAGAGTGACAGGCAGAGAATGGGCGGGGGATGTAAAGAAGAGTCACAGAGTTATGGTGGTGCAACTGAGGCCTCTGCTGGCACAGATCAGGGGATCAAGGGGAAGAATTTATCTAATTCTTAATCTGTAAAAATAAATAAATGTCATGTGGTGTGTTCACGGACCCAAATGCAGCGACAGGACAACTGAGATCGTTGTTAAACCAGGTTTATTGCAGCAGGGGAACAGAAAGAAACTAACAAAGTCCGGTGGTAGACAGTAACAGACGGGCAAAACAAACAAGGTCCGGGCGCAGACAGTCACGAACAGCGGGCAGGTAGGACGCTGACTAGAGGCGCGTACCCGCACACCTAGAAGCCGCGGACGGGACGGCAGCGAACCGACTGTAGATGGGAGTGCGCTCCATTCTGGGCCGGAAGGTGGCCGTGAAGCGTCCGCGAACTCCTCTCCGGTCCAAGCCGGAGGGTGGCTGTTGACGACGGGCTGACGGGCAAGCAACAGGTTCCTCAGGCCTCCACGCGGAACTCCGTGGAACGAGCGGGAGGCTCTCTTCTTGCAGGTGATGCCCGAGGCTCAACGTTGGCAAGGAGGAAAAACCAAGCATGATGTCCAAAAGGAAAAAGACTCACAGGAGCCAACCGAGCAACTCACGGGCGGGGGACCAGGTTGGCAGACGGTACGGACTGACACCAGAGGTGAGGAAGACCGGAGTATTTGACAGCAGGAGGTAATCAGAGGAAACGAGAATCAGCTGTGAATCAGCTGCTCAGGGAAAGAGGCGCAGCTGTGGGCAGAACTCCCAGGGTTAGGCCCAAATCCTCACAATAAATGAGGCAGCCACTCCTGACCTTAGAGTGCATCTGTTGCATCTGATGTCGCCACTATTGTCAGGTTTAAAAACAAATTAAAACGTGTTTTACATTACAAAAAACATCATTACACTACATGAAAGCATGCTGTTGGGGCTCTTACCTGTTACAAGTTGTGTGAGCAGCTGGTTGTTGCTGTTGACAATATTGACCGATATGTTTCTGGACGACTGCAGGAACAGCGGGCGGCCCTGCGAAAAAGATGGACAAGTTTGTTTAGTATGTTTGTGGTGCAATATTGTTGTTTTTAGGAACAAGAATAATAAAAAAGAAAAAAATCTGCTTTTGAAGAGAAAAGACCAGATAAAGACTTTTTAGATTTTTTATAAATGGGACACAACTAACTGAATGGGTTCCTACTTTTGTTTAATAAACTAATAAGCTTTATTACATGTTGTCATATTACATACGTTTTACATATGTACAATTAGATCTCTGCTTTTAATCTCCTAAGGAGGAACTGCTCCTGCTTAGGATGTTTCCAATTCCATATTTTGACACGCATTTTGAAGTATAAGAAAAGCTGTATTGAATTGTTGAAATTCAATAATACTTCAACATTTGCGGAAAAACGTTTTTACGCTCTTTCTATGTGGAAAAAGAGTTGATGCACTAAATGGATTTTGGAAAAGTCTGGAGACGAAGACATACATATGTGGGTTAAACATATTCTACTTAGACTATCAAATTTTTCCATATTAACTTATTTTTCAACAAATGCCGAAACCACCTCAAGCTAGCGTTTTAACTTTTCTTCGTACTTAAGGAAGTATCATCGGTTTGATGTCGTTTCCATACAGCTTTATTAATGCGATACTTAAAAATGCACATAAATATGTGTGATCATGTGGGGGTGGGGCTTACAAGCTGAGCCAGCTATAATAAAAAATGTAAAAAGTACAGGAGCACATACACACGTATACAAATGTATAAAACTACACCCTCAAACACACAGACACCATCACTGACCGAGGGCAGAGAATCCAGCCTCCTGCTCAGTTTGATAACTTCCATTTCCCAGAGTGCCCTGCAGCGATCTGTAATGCCGATCACGTCGGACACTCTGCTCTTTCTGCGCCCGCCTAATCTTCATGCCTCAGTTAACTTCTTAATTAGAGATAACGGCCTGACCATTGTGCTGCGCTCGCAGCCGAGGAGGGGATATGCCTTGTGTGTATAATACTGATAACATTATGGCTCTTGCCAAAGTTATTGAAGTTCTCACAGTAAATACACCAAATGTACATTATGCAAGCAAGGAATTATGACAACAGCAATGTGTTGTGACCTGAATGAGTTGAAAAATAGAGCGCAGTCCACTCTTGTGTTTCAAGGTTGAGGTGTGTGTGACTAAAACTACTTTGCCTTTTAACATACAAATGCTGATGTGCCACAGTTATTCATATTTTGGTTCATTTCTGACTTTATAAAAAATAAAAATGTAAGTTTCTTAAATATCATGACCCAAGTATGCTAGTCGTTGTCAAAATGTAATAGTTAAGGAGAATCAATCCCTGGGCGGATTTTAAAAATACAATATTTTCTGGAAAGTTAAGGTTACTCTCAATCACAGTACCCAACTATTCCAAATTACGAACAATTCTAGTCTCCTATCTAATGGTGCACCTACATTTATTTCAAAAAGACACACAGAGCCCAGACCGTATACGTGCTTTTGCTAAAAGCCTCCTGAAGGGGATCCAACTAAAACTTGCTTAAAACTACAATCAGGAACTTTTACTGACAAACTGTACTTTAGAGAGAGAAATCATAAAAAGTAATGCGATAAACTCTGTGAGAAGTCCATCCAAACAATTGAACAGTCAATTTAACTTCACTTAAACATCACTGCAATTTTTTTAAATTTTTTTTTAATATTTCATACACGTTGTAATAACAGCGGTCTAACTGCGTTGCATGTCTCACGTTGCATTTCTCACTGTACGATATGAGTCTAATTAAATCTTGGTCTGCAATCTGTCACAGACTGCATGATGTCTATTTCGAGGCATGGCAGATTATGAGACAAATGCCTGGCGAATTGTACAATGTTTACATTGCTGCACTAAAATGAGATAAGATAAATTAATAAGGGCGAGCTTTGGCTCAGAACAGATGTATGAGCCCCAGTGTGCACCCTTTTTGGATACACAACCAAAGATCTCACTTTATTTTTGTCTCATGATTTCCAGCGTTTGCCGGCAGCGGCCACCGATCGTACGGCGTTTGGTTCAAAGCGGTGCCCCAGTGTTCTGAGGAGTCACCGCTCACTCGTTAGCACTCATTACCTGCAGCAGTGCTGACATCAATACAAGACTAAAGATGAAGAACATGAAAAACACGTCTGATCAGTCAACAATTCGGCGTTCAGGGAGTATAAATGGGCAGTTAGCGCGATAGTACCGACATCAGACAATTTTTCATTTCTTTTCCTCAGTTCTTACAAAAAAAAACGTTGCAAAAGTTGCTCGATAACTTGCTTGCTTCAGAATTTATATTGTTTTTGTTTTTGTTTTTTTGAACTACACATACATAAGCTTTTACTTAGATTCATGTTTCTGGCAATTTATAAATTCAGTATTTATTCCCTTTTTAGCTCTGTTTTGGTCTCAACTAACTCAACTAAAACTAACTAAAGTTAAAATATCTGTCTCTTTAGCAGCTACATGTTTCACAATGTTCACCAGCTAGTTTAATAAATATAGAAATATTGATAAGAGCTATTTAAGGTTATGCGTTTGATCCGGATCATTATGTGCTACGTTAATTAACTGATCTATGATGCCAGATGGTCAAGGTCACTTTCTGAATTATTGAAGTAAAAGGTTAAAAAAAAAGGCTTAAAAAAAAGGTCTAACAAGAAAAAGAGTGTAGGAGGTATCGGCCAATACACCGAGAAGAGACTGCCATCATATTAACAGAGAAAAAACTGCAATGCACAGCAGGGGTCTTCCTGGGTTTCTTTTTTTTATTATCTCTCTTTCTATCCTCTACCGGACTCACCAAATGCTCCTATTTCTCTCACTTCCTCTGCTTAAGCTACAGTACCAGCCTCCCGTCCTTTTATCTGTCCTCTCCTCTGTTAACTTCTCTCTCATCCCTACTTATAGTATAATCATTTAGTGTTTGGAGGAAAAACCCTAATTTACAACACATGTGTGCAGGTCACCGTGCACGGCAGCTGGATTCAAGCAATGTTTCATAGATCGAGCGAGAATTATGGGATTACCAAATCACGCGGAAATCCGCCCCGTCAGGGGTCCAGTGACGCGTTTGTACCTGGCAAATTAGTGAGCGGACAATTAGCGCCCTCTGAGGAGGCGTGGTTTAGGTGGTTTAGGTCAATGGCTGCTCCTGATGAGGTTGCTGCTGCAGGAGCGTCAGTTATATCAGAACTGGAGAGTATTTCCTCACTAAGGGAAGAAGAGAAAAGAGTGAAATGAATGCACTATAAATACGCAGTCATTCAGAGCTGCTTCTTGTGCCGTTTGGTGAAGACTTTGTTTCAATATGAATATTTTTACCCGGCAATGATATCACACTGCGAGCATGTTGTGCTTGTTTGAGTCAGTGTTGAACTTGGCCGCTCCCTGCGAGTCACTGCCTTTCAGAATATGCTCGCTGGCTTCTCATCGCTCTCGTTCTAATTCAGTCCTCGTCCATCTGTCACCCGGTTTCTGTCTCCATTACTGCCCCTTCTTCTTCCCTCTCATTCCCCATCTTCATCTCTATCTACACTCGGCTCTCTTTCGCTTCCTCGCCGCATTGTGCTCCATCGCTCATCCTCCCTCTCAGCTTGCGTGAGGTCCAAGACGGCGGAGATAAAGCCTGCTGCTCTCTTGCATTATCAAGACATCCGTCCACGACCTGCACACGGCTGTTATTACTGCCAGAAGTAGAAGAGACACAGGGAGAGAGTGCATATCACTTTATCGGGGCCCATCTCTCCATTGCTCTGACATCTCCAGGCCCAGATACTCCTCTTGTAGTTGCAACAAGGACAGCAGGAAGCACATCTGAATGTTAATTTTGTAAACAGAACATACCAGGGGACCTCAGACAGACTGAACATTTGGATCTCTAAACGCTAAAGATTTCCTGCAAGAAAACGGTTGCTGAAGTCGTGGCTCTGTGCTGCACACTGGAGGCTCCAGGGTTGTTGCATGTGTTTCTTTCCTTCCCCACAAAGACCACCTGGTCGGAAACGGGTGCACTCACTGAGCCAGATGCTGCTTGGCATGTTGTCGTGTCTTACCTTATTGTCTTCTGACGATACACAACATGAGATTTCGTGACGCGTCTCGTTCTGACACAGCATGTCTCGTCTTCTCTTATTGTGGCGTGAAATGACTCAAAACATGGAGTTATGCATGGAGTTACCATATGAATGGTCTCTAAAAAGAAAGTCACGAGAGGACTCATCATGTCTGGAATCACCTCCTCCTGTCTCCTCTTGTCACGAGACCGCTTAACGCCACACGCCACCGAACCGTGGCAGGTCACACTACGCACATCTTGCCGAGTCTTTCTTGATCCGTCCAGAGGTGACATGACACAAAAGGTTTGGATTTTTCTATGATATGACATTTATTGGCATGGTGTGGCCTGACTTTAAATGGCATGTCTTGTTATGGATATGGAACACCATGTCTTGTCTTATTATGATGTTTCTTGACAAGACCTGATGCGATGTGACATGTTTTGTCTGGTAAATACGACTGGATGGATTAAGTCCTTGCTAAAATCTTCTCTTTCACAAAGCCATGATTGATACCAGAAGAAGTCCGTGCTAAGATCTCTGCAACAAACTGCTTTCAAAAACATCTTTAGCTAACATGCATGAAGCCAGGGTTCATTCCAATGACCCCGCCTTTGCTCCTGATTTACTGTCACTGAACATCACTGCCTTAGGGTCACAATCTTTGGGTGACAAACTTAAGAAACAGGATCGGAGGTACAAAAAGCTAAAATGTCTCTTCTTGGCAGAGTATCTCAGTTTGGCCCTTTGGGGCAAAAGGACATCAGGGACAATCTTTGGACTACAACCCTACTATTACTCCTTCAGCTGGAAAGAACTGCCTACTTTTGGAGGTTATTTGACACAATAGCAGACCAGGCAGCAACCTACAGTTCTGAAAAGTGATGCCAATGCGGTAGTGCCTTATACTTGCTTTCTTACTAATGACCATCAGGGGGCGACTCCTCTGGTTGCAAAGAGAAGTCTGGTTATATAGATTCTATACTATAGAATCAATGAGAAAATGACCCCCCTTTATAACCTCATTAGTTGATTGTCTCAAACGCTAGTTTCAAGTCAACCTCAATCCAGCAGAATTCAGTATGTATTATCAGTATAGTCATTTAGTAAATTATTGACCCATTTAGAGAAAAATAAACAATATTGCAAGTTATGCTTTAGGGCGGGGCTACCTTGTGATTTACATGCTGCTACCACGATGTTGTCCGTGTTTTCATCTTCATGAAAGTTAATTGTAACAATTTGTCTTATTCTAAAAAATGCATTTGGCTCCACCTGCTCGGGTCACTACTGGTTCCAAAATTGACAAGACGGCAATGGCCCAAAAACTATTTTGTGACGGTCAAAATGTAAAATTTTAGGCTAAAAAAAATGCTGTCCAAAAACCAATTGGTAACATCACTGCAACTACGTCCTTTTCTTATATACAGTCTATGTGGCCCACTAGACAGACCACATATCCTATCTGACAAAGTGTGTTTCAGGATCCTTCAGGAGGTTTGATAGAGTACATTTGGGCGACTCAGCTTAGTCTGCTGACACCGTAACCTGACTCCAATATGAAGCAGAAAACGGGTCGATGACTTCCAGCTACCTTTGGGAGAACCTCTAGTGTAGTCGCGCCTATCCTTCCACAATCTCCGTGGTAGGGAGAGTTTAAAGCCTCTGCTAACGCAATTTAAGCTTCGTTAGAGCAACATTTAGACACTTAATGAAATCAATACAGGTTGTAAATGCAGGCGGTGTGGGACCACTTGTAGTTTGATGCTTCCAGTATCAGTCCCAACAGGATTGTCTCGCATGCTTTTTCAACTGTCTTTGAAGTATGGCTCCGGGTGTCAAATGCACACCGTCACACTCAGTCATTAGACACTCGTCTCTTCACACCATCGCAACTTCTATCCTCAAACTCTGTGTTGTCATTTGCCCAATGTTACTACTTACATTGAGATAACAAAAGTTAGTTATGCATTTATTTGGGACATGCTATATGACACCAATGTACCCCCTCTGGAATGATTGCTTTAATTATTCCAGGACTGGCTGATGTAGTTAAACTGTGAGCTCGGTGTCTCTCCTCCTTACATACAGGACATGCTGTTTATTCCCAAAGGTACGAGCTAAGCATGGCTAGCTTGGCCTTTGCAAAGGCACCAAACACAAATCAGAATTCTTATGTGTGTCTGTCTAAAATTAAATTAAAATATATAGGTGTGCTTTTCTGTGAGTGACTTACTGGTTTGGAATGGATTTCTTTGGCATAGAGGGGTTGGAGGAACTCAGAGGCCCCTTCCAGTTTCAGGCCCTTCTCTGTTATTCTCAGGTTGCCCATGCCGTCCTGTAAGGAACAAACAAAGACACAGTAACAGTTAGTTCATGTTCTCTCATCGTGCATTTAGAGCAACTATATATCAACTGGTCATTCAAAATGTTGTTTAAGTCATCGATTGTGGTTATTTCTATTAAAAAAAAACATATCATTCAAATGATAAGATAATAAAACATCGTAATTTTCTTGATAAAAGACAATCTTGGCATTGACAGTTTTAATAAGATAATGTAAGCTGCTTTGAGTTAGTATTTCGCACCCAACAACTACATTTCAAAAGATTACATTTGAACGCATCATTTAAATGTTAAAATGTACTTCCGGCCAATACTACCTTTTACTGAGAAAATCATGAATACTTCATAATGTAACTCAATTGAACATCCATACGTTAGCTGTTAACACAGATTTGTTCACAATGCAGCATTATCAGGGATCGGCGACTGAAAAGCATTCATGCCGATCTCCTGATCGCGTATCTTCACTGAATATCTGCTGATAACGAACAGAAGTAAAAAGGCATTTTACACTATGATGGCTCAGCTGTGTATTTAATCCTCGGTTCAACTACACTCAACACAACCATCAGTGTTTCATGAAGTCAAAGCAATCACAGAAAGGTATACATACGGAGAGATAACAAAGATTGAAAGATATGTGAAGTTTTAATCATGTTTTCTCAATGTGTGTTCTATTTTTGCCACCAACATCAAAGATGAGTCAGTGCAGCACATGTGGGCAAGCCAAGACTCTTCACAGTTTTCTCTCCATGTATTTCCTGCCAACATGGTGCAGAGCCATGCACATGAATCGCTGGGTCTAACAGCTGCATTTTTTTATTAGAAACACCTGTTATTCATCTATGTGGCAAGATCGCTGTGTGGGGAAAAATGTAACTTAATATCACATGCGCCTGATGTTTAGAGGAAATATGTTATGGTGCAACACAATCACAGATTATCAGGAACAATGTCTGCACACTGCACACAGACTCATTAAAATGTCTCCCTAGTTGATCAGCCGCCCTAATCTCTTTTAATCTTTTTCAGTGGTTGATACTTGACTTCGGCATTAGCGTTACAAACTGATCCATTGGTAAACGTGGCGTACACAGTGCATACAAAAACAGAGCACAGGCTCATCAGACTTCAAAGTGTCAATGTATTTCATCGCGCTTACCATGTGAGCCATATTTCTATAAAAGAGAATTGTGAAATATTATTATTTATTTTTTACATTTAATTGTGTCAATTGAACCCAGCTAAATAGTTTTACTGAGGAGATCTCCGAGGATGTGATGTGTACAAAATCATTCAATATGGAAAACTTCATATCAGTCAGTTATAAAGAAGTTAATTCACTTGGTAAAAACAACTTAATCGTAACTTGCCTGAGTAAAAATGTAATGGTAAATTTAAACACTGAAACCTTTCCACATTTTGTTCTTGTTTACATTCTTAAACAGCCACCCAAAGGGTACATTGAGTTTCTCTCTCTGGAAGCCAAGCTCATTAAAACACCCGAAAACACCACATGCTTATGCATACTGTATATTTGGTAAATACAGTCAAGTATTTTACGGTGGCAGCAGGCATATTATTTTTTTAGGAAATTAGGTAAATAAGCAACCCAGGGGCAAGAAAAACCCATTAAAAAGCTGGTCCCTGAATGAAATCCTCCAATAAACAGCAACGGGTAAAACACTCATGCTTCCCCTTACTTCACAAAATACAGTCAAGGTAAATAAAAATAAGACATCATCTTCTATCAACATTGCTTTTTATTGCTCTTTTCCCAGGAATAAATACATAAAAACTAGATAATGCAGTGCAGGAGCTTCCTTGGTCAGTCAAAGGCATTGCAGCAGTGTTACCGGTGCTTCCATTGTCTGAGTCTGTATACTAGAAGAGCAACGGACCAAAGGATATTAACCAGCAATGATAAGAGGAGATTGGCTCCGGGGCTGCTTTGATTCAAACACAACTAGCAAGGCTGACCCTTCACTTTTCATCCAGTCATTATATATATTAAATGAGATCACCCCCTGGATCGTTTCCAAGATAAGAGACACCAGTGTAATAAAAGAGTAAGAAAGAGAGAGAGAGAGAAAAAAGACGTTTTTTTTTGTTTCCCCACCGTCTTTTGATCCCTTGGGTTTTGATGAGCAAATGGAGATCAAGACCCCTTGAAATCCCAATGTAACTGAGGACAGTTTTCAAGCCTCCTTCATGTAATGCCGCCCCCCAACTGTGTAACACATATTACAATTCTGGCACTGGTCTGGCAACAGGGGGGTGAGTCCTGGACGTGGTGGGATTTTGAATTATCCTCAGGTGGAAATCAGCAGGCCTGTCAGAGGAGCCCGGCAGACGCTATTTAAACTCAATTTCCCGACGCTTTGATGACGAAAATCCCCCCTAAGAAAGAAGAAATATGTTTCCCCTACTAGAATATTCTTAGATACAGGTCCTAGCAAACATGTAGATGTCTATTAGAGATTTATAAACATAAAAAGAAGAAGAAAAAAACGGATTCATGTGGACCCTCTTCACTAAATGTGCAGCATGCACTCAGTGATTCCTCCCACTGGCTAGTTCATATCTCAGTCTGGATAATCGCTGAGGAGGCATAATAGATGAGAAATAATGTTCTGCTTCAGTCTCTATCTCTTCCTCTCCATTTCACGCACCTCTTTTCTCTGTGGAGCTAAGTCTTAATACACACTTACAAAGAACTGAGTTTCAGGAATTCCACATGTGCACTTTTGAAATACAGCCCGAAGTTGATTCTTTTTCATAAAGAAATCACTGAAATAGTAATACAGTATTAACAGGGATACATTCTGGCGTTTATTTCTCCTGTAAAAGTAAGTCTCCAAAACAGCCACAACGTGTGCCTTTATCCAGTGGAGAACTGAAAATCAGTGTGTCTAAGAAAAACGAAGGAAACCTAAGAAGATACAATGACGAATGTCGGAAACGGAAATGAATAGCCAATCAGGATGAACATATTAATTTCACTCGTTTCATGGATGTCTGTGAAATAAAGGTACAACCACCCTCAGCTGCAGTTAATCCATCTGTCCTTATTACTAAAACATTCTCATATTCTCTAACTGAATACATGTTGACACTTCAAGGTACACAATGTTGATTTCAAAGGCAGTAGTATACATATTGGTACAGTAACAGTGGTTATACAGTGAGTGGTACTTTTCCATTTGAAATGAGTGTGTAAACTCACATTTATACAGAAACAGAAAGATGACCGAGATACCTCATCTAACTTTCTCAGCAAAGAGACTGGTTTTGGCCGTTTCAGCCCCACGGAGAGAGACACAAAGACAGAAACAACATGCGCTACATTCCACAGTGTATACAAAGCCTGCTCCCTCTTCAAAACTTGTCGGTTAATGAAACTTCCCTCCATTCCTTAATTTGCGAAAACCCTGCAACGTCCCAAAAGGGTGTGTTACCTTGTCTTTTACGTATCTAGTAGATACCTGTTGCTGCTATTGTGGAAATGTATGAACAATATACTGCCCTCAAAAATCCTTGTAACTGAACAAAATAGGAGCTTTCTTCAAACAATACATCAAATTAAAAGCTGTGCAAAATTTAACCTTTTAGTGAATAAGCACAATTCTGAAACTTTTACTGCCCACTCAACTGTTGTTTAAAGAAGGAGTAGTGAGATGTACAAAAGGGAGTGATTTTGGACACTTTTGGACTTAGTTTGACTGTTTTCAGCACCATGGAGAGACTGGGTTGAACTGTAATGCCACTATGGAGAGGACGTTATTTAAAACGGATCTGCTAACAAAATAGAGCATAATATGTTCATATCAGTTACTATGAAAACGTACAAAGAACTGAACACAGAGAGATATTTTTAAACCAAAGCTTTCTCTTTGGGCTCCAGCACAGAAACTCATGCGTTTAGCTGCTGAGGACACACACACACATGCTAAGGGAAGGCCAGCGCCTCAAAATGTCCCACGATGGAACGAGCACACCAGTGTACAGCTCTGATGCAACATGGCGATTCACAAGTGTCTGACTTCTCAGTTTAAATGAATGATGGAGCAGAGGGAAGCAGATTGTTTGCAGTAATGACAGGAAGAGTGAGATAAAAGAGACTAAGTATTTTAAGTGTAGCATTTATTGGGTTTTCTTTATGTTACGAGTCTTCGTGATTTGGGACGGTGAATGGAATTCCTGCGACAAAAGACGTCAGGAGATTTTATCTAAGAATGTTAGGTAATAGTAACAACATTCATTTGGTTTCACTCATTCCAGCTGCATCCGTCAGTCAAATTGTGGTCTCCATCTCACTGAAAAGCTGCAATTAGAACCTGATTCAAAACACTGAACACAGCTCCACTGTTTGCAGATTCTTTTCTAGTCAGAAACCTTTTCTTTTTCATTCTCTGCAGTGAGCAGTGCGCTGCCGCCAGCACAGCGTGGCGAGCACCATGAATAATTCAGGACCGCTCTTACTAGGACAGAGGCATCTGAACACTCAGGTGTGTCTCCTTACCTCCCTTCCACCCTCTTCCTCTTCCGCTACCTTTCATCTTCCCATAATCCACGCTATTGTTCGGGGCCCTTGCTGATGATCTTGTTTGTCAGTTTTGCATTCCTCTAGTCTCCTCTTTTCATTCCGTCTCTGTTTGTCTTCTCTCACTTTTAACCCCTCCCTCAATTCTCTCCCTCAATTCTCAATTCTCAATTATCTCTCTCTCTCTCTCTCTCTCTCTCTCTCTCTGCCAACTGTCTCAGCTGGAAGGCGTTTCTATTACAAATTAAAAAAAATGCCAAGCTGTCAGAGCAAAATGACAGGCGACAGATTATGTGATGATTCAATTGGCAGCCTCACACTGTCACAACACTGCAATCATACTTCTCACTTGTCACTAAGGAAAATAAAACATGCATATTTTGTCCGATGAGCTACAGGGTTAAAACAAACTGACGTATGATGAAATCTATTGGTCATGTTGCCATTACATTGAGCACAAACACTGTATTTATGGCAATGTTTCCTACCACCACCATCTGATCATCTCCCTTCAGCCAAACAATTATACTGTAGATATTCATGAATATCAGTTGATTAATCATTATTTTGCCAGTTGTATATCACCAGAGAACTTAAAACAAAATCAAACGAACATGAGCAAATATATATATATATATATATATACACACACACTACCGGTCAAAAGTTTTAGAACACCTCAATTTCTCCAGTTTTTATTGTACACAGTTTAATTTCTCAACGTACTCTGAAATTAAAGCATAGAACAAATAAACAATTGGAGATAAAAAATAAATCATGGAATCGTTTTGTTTAACAAAATGTAGTCTACATTTTTGACTCATCAAAGTAGCCACCTTTTGCATATATAACAGCTGAACACACTCGTGGCATTCTTTCTACAATGGAAATCAAATATTGTTCAGAAAGTTCTTCCCAACACTGTTGCAGAAGTTCCCACATATGTGTTGCACTTGTAGGTTGCTTTGCTTTCACCCTTCTGTCCAGTTCATCCCAAACCAGCTCCATGGGGTTTAAGTCTGGAGACTGTGCAAGCCTATCGTCTTGTTCTTTTCTTCTAAGGTAGTCCTGACATAGCCTAGAGGTATGTTTTGGGTCATTATCTTGCTGTAGGATGAACCCCTGACCAACTAGGCGTATACCAGAGGGTATTACACGGTGCTGCAAAATGCTGTGGTAGCCGTTTTGGTTCAGGGTGCCAGTCACTCTGTTCAAGTCGCCGACTCTGGATCCAGCAAAAGAGCCCCAGACCATCACGCTTCTTCCTTCATGTTTTACAGTTGGTGTAACACACCGAGGAACCATCTTTTCGCTACTCGACGGCGTACAAAAACCCTGCGTGATGAACGCAAGATTTCAATCCAGTCCATAAGACCTTCTTCCAGTCTTCAGTCATCTACTTGTTCCCTGAAAAAGGCCTTTTTGTATAACTCTGAAATGTACATTATTTTTTCAGTTTTTGGTAACCTACACTTTTTTGTTTAACCTGTGGCAGTTTGTTGCTTACCTTTGTACCATTTCAGGTTATTCACTGGACTTGAACTGCTTACATTTCAATAAAAACTGAAAAAATGGGGGTGTTCTAAAACTTTTGACCGGTAGTGTATATATATTTAGTTTTTTCCTCTTTTCTCTGCCACCCCTCTCAGGACAAAACGTTAACTTTGCAGACAACGTATGAACTCTGATGCCAGTTTTCCATCTAGCTAAAACTTATTCAGTCTAATACAACAGCACTGTAATTAAATCAATGGAAGTTGATATGTTCAGTTCTTTAGGCAGTTAGAGGTGCTTGGGAACTGCATTATGCAGAGAGGTGCATGCAAAGGATTTAGCTTGGTGTACCTAATAAACTGACAACTAAATGAATGTCACAATCTAATCAGTAGATTTATGAGCAACTCCATCCCTCCATTTATCAAACTGCATATCCTGTTCGGAATCCATTTTCTTACCAATTCTGCAACACAGAGCGCATATACAGGAGGCAGGATGTGGGATACGGCCTGGAGAGACCGCGTCCCGCCTTCCATCTGCCTCGGTGCTTTCAAATGGCGTCATGTTCACAGGAGTCATGACGAGAATTTACTTGAACGACTGGCTGACGTAGCATTTACGATTTGGTAAGCGGTACATGTGGAAACTTTCCGAAAGCTAAGAATCCACAAGTTGTCACGCAAACTGGTGATTTCAAAAGTGTTACAAATCATCGGTGTTTCTATCAGTCAATCGGTGTTGTGTTTTTTTCATTGTTCTCATGACGATAAAGACTGAAACTGCTCACCGTGTGTATCATGTGTATGTGTGCTTAGCTTCTCATGTTACAAGTATGAACCCTGTGAGCAACTTCTCAACGGCAACATGAGTAGCTTTTCGTCCGACACTTTGTGCTCTTTGACTTGCCGTGTGCAATGACCACTGCAGCCTATAAAGGGGTTTCAGCCCGACACAACTCTTTGGATCTATTTCTCCGTCTGCTCGTCTGAAGCTGTGATTTTGACATAATTCATCGCACAAGTTCACCTTTGTCCATTTGTCCCGCCACCTAAATCTCTCTCTCTCTCTCTCTCTCTCTCTCTCTCTCTCTCTCTCCCTCTCTCTCTCTCTCTCTCTCTCTCTCTCTCTCTCTCTCCTTCTCTCCCTCTCCTTCTCTCCCCCCCAGCATTTGCTGCAACAAGGACCAAATTGATCGACACTCATCCCAGCATTGCCTCCACTGTCACCACTCTGTTAGCTTGATAGTTATTGATAATATATTGTGTTTGTGTGTGTACTCGGCCTCCTTTTTGAACGTGTGCTTCTTGGACTGATTGTGTGCGTACGCGCATTGTGCGCTTGTGTTACGCTGGATGTGTGCGTGTGACTAGCTGCTCTGTTTACCGGTCTGTCTGCGGCCGTATGAGCGCGGGAGAAAACGACTGTCTTGTAAATAACGTTGGTGCCTTCAGCTCCCTCTGTTATTCTCCAGATTGATTTGGTTCGACTGTGTGTGCTACAGCAGCGACGGGAGGGATATAAGGTCTGATGTAATACTGGATGTTTGAATCACTCTGCTCACACCTGCCCTCTGTCTGGGTCCGTACCCGTTTCTTTATCTATTTCATCTCTCTGCCTGTTGTCTCCCTCCGTCTCCTCCTCTGAAGTCGACATCTCCAGAGAGCTGGGAGTCTCCGCTGTCAATAATGAAGAGCTCTCGGCCTATTATTGAGTGTCTGCATGCATCGATATGCATCAAGCCACCACCCAAGGCTAAAGCAAATACAGACGCATCAAGGCTTTTGGGGGGAGGGATATCAGGAGGAGTGAGACTTTTTGCATACCGTTTACCAAAAGTCAAGATGTACATGTGGATACTCCCACACAGTAAAAGTTATTGCAGGATTAAGTGTTGGAATCCTGCAATTACGAGAAAAGCAACACAAAACCTAAAGTTGGGCCCAAAACTAGTGCTGTCAAACGATTAAAATATTTAATCGCGATTAATCACATTTATGTCATAGTTAACTCGCGATTAATCGCAATTTTTTTTCATTTTAATGCTCTTATCAACATGAAAAAGTGGATTGGCTTGCTTTATGCAAATAGTTTATTTTATTGCCAAACAGGGCGGTACAAAATAAAATTATAAAGTGCACATTTCAGGTAAACAAGGGTTTACAAAATAAAATTATAAAGTGCACATTTCAGGTAAACAAGGGTTTACAAAATAACATTATAAAGTGCACATTTCAGGTAAACAAGGGCGTACAAAATAAAATTATAAAGTGCACATTTCAGGTAAACAAGGGTTTACAAAATACAATTATAAAGTGCACATTTCAGGTAAACAAGGGCATACAAAATAAAATTATAAAGTGCACATTTCAGGTAAACAAGGGTTTACAAAATAAAATTATAAAGTGCACATTTCAGGTAAACAAGGGTTTACAAAATAAAATTATAGAGTGCACATTTCAGGTAAACAAGGGCTTAAGAAAGAGAGAGAGAGAGAGAGAAGAGAGAGAGAGAGAGAGAGAGAGAGAGAGAGAGAGAGAGCTGTGAACATAGCAGTCTGGCCTCTTATTTCGGAACAATGAACCGTAACAGTTCGGTTACCAATAAAAGGTAAGCCTCCTACTTCTTTGTTTTCAACCAGCTACTCAAACAGACAAGCCTGTTGACATTTCGTAGGCAATTCGTAGGTCCTGCCGTTGGATGCGATGCGTATTATATCAGATAGACCCTCGTCCTCCACAACATTAACAGGCCTATACGCAGTAGCCACCCATTTAGCTATGGCTGCAATAAGTTTGTTCTTCGTTGTGGTGTCCATGCGTTTCTGTCCGAAGTCATCCATTCTTGTCTGCTATGACGAGGGGGCGCAGAGTTAGCATCAGCTGTGTGCTTGGCCATCAAGTGGTATTTCAGACTGGATAGGCTACCATGATAGCTCAGTTCACAATGACAAATGGCACATACCACTTTGGTCTTGTCAAGGGAACCATCTGACAACTTTTTGAAAGTAAACTTTCCATTCATTAGCGTCTTATCATTCATTTTGCCGTATCGCGCTCACCATTCATTCATTTCAAACTGTAACGTTAGCCTAGCTTCCAAGCCCAAGCGGCGTGCCTATTGTTTTGCTTCCGGTTGAGCTACATTCGGCGTGGTGCTCGCGAGAAAAAAATTGAAAAATTAAAATGCATTAACTCCGTTAATAAAATTGACGCCGTTAAAATTGGTTTGCGTTAATGCCGTTAATAACGCGCTAATATGACAGCACTACCCAAAACATAAAGTTTGTTGCCAAAGATGGGTGTTTTTTTTTTTCTTTCTTTAAATCTTTTATTTTAAAACACTCTTTTCTCTTATAGCTTATGGATGGCTCTTGTATGTAATCACAAGTTAACACCATTGGCAGACACCACCGACTTTCTTGCATGTATAGGTTTGGGACACAGGCACTGTGATTCAAGTTATTTAAAATATGATGGGCAACATGGTAAACAGCGAACCGGGTTAATGGTAAAGATGCCCAGATGCATCCATATCTATGTTTTCCATTTATCCATATCCATATGTCTTCTATGTATCTGTAACAGTGGACCTTTTGCTTTGTTTCCACTATTTACAATTGGCAGTGAATCTGTTTAAGTTCACACAATGTCTTTAGGATGAATATTATCTATCAAATCCAGTGGTTGGTAAAGGTTTAGTTCCTTTATGTACCAAACTTAACCCACCAGATGTTCCGTTGAGATAGGGTCCATATTATAATGACGGGTCAGGTGGGTTACCAATATCGCTGCGGACCACACAGTGAGGCACAATCCGCCCCGGTTGACAGTCGTACCTGGTGCATGGGCAGAGGTGTCAAGTAACGAAGTACAAATACTTCGTTACTTTACTTAAGTAGAAATTTTGGGTATCTATACTTTACTGGAGTATTTATTTTTCAGACGACTTTTTTACTTCTACTCCTTACATTTTCACGCAAATATCTGTACTTTCTACTCCCTACATTTTAAAAATAGCCTCGTTACTATTTCATTTTGGTTTGTTTTCATTCCGGCTTGTCATCGTTCAAAAACACACACAAAAAAAACCTCTCCGCCCCGTTGCGCACAGATACGTGCGCGCGCACACAGGTGAGCACTGAGCACACACACCAGCGGACAGAGAGTGAAGATGGCAACAGCAGCTCTCATGTGAGGAGCAACAGGAGTTCCTCCTCACACCGGAGCAGCTCTCTTTCACCTGGAGCAGCTCTCCTGCTCCAGGTGAAAGAGACAAAGTGCTCATGTCTTCTACCAACAATGAGCTGCTGGCTTCACATATTACAGAAGTACAAAGTATACGGATATAAAACTCAGTCATTAATAAATACATGGAGAAATGCCTGTACTTTCGGGTAAATGGTTACGGTACGCCGTTAACAGATTACGCTTGCGCATGCGCGACTCGACGCGATTTATTTTGGCGTTTTGCCAGAAGTCTCCGTGAGCTCGTCTTTTCCTGCTATTGCGTTTCTCAAAATAAAAAAACAGATCTAAGCTCAATATTGAGCATGAATTGAGAGAGGCCGTATCAAATCTACAACCCCGTTTATAAAATATGTGTAGAGGAAAGCAGCTCACTGCAGCCACTAGTACTGATACAACCTGATGCTCACATATCTGCACTCATTCTGTTTTGTTTGGCAAACCAAATTAAAAGCTTATTGTTTTCCACAATGAGCTATTTAGTAGTAACTAAATATTAGTTATTTTTTGCACAGATAGAACTTACACAAAACATTGTCTGATGGAGCAATCTGATTTACTTGAAAGTGATTGCAATTGTCTTTATTCTGTTACTTATAAAAGCACAGATGAGTCACAAAATTATGTTATTTACAGAAAAAGTTGAGAACCACAGCTTTAAGTGTTTGTGTCGTTGTCCCCTTAGATTACTTTTACTTTTATACTTTTAAGTAGTTTTGAAACCAGTACTTTTACTGAAGTAAAAAGCTTGAGTTGATACTTCAACTTTTACAGAAATATTTTTAAACCTTAGTATCTATACTTCTACTTGAGCAATGAATGTGAATACTTTTGACACCTCTGTGCATGGGGGACTTCAAGGTCCGGGCAAGGGGTGCTGGAAAGCAACACCCTCACCACCCCGGGCCTTTCCAAGCCGACCTACACCCGGTGCACCACCACGGCAGCAAGGCCCACCTGCTGCTGTAAGAGGAAAGGTGGATGCTGCATCCAGAACTGGTAAATTGCACACCCATAGCCGGAGCCTTAACCGCACCAATTCTAAACCAGGATCATCTCCTTATTTTACAAACAAAATAAAAAAATAATAATGCTATAATCACATCAAATCCTACACATGGTGGCTTCAAATAACTGACTGACCCAGAATACTTAATGAGACAATGAAGGCAGCACAGATCCAGGGCAATTCAGGCTGTGCTTCTTTGCTGCATAAAAAGGAGTCTTAAAAATGGAACTTCAGACAACCTGGCCCCTTAACTGGCACACAGGCAAGAGACAAAACAAAGGCTTTCATGAATTAGTTTCACACTTGTACTTCCACGGCAGGGAGTGAGACACAATGACAGCATTATGAAGATATCATAGGAATTGTGAATAATGTAGCATTGCAGATTACCAGACTTAAATCACAGCCTGTGTAAATCTTCCCCTCCAGGCAGCTTAAACGCTTCTCCTCCGGCACATGTCGGCAAATAATGGCGAGGGCCTCGGAGAGTAGAACCGAGCTGCGCGTTCGCCACAGGTAAACACGAGGCGGCCGAGGCTGAGGCCGGGCACTTGTTTATTCTCTCATTTACCAGCAGGATCTGCTTTAGCGTTTTTCAAATGCAAATGACTACATGAAAGAGCTCTCTGGCCACCTGCGAGCCCTCCACCTAAAAAAAGGACATGAAGCAAATGAAGCACCATCAAGCGGCAACAATGCGTCTCTCACTATCCATTCCCCCCACAGTCCTGCAACGCTGAGTGCTCTTTCAATCAGCCTGCCGTTGGCCCTGTGTGTTATGCAGGCACCAACATGGCCGAACTCCAAACTAATACATTTTTCAATTGATCTGCTTGATAACGACAACAAGAGAAGAAAAAAAGTTTTCCCCTCTGTCCTACAGTCTGAGCGAAGCTCTCCCTCTCTCGCACCCGTTCAACAGGTGATATCTGCGACGTCATGTTGCAACACCCTGCGATGGCTATCAGTGGAATTGGCTTTGAGATTGCTCTCCACAGCGAAACCCCCGCTCCTCTGATTGAGGGCCTCGACGCAGCGCCACATCATCCATCAATGGAATGGGAAAGCAGATGGGGGGGGGAGAGCCCGAGAATGAAAGATGAAAGAAAGGAGAGCAGGAGGGAGTATTGATAAAAGTCAGGGAGAGATAAGACTGGGTAAAATAGATAGATAAACACAGAGAGCAAGATAAGGGTAAAGAGAAAATGAGACAGACGATCTGTTGGGGTGTAAATGAGGCGAAAGATGCCGACTGCAAGTGGAGTCAAGAGAAGGGGGGAGCAGGGGGAGGAGGAGGAGAGGAAGGAGAATGATGAAAACATTAGAGGGCTGGGGGGGAAATAAGTGTGGGAGACTGAATTAGAAGCCGAGAAAGGAAAAAAAGAAAAAGAAGGGGACACGTCAGGAGAGAGATTTCATGTTCACACTAATGTGGATGAATTTTAAAAGCCATCTTTTTCTCTCTGCTTGGTTATTACATCCACTTTAAGCCACCGCTTTCGAAAACCTAAGCCGTTCGAAAAAGCTCTCCAAGGTATAATTTTGAAAAGACGGGTCTCACATTGCAGCATGGATGGAGAGAACAGAGCTTTATGAAGCCCACTTTGGTGAGATCCTCTATGAAACGTTCACAGACGCAGTACACACATTATTAACACATGTTAGCATGCTAACACATTAAGCTACGATGGTGGACATGATAGACATTAACATCACAACATTGTCATTGTAAGTATGGTTGCATGCCAACGTTAGCACGGCTGCAGACTCTAATCCTTGTGAATTAGATTCGTCATTTCATGTCTTTCCAAAAAAAGCACACGTTCAATTTTCAGATGAGACATTTTCATACAGATGTGGAGATAAAAAACATCTACTGCAGGTGCTCGGATACCACGTACAGTAAGTTCTATGACAGCGTCATATGAGGGCTCAGAAACGTTTTATTTGGTCACATCCTAAAAGATTAAGAACAGTAATAGGAAACAGGTTGCAGTGTTGCTAGTCTTTTCAGAGACTCTGCTTCTCTGGGCCTGCGGCTGCCACATGTCAGTGTCAGAGGCCGATAGATTTCCTATTAACTTCCATCTCTATCTGGGACAGATGGCATGGCCTTCGGAGGCCGACAGAAGCGTGGCATCAAGGTCTTCACACCGGCAGTGATTGACGTGTGAATACACAAGCCTGCAGGCTCGGCGTGCTGGATAAGAGACACAGCGAGGACTGTGGATTGTACACAAGATGCCATGAGCGGCACTGGATTCACAAACACAGAGACATCAAAGTGTTTTGCTCTAAAAATGGCTGCCATCTTATTTTCTTTTGACATAATGCTGTAGGGGTTCGACTTGGACCAAATCAGTGTTTCAAGGTCTTATCGAATAAATTGTCTTCTCTCTTTATTATTTATTCAGACTATATCATTCTAACTCAAAATAGCTTGAGAGAGATTGATTTGTATTGGAAACATTGAATGATGCCAAGCAATGTTCCCTCTAATTTTTTCCGGCACTGAGCAATTTCTTTTATTTCTGAGCGCACATTTCAGCACTGTGAGCAATTCGCAACCACGCGACCTGCCGAAAATGACCACAAGCCTGCGTTAGCCATAGGGGATTCAAAGAGATGACAGCAAATGCATCAATATGTATACAAGGTTGATATTTATTCAATATCCTTTATAATGGCTGGACTTTGGGAACATTTTAATGATGGTGTTTTACCAAGTCAGTTTAGTTGAACTTAAAGGATCTTTGTTGAACTTCAATAAGGGGAGGTTATGACTGGTTCACTGGTTATGACTGATAATGATATATATAAAAAATAAAAGTATCAAAGGTGTTTAGTCATTTCTCAGCAGGTACAACATTTAAGTGGAACTTCATTGAAAGAAAAATGCTAATGCAGTGCTTAACAATAATTATAGGCCTATTAAATTGACATGGTGTCATTTTTCCTAAAGGTAGCCTATATAAACAATTTAATAACTGGAATGGTTTGCAACAAACTAGGCTACAAAACATGTCATTTGAATGTCATTGAGGGAGATAGGCCTATCTGGCTATGTGGCTCATCTTGTCTGCAGGCCTATGGAAGACACATGTCTCTGAAGAACAGCATCTGAAAAACAGGTTAACCAAAAGAGAAACACGTTTTCCCACGTACGAACTCTCCTTTCGCTTTTGCCTCCGAGCAGAATTTGCTTTCTTCATATTTAAATATGTCTGAAAGTTTCATCCTACCTGTGTCAGTTTGGACTATTTCATCTAGCCACTCATGTTTGAACGTTAGGCAGACCTTTTTCTGGGGCACCTGCTCTGCCTTTCTTTTCACCATGGTATCTATAACTGCTGGAGCAGGGCCCACCAAGAGTAGCCTAAACAGCGCCGGCCCTAGCTCATGTGGCGCTCTAGGCGAGCTTCACTCCTGGCGCCCGGAGGAGGACAGCGGGGGTGGGGGGTGCTAACGGAGGCAGAGCGCTAGCATAGGTACAGAGAGCGCATGTCGAGAAACGGGACGCTGATTGGCCAAGAAGACTCGACACGTCACATCAAAGATCTTCTATTGTGGAGATGGCTCACTCCTATCTCAGAAACACTGGCTCAAAAAAGATTTTTAACCCCTGAAAAAAAATCGTTTGCGCGGTCTGAAAAATCTATTGCGCGGCCACTTCGACTGGCCTGCGCGGCCGCGCACGCGCGCAGCTTAGAGGGAACACTGATGCCAAGGCATCTGTTGACTTGTTTTCAGAATGTTAACGCTCACTCACGACTACATAATTTACTTTTGCAAAACCATAAACAAAGCTTGAGTTCAAACTCCTGCCGTTGTTATCAACCATGTGTGGATTCCTCTCTGAAAATCACTTTGTGTCTTTAACGCTTCATAATTTAGCTTAGTGTGAGCTAAACATAAGCAACCAAGGACACTATTCACCTTCAAACATTGTGGGGACATTTAGTCCTCATAGGGACAACACACACACACACACACACACAAACACAATGTCATGAATAAATTGTGACAGTAGTCAAAGTGGTGCAATTATCTCCTGATTATTAAGTAATTACCATGGGCTAATTGGAAGAGGTTATTGTTTTTATGGTTCTTGGAGCAGCTTTGTGATGAAGTTTCATCAGAGACTGAAACAAGGTTCGGTCACTGTCACAGCCACGTCTGTCCACAGGAGCATTTAGTTTAGTTGAATGCATGTGAGGATGCTGTTGCTGCAGCACTGTTAAGCTGCTGCTATGACTACAGGAGCAAGCGTTGGGCAGTTGCCCAATCTGGCTGATTGAAGTGAACACGACAATGTTTTCCTTAAAATTTAGTGAATTAAACTGGTAACTGGAAAGACTTGAAACATTGTTGCTTTCCAGCTTTCATTCATCTTTTTTTCCAGATGTTTAATCCAGGGTTGCCTGACCAAGCAGCTCGATATACATTATATTTGAGTTAATTTTCTCCTTTGGTTTAGCACAAAACATTAAGCACTAATGCAGGGAGGGTAAAGGTACATGTAGACTCTGTAATTGTAGCGAGGCATGAATTCATTACTGTGCTTTCTGTTCAATGTGTGCATGCAGTAGTATAATAGCTGTGTGCATACATTAAATAGTTAATCATTGTGAGGTTTAACCACAAATGTAGGCTTGATGGGAAGTACAGCTAATGTAAAAACAAACTCCAGCAAAGGCTATCCATTACATTACATTTCATTTAGCATTCAATATCCACTGACGAAGACCGTGAGATGTGATTGAAAGCTCCACAAAAAGATAAGATAAGAGATAAGATAAGATAATCCTTTATTAGTCCCGCAGTGGGGAAATTGCAGGATTACAGCAGCCTTGCACACAATAGAGACACATAGTAAAAAAAATCAAGTAATATAAATAAAATAACAATAAACAGTAGTAAAAAGTAGTAAAAAACAGTAGTAAAAACAGTAAGTACAGTAGCAATTTTAAATTAAATATACAGACGGAATAAGGGTATATAAAAGTACTTCAATGTATTTATATTGCACCAGGTGAGTGCAATTAAAGTGTCCACAGTGAATAAAGTGTCAAAGTGTTCATGGTTTACTGAGAGCTCAGTGTGTTGTGCAGCCTGACAGCAGCGGGAAGAAAGGACTTGCGGTACCTCTCCCTCAGACACCGGGGGTGAATCAGCCGGTGACTGAAGGAGCTGTGCAGCGCTGCCAGAGTGTCCTGCATGGGGTGAAGCAATATCAAATGTAGTTCATGTTTAACTTAAATGATGCATTTGTCAACATAACCATACAAAACACAGTCTAACCTCCCTGGAAGTCCCTTCGGCTCCAGTACAAAGTGCTACTACAGAGTGGACGCAGCTCTCCCTTTAATCCACGTCTCCTCCCAACTCCTTTTTCATTGTCTTTCTTTGGAAGACTTAGTTTAAATGAGGTCTTTGTGCTGAGCCCGAGGCTCCAGACGCCATCGAAGAGGTCTTCAATAAGAGCCTTGCCCTCCTCGGCACCACGTGGAAATTTACGAGGCACAGACTTCCATTGAATCTCAGGGTTGCTCAGATTGAATGGCCTTGTCTTCAAGGCACAAGCGCCATCAAAAGGGACATCGGCGCCTGGAAGGCAGACAGGACGTGGACAGACGGACAAAGACAGACACAAGACCAGCTGACTGGCATTTGAGTTTTCACATTTATAATTGATTTTTATGGGGGGCAAACTATATGTACATGGGGCAAACACTGTTTTTTTTTATTTATTTGTATTGATAATTACACCATTTTAAAGTCGATGTCACATGACATCCAATCCTTGTTATCATCCTGGTGTTTCTTTTTTTTTTTTTTACTTTTTATTTATTAATTTCTTCAGTTAACAAAAAACGCGACAAAACATTGTAAATGACAAAACAGTGGACAAAATAAATAAGTAAATAAGGTAAATAAAATGTATTAAATTAATAGGGGGTCACCAATCGTTCATTATAGTTTCTGGTCCATTCTTTACAGGTCAGCTGAGAACATTACTCATCTTTTCCCTGAATGAAGTCCATTTTACCCAGCGTTGTTCATGAGTCCCTGAATTTTTATACATAAAATATACCAAAAAACACTGTTCCACTCGCTAATTCAAACTGCTGCACAGTTTGCACTGGTCAGAAGGAAATCATCTACATGTCCATTTGGCTATCAAAAGTCAGAGACATTTTTTCGTACAAATTTTGGATTAAGCGTCTTTAGGTTCACTCATCCCTTTATGGGCACCATCAGCTGGTGTAAATTTCTTTTGGTTTATGCAAACATCCCTGTATGATTCAATGCAAAAAAAGGTATCACACATTACTACTTTCCAGTTAAATATTTAACATTTATTCCAACACTTTGACATAATAAGGAGATCTTATTAATACGATTCAGTATATTATAATATATATATATATATATATATATATATATATATCATGTCGCATACCCCTCCAAAAGATAGTCCTGTACTTGACTGATGATTTCAAATGTATTGATAAATTCACAAAACTAACATAAGAGCTGTGTACAAAGGGACAAAAACGATAATTATAATTGCTTACTCCTCGTTTGCATTAATAGCACACACACACACACACACACACACAGTCAACACTCACGCCAGCTTCCTTAAAACATACACAGTTATTACAACTTTAACTAACCTTGTGTCTCTTCCGCGGAGTGCTAATACTGTTACTGTTTCTAATTTGTATAAAAGAAATGACCATATTTTCTTTAGCTTTTGACATACAATGAGACTTCCTTTTTAACTTTGCGAGCCACCTTCAAAATAAAAGCATCTCATCTTAACGCAGGTAAAACACATGCAACGAAAACAACAACATTGATTGACAAACAGTTTCTAAAGCCAGAACACAAATTGGGTTACTTACATATCATATATAACCGACAGCATGCCGTCAAACAGCTCGTTTTGTGCCATCTTTGACGTGTATTTAAAAACGCTGGCTGTTTTACGGTGCTCCGGCAGCACTCGTCATGCAAGGCCAACTCAAAAGCCCCACTAAACTTCACACAATCAATTATTTTTGATCAAATGTGCCCATTTTAATCCACCTCATTGTGTTTCTTTACCGCAGTCCTCCGTTCGTGGGTAGTGTGTTGACTTAGCTTGATATGCTATTGTAGTAGCTTGACGGCTTTATCAATGTGTGTCCTCCTGGTGTTCTCATGTTTTCTTATTTTTTCCGACAAGTGCTTCATGTCTCTTACTCCCGTAGCTACTGGATCGGTCCACGTTGATTTAAAAAGCAAGCATGGAAAGTAAAATATGGCGTTAGCGCGACTGCATTCAGCAGCTAGTTTAGCCAAACCGTCCTGGTGTAGCTTAGCCGTCTGCACAGAAGCTCAAGCAGCTCCCTTTCAATTTTTTTAACAATAATTACAGTAAGACCTGAAAGTCAGTTTAAATCCCAAACTGTAAATTGTATAGATTACGTGTACATTAGACATTATTAATTTGGACTGAAGAGGTACTATAAACGTGTACCTCTTCAGATAAAGATGTGTGATATCGATGGCTGAAGAGCAAAACCTCCTATCTGAAAAATTCACTTTTTTGAGAATAAAAATAGAAAACTTGTTGTTTTCTTACAGAATGCTATTTGTTAAGGATAACCAATACATATTTAAAAAATAATAATAATAATAATATGAATACACAAAGTACAGATAGCAGGTTCCCCCCACTTTTCCTGAATCATTTTGCAGCTAGGAGGTTTTGGACTTGTGCCATCGATATTTGTTGTACTAAAGACCAGCACATATTCTGCTGAACATATCAACATGCTCCGGCTTTACAACTGATAACCTTTTTAATTGATTGATTTCCTCTCATCTCATTTGAATCTGGACTGGCTGCAGTCAGCTTTAGAGGGGAATCCAATGGAAGAGGGATGATAATATGTATAGTGAGTGTGAAGGTTTAGAGAGGAAACTAGACTGTTTTAGAGCTACAGGGCAAAAAAAACATGTTTGATGATCACAAAGGTTGTGGAACATCTAAGTTGCGAGGGTCGAACTGGACAGTCAGAAATCCTTTTAACTACAGCAAAATGGTAGATTGACTGATTTTCTGTATTCCACCAAGGTGAAAAAACAATTGGGAAAATATTTCATGGACAGTTGGAAATAATCATTACGAAATTTCCAGCAATCACTGTCAAGTCCAGAATAACCTTGAAAAGCCCGGAATAACTCTTATGTCAAGAACAGTGTGAAAAGTCAGAGAATTATACAAATTACCATGAAAGTATGTCCCTCTGTTGCAAAAATAAGTTGGACTTTGTTTTCTAAACTTTAAATGCAAGCTTTTTTTTTTTTGGGAGACAAACTGATTGCTCATCAAGGTCTCTACTTTCAAAAACTGGGTAGAGGGATGGATTTACTATTTTCTCTAAGTCTTTAGCGATATATATATATATATATATATATATATATATATATATATGGGCCCAGCCTGCAAGAGTTGTAAGTAAGTGTAATTGTTTTAATAAAAAAAAAGAGCACTTGTAACTGCCTGATTTCGGCTAAATCTCCGTCAAGATCGGCATTGGGAGAGGACAAAGTGAGATTAGTCAGCGGGGATTTTTCTTCAGCTATCATTCATATCTGAGGGAGCCAAAAGAAAGCATAGAAATATCAAATCTGTCCACCAGTTTAGGTATTCATATTGTTACGTGTCAGGGTTGTGCTCTCCCCTCCCCTCTTGTGTTCCCCACAGGTTGTCCAATCGGCTAATTGGTTGCCAGCTGCGGAGGGCCAATCAGCGTGACGGTCGGCCATTTTAAAAGGAGGAAGTCGGAAGAGTTCGGGGCGGTTTTTTGTTTGGTTTTTCTTTATGCAACTGGACCCTGTGAGATGGAAGGTTTGTGGTGAGAGGTTGAGGGCAGTAGGTAAGTTTGGGGTACCCTGTACACTTATGCGGACACGTAGGTACTTTGTGTCTAGAAACACTAGGTTATTGGTCGGTGCTCCTTCTGTATGTTTTGGTCGATCTTTTTGTAGAGAAGCTAGAGAAGCCATTTTGTTTATTTATTTCCAGAGGTAGAGAGCTAGGCCTAGTTTTGTTTTGTTTTGTTGATTTCCATTTGTTTGGCACGACCATAAGCTGTCCCCAATCTCTCCCACTTGGTAGAGAACCTTCTTGTTGTGTTGTTGACACAATTGGGGGCTCGTCCGGGATCTTTCCTTGAAAGGAAAAAAAGTCAGTCAAGGGTGAAAAGTCATTTGTAATTGTATTAAGAGTAACCATGAGTTTTGACTTACAGGATTTTATTGCAAATCCAAGTTTTGAAAGGGTTGATTTGTGCCGCAAAGATGATCTGTTGTGTATTGCAGCCCACTTTAACCTGTCGGTACAGAAGTATATTGTTAAGCGGGAAATGAAAAACCAAGTGTTGGAAAAACTGGTAGAATTAAAGGTCCTTGTAGATCCTGTTTGTGACAATGTTCCTTTTGCAGGACCAGCAGTTTCCTCTGTTACACCTCCGGGTGACAAGGTGGACAGTGGAGCTCCTCCTGCAACTTTGCCTCGTTTTGACCCTTTTTCCCCAGAGTTCCCTGTATCCAGTGGGAATGCCAAGTTGAAGGTTCGCCTAGCCCGCCTTCAGCTAGAAGCCAAGGAAAGGGAAATGGTGCGTACAGCAGATCTGCAATTACAGGTGCGCAAGCTGGAAATAGAGGCTGAAAAAGAAGTAAAGTTACGACAGCTGGACATAGATGCCATGAGAATCTCTGCTGGACAACGGCCGACAGACATCTCCGTACCTTCCCGTACAACTCCTAACCAACCAGGGTTTGATGTCAGCAAAAACATTGCCTTAGTGCCAACATTTCGGGAGGCCGAAGTTGACTCCTACTTCAATGCGTTTGAGAGGATTGCTACTGCTCTGGTTTGGCCTAAGGACATGTGGCCAATCCTACTGCAGTGCAAGCTAGTAGGTAAGGCACAGGAGGTTGTGTCATCTCTTTCCTTAGAGGAAAGCTTAAGATATGATGTGCTCAAAGAGTCAATTTTGCGTGCCTATGAGCTTGTGCCAGAGGCCTACAGACAAAAGTTCAGGACCCATAGAAAGACTGGTGAGCAAACTTTTGTGGAGTTTGCTCGGGAGAAAGGCGTACTCTTTGATAAGTGGTGTGCCGCTAGTGAGGTCAAGGATAGTTTTGCCTCCCTTCGTCAGCTAGTGCTGTTGGAAGATTTCAAGGGTACTTTACCAGAGCAGGTGGTGGTATTCTTAAATGAGCAAAAGGTGACGTCATTGTCTAAAGCAGCTGTCTTGGCCGATGAGTTTGTCCTCACGCATAAACAGGTGTTTGTGGCTTCCTTTCGCCCAGACAGAGAGGCAACGTCGCGCTCCATGAGACCAGGTTTCGGCCACTCTCCCTTCGACAAGGCTAGGGGACCACCGTCACCACCTCGTGGTGTTTGTGAATGCTTCTACTGTCATAAGAAAGGACATGTCATTTCCGATTGTTTTTCGCTGAAGGGTAAGCAACAGCTTTCGCCTAGCTCACGACAGCCAAAAGGCATGAGTTTGCTTAGAAGTGTGTCACCGCCTAAAGAGAATGAACCTGATGAATGTTTCAAACCTTTTTTGTCAGATGGCTTTGTTTCTTGTACTGGTGATCCTAAAGATCGACAGCCAGTACGGATACTGAGGGACACGGGAGGTTCCCAATCGATTATCCGGGAAGGCATCTTGCCATTGTCATCTGTATGCCACTCTAGTGCGGTTGTTCAAGGTGTTGGCATGAGCTTCATACCTGCCCCTTTGCACCTAATTAATGTTCAGTCTCCCCTAGTACATGGATTCTTTAAAGTCGCTGTACTAACAGCATTGCCCATTAGAGGGGTAGACTTCATCCTGGGGAATGACTTGGCTGGTGGACAAGTTGTGCCAGTCCCTGAAGTGCTAGACAGCCCTGATTTGAGTTCAGTGTCTGACAACATGACGGAAATAATACCAGACACATTTCCAGCTTGTGTGATTACAAGGGCCCACACCAAGAAATATGGCCTTGACTTGTCTGACTCTTTTCTGGTCACCGAGCAGTTTTCCGAAGCTGATATGACTAGGTCCAAAAGTCAGCCTGAGGTCCAGCCTGCTGATACTGGGTCTTTTCTCCCCAGTCCAGAGGGTGTGGAACTGCCGACTACCAGGAACGAGTACATTGCAGCCCAAAAAACAGATGCCACCCTTGTAAAGTGTCATTCCGCTGTCCTTAGTCAAGAGGAAGGCAAGAAAAAGCAAATGTCCTACTTTCTAGATGATGGTTTGTTAATGCGTCGCTGGACTAGTGGAGTCCCAGAGGAGATGGATTGGAGTGAGACTTACCAGGTGGTAGTGCCTACGTCCTTTCGTTCCCAGATACTGTCCTTGGCTCATGATCACCCATGGTCAGGACACATGGGATCACTAAAACTTATGAAAGAGTCCTCCGACACTTCTTTTGGCCAGGACTAAAATCTGATGTTAGTCATTGTCGTACTTGCCATGTGTGTCAAGTTGTTGGGAAACCGAATCAAGTGATTCCACCTGGTCCCCTCTGCCCTATTCCAGTAATGGGTGTGCCGTTTGAAAGGATTATTGTCGATTGTGTTGGGCCATTACCAAAGACTAAAACTGGGAATCAGTTTCTACTAACGATTATGTGTGCTTCCACTAGGTTCCCAGAGGCCATCCCACTACGAAGGATAACTGCTCCAGTTATCACGAAGGCTCTAGTAAAATTCTTTACATTGTTTGGTCTGCCAAAAGTAGTCCAAACAGATCAAGGCACCAACTTCAAATCAAAAGCCTTTGCCCACGCACTTAGAACGTTGGACGTCAAACATGTAACGTCTAGTCCCTACCATCCAGAAAGCCAAGGTGCCCTGGAAAGATTTCATCAGACCATGAAGTCAATATTGCGCAAACACTGTCATGAATCAGAGAGACATTGGGATGACAGTGTACCACTAGTTATGTTCGCTACCCGCGAAGCTGTACAGGAGTCCCTAGGTTTCAGTCCTGCTGAATTGGTTTTTGGACATGAAGTTAGGGGCCCTTTGAAGGTTCTTAAAGAACAACTGGTCATACCGGAGAAGAAGGTCGGAAGTATTCCCGACTACGTCAACAAGCTCAGGGATCGCTTCCGCCTAGCTTGTTCTTTAGCTAGAGAGGCTCTGACCTCTTCCCAGGCGCGGATGAAGAAGAGGTATGACCAGAGATCAGTCACAAATTTGTTTACGCCAGGTGACAGAGTTTTGATTCTTTTGCCTGTACCTGGTTCTGCACTCTCTACTAAGTTTTCCGGTCCTTATGTTGTAGAGAAGAAGCTCAGTGAAGCTCAGTGACGGGCTGTGTAGTCTCAAACGTGATGTTTGAGCTTATATGGGTGAGGGTGTTACGTGTCAGGGTTGTGCTCTCCCCTCCCCTCTTGTGTTCCCCACAGGTTGTCCAATCGGCTAATTGGTTGCCAGCTGCGGAGGGCCAATCAGCGTGACGGTCGGCCATTTTAAAAGGAGGAAGTCGGAAGAGTTCGGGGCGGTTTTTTGTTTGGTTTTTCTTTATGCAACTGGACCCTGTGAGATGGAAGGTTTGTGGTGAGAGGTTGAGGGCAGTAGGTAAGTTTGGGGTACCCTGTACACTTATGCGGACACGTAGGTACTTTGTGTCTAGAAACACTAGGTTATTGGTCGGTGCTCCTTCTGTATGTTTTGGTCAATCTTTTTGTAGAGAAGCTAGAGAAGCCATTTTGTTTATTTATTTCCAGAGGTAGAGAGCTAGGCCTAGTTTTGTTTTCTTGATTTCCATTTGTTTGGCACGACCATAAGCTGTCCCCAATCTCTCCCACTTGGTAGAGAACCTTCTTGTGTTGTTGACCGCCAACGGAATAAATCTTGTTTACAAACGTTACTCTTATTTTTCTGACTTTTTTCTTTCCCATTATTCTTTGGCTGACCGGTGTTCGTCCCCCCCCTTATCCCCTAGACGGGAAAGGGGACGTAACAATATATTTATATCTGTCATCCCTATGGATTGCATTGCCATGTGGCAGTGCATTAATACCTTTTTTTTTAAATAGAATATACACAGATGGACCATATTTCTCATATTCTGCTTTTGGAGAGCCAAGACATTAAGTCAATTTTGCTCCTCCCCCTCCTCCTCCTTTTTAAAATATGTGTTTTAGCTTTCTTCATGAGTTTTCTATAATAGCCATTTTTTTTTCAACACGTCTGAAATGTGTAGGCTATGCATGAACAATATTCTTGGCAGCTTTTCCCCCTTCACATTAGTCTGCCGGGCTGTGTGGTGAATTGTATGTGCACTCTCCCAATGTTATCTCCCTCCAATCCCCCATCTGGAAAAAGTCGGGCGAGTACGGCTGGAAATTGTCAGCTTAATCTGCCCCCCCACCCCCTTGCCTTTTGATCTCTACCTTACCGAATAAAGGGAAGTCATGCATAAACATTGCTCAACAGACACGGAGAGATTCTCTCTCTCTCTCTCAAAACACATACTCTGCAACACACACACGCACAAACCTCACAGATGCACAAATCCATTCATCCATCCACCAATCCATTTTCTGAGAAAATATCCTCGAGGTCTGTAAATAAGATATGAACCTCTTGCTGTGAAATATATGATCTGTGATGGGTTAATCACTATACTAGCTTAGTCTCGAAGATGTATGACATGGCAGCACGAACACTGAATCCTCCCTTTTGTAATTGCTTTGCTAATGTAAAAGCAAAGAAATAAAGGAAAGAAAGAGGAAAAGAGACAGGACGCATTGATCTGGTTTCTGATGAAAGTTGAAGATTTTAAGGGTTTGACAATGTGTGCTTGTATTTAGAATGACTAATGGCCTATAGTAGCCGATGAGTTCAACAACATTCAAATGCTGAATAATAAATGGGGCGGTACATGGCTGCAACTAATGATTTTACACAAACACTTAAAGCAGTGGTTCTCAAACTTTTTTTTTTTATTGCAATAACAAAATGTTTGACTCCTCCATCTGTGCTTTTATAAATAATAGAATAAAGAAAATTACTATCACTTTCAAGTAAACCAGATTGCTCCATCAGACAAAAACAAATACAATGTGCCATCACTTTATTAGAACAATGAAAATAAAGTTATTTCTGTTAAACTAACTCATATTTAGTTAATACTAAATAGCTTATTTTGGAAAATAATAAGCAATTTTTTTGCACAATGTTGAGCTTGATCTGTATTCTGTTTTGAGAGACGAAACAGCAGAAAAGCTGATCTAACAGAGATCGGCTTTTTGCAAGACTGCAAGAATCGGCGCCCCCCTAATATAATTGTGGGGGAAACACTGTCCTCGGTTCATTTTCTTTGTGAAACAAGAAGTCAACGTTGATGTACTCGTCACATATCTTGCATGCTTTAGTCATGATACTTCCATAGTTATTCCAACCCAAACGACAATCTTTTCTCGAACCTAACTCAATAGTGTTGTTGCCTAAACCCAATTAAGTTGTTTCCTGTGAAGACGGAATTCCAATTTCACTCTAGGCATGTCATGTGCGGAAAAGCAAGACACATTTTGAGTATTTTTTTGTAGGATATCATACAAACCATTGCATGAGGATACGTTGAATAACGATGTGGATGAGACAGAGAAAGGCAACAAATCCTCACATTTGTGAAGCAAGGAACTGACAATGTTCAGCGTTTGTCTTGATAAATAACAATATATTTTTCTGTCACACAACGTACTCAATAAAATCACAGTCCATATAATTTCAGATGCGGACCGTGATTGATCCCGCTTTGACTAAAATTGGGAGTCTTGTTGCCGAACAGCATGGAGAGCCGACTTAATGATTGCGGTCGGATTGGAAGAGATGTGATTGGTCGGCCAAATTGAAAGGTTGGGTTTTGCAATACAAATAAAAGTGGTTGTTGTGTTGTAAGCCTTGGGGCAATTCAATGTATGCAGTTGACAATTGGTATGTTATGGTAACATAACGCTCACAGTTTGTAAAGTTCAATGAAAACAGCTACACTTATTTGCACTTTGATTTTTTGTAATATGTGTTCGAACATGGTTTGGATTATTTATTTTAAGACTCATTTTAGTATGGTCATCTTGTCATTGGGAGCTTAGAAAATGCATATTATCAGAAGAAGTAAATCACAGAGTTCACATAGGTTTTCTTTAAGAATGAATATTCTCATGAAAACAAATACACCAAGCCTGTTTTTAGTGTATGCTCGGATACGGCTGAGATAAGGCAAAAGGTTTGGAGTGTTAGGTATGATGGTAAGGTTACTGTGGTGGGATCAATAAGAACATCAAGCAAAGACGTAAAGAAAGAGACTTAAAGAGACTCTGACAGTTTCACAGCATGGTGGGCAGTGTTTTTTCTGCAGTGGCAAAAATATATAGAACTGATTTCATCTCAAATATATATCTGCCTCACAGGGGCGGTTTTGGGCACGGGCGACCCGGGCAGCCGCCCGGGGCGGCACTTTTTCATGACACGTGGGGGGCGGCACGACCACTTAAAAAAATATATATATATATATATATATATATATCATCTGGGCCGCGAAGCAGTTTTCCATTATCTATCATATCACTGTGTGGGGAATTGGCAAATTGGCGCCCCCTGCAGCTGCAGGCGCCCCTGCTTGCTAAGAAGGTGCCGTCTACTAGTGATGTGTCGGTCGCCAACGAAACGGCTCTGAGAGCTCTTTGACGTGAACGACGGGGCCGGCTTTTTTCTTCTTCTTTCTCTCTCTCGCTCGCTCTCTCAAGGCGCATTTCATTGGTCAATATGTGTGGCGTCGTCTCTGTGCCTGCGATGAGCAGAGGGGCGGGAGTTACACAGTTCATGTGACGTCACGAGACTGTGCATTGTAGCAACTTCAGTCACCTCAGAGAGAATGTTTTCCAAAACAGGGCAGATCATTACGGAGAGAAGAAACAGGATCAGCCCTCAAAGCTGAGGCACTTGGTCTTTCTCAATGTAAATCTTCACTGAAGGACAAAGCTCTGGATGCTGATTTTTTTCTTTTTGTTTTACACATTTTAATTTATATTTTGTTGTGCGATTCTGTAAGCTTCTGTATGTTGTTTTACTTTAAATCTGTTAAGTATTAAAAAGCTACAAGTTTAAAATAGTTAAAAGTTAGTTAAGTTCATTTGTAAATAGTTAAACGTTTGTTTTTGCACTTTCTAATTTTGTTTTATCACCCTTTTTTCCCTGTGAAAGGGTTTTTACTATCTTTTTAGGGGAGTTTTTCCTGATCCGATGTGAGGTCCCGGGACAGGGATGTTATGTGTACAGATTGTAAAGCCCTCCGAGGCAAACTTGTATTTGTGATGTTGGGCTATATAAAATAAACTGAATTGAATTGAATAGAGTGTATAAATAAAAGTGTATTTATATAATAAACATTTGATGTAGTGCATGTTTTTTTTTACATTAGTAATTCATATTGCGCATAATTTTACATTATTGTTGGTAATAAATTAATTTAAGCACCAAAAAAATCTGAAGAGCCATTTGGAAGCCGAAAGAGCCGGCTCTTTTTAGTGAGCCGAGCCAAAAGAGCCGGTTCCCTAAAAAGAGCCGGAATTCCCATCACTACCGTCTACAGATCATGTGTGAGAAGGGGGAAGGGGAGGGGGCGCGGGGGAATAGTTCACCTCTGGGTCTCTCAAATGGAACGGACAAGGGGGGGAACAGGGGGATCCACTGTAGGCTATAGAGCAATACTCTAATGCAATTAGTGGGCTTAAGTCAGTTATGTTGTAACTTATACTGATTCTCTTAAGTGTGTTATTCAAATGTTCTATTGAATGATTTGTGCAATTGAGGAATTTAAGTTTATAATAAAAAAATGAAAATGTTCCCGGCGGGGGGGGGGGGGGCGCTCGGAGGGGGTCTCGCCCGGGGCGTAATTACATGTAGAACCGCCACTGCTGCCTCAACCTGAGTACTTTTGCCATTGACTCAGAGACTTGGGTTCTGTCTGACGGGAACACCCGGCGTGTGAAGCACAAAGACTGTGCGGTCATCCCTGCCAGGCTGGACATAATAGCAGCCAGATGAGTCGATGCGGATATCGATCTCCACAGCGGGTCACAAGACAGACCGTGTTTATCTACATGACACGAGATCACAAAACTGACAGGAGCATCTCAGACGGGCAGAGAGAATATCCTCTTTCAGCAGTTGCTCACTGCCCCTTGGACAACCGGACAGCTCAACGAATGTCCACAGGGACATATGCAAGGGTTCTGTTTGTGGATTTCAGCTCTGCATTTAACATGATCATCCCGGAGATTCTTCAACCCAAACTCTCCCAGCTCACCGTGCCAGCCCCCACCTGTCGGTGGATCACAAACTTCCTGACAGGACGCAGCAGGTGAGGCTGGGAAAAATCATATCCAGCACCCGGACTATTAGCACTGGCGCCCCCCAGGGATGTGTGCTCTCTCCACTGCTCTTCTCCCTCTACACCAACAACTACACCTCAGGGGACCCGTCGGTTAAACTCCTGAAATTCGCAGACGACACAACGGTCATCGGCCTCATCAGGAACGGTGACGAGTCTGCGTACAGACGGGAGGTTGAACAGCTGGTCCTCTGGTGTGGTTAGAACAACCTGGAGCTGAACAAGGCCAAAACTGTAGAGATGACAGTGGATTTCAGGAGGAGCCCCCCAACACTACACAGAAGCGCACTAGCACAGAAGCGCCTCAGATATGAATAGTTATTTAGTACTTTTTTTTTATTTAGTCAATAACTGTTTTCTCTGGCTCTTTTCTTTCAGGATAGAGGGCAGTTTGGTTTTGTTTGATCCTTGTTGTTTGCACACTTTTCAGATGCTTTTAAAAGGGTCTAAAAACCAAATCTAAATGAAACACAGCAGTGGAACAATACCTTCCATTAAGAGCAGAACTGTAGAGCTTTGTAGTCCTCTGGGAGCCCAGCACCACTTCAAAAGAAACCCTGACCTCCCCTCTCCTCTGCTCCTTTTCTTCTGTTCTTTCTACCTCTTTAAGTCTTTTTAGACTCACTTACGGTCTCTTTTTGTTTAATCTCTTGCTTTTTGTTACTACGATGACCCCTCCTTTTTCTTTAAATAATGCCTTCTACTTTTTAAAATATCTCCCCTTTGCTCTTGGTCCATTCCCTTCTTTATTTTGGCCCGCTCTAATTTTACCCTTTTTCTTGCATCTTCTTTTGACCTTCATCTTCAGGGGGCGACACAGTGTTGATGAGAGCACAGGTTGGCATGCAGCAAAAGACTCTAGGAACTAGTCACATTTCCTCTCGGAGAGCTACTGATCACTATTGAGCCATATCTAATCTACAACAAAAAGTGCTGCGGAAAGCTTATTTCTTGAAACACACTCTGGGTAGAACAACACCGAACAGGAAGTGTGTAGCCCTGTGAAACCGAGATATGCTTTGAAATGTAATAACAGAAGGGAGACAAAGTCAAAGAGAGCCGGAGATGAGACGCATCTCTAGAGTTCGGGTCGATGACTTTGATGCATCTCAGAAAACGGATGCTCTCTCACTTGGTGGACCTGTGTGTTTGTGAAAAGCAATACTAGGGTAAAAAAAAAAATCAATTTATTTTAGCCGTGAGCACTACAGCGTTCATGTTATCGTTATGCCTCAACCGATTGACAGGAAGTGTGACAGGAAACATTGCATGGCTGATGAAGAAGGGTTGACCGAGAGCGCAGGAAGTGACTCCATATCTGCTTGGTTGTTTGGTCACACATCATTATGTCATGAGGGGGTGTGAAAGACCTTGCTCGAGGGTATGTCAGCAGCAGCAATTATGGAAAGAGAATTCTGGTGTTTCAGGCTGAATTGCTCAAACTAATGACTTTCCAGTCCCAATCATTTCATCTCTAACATTAGCCACCCGATGCCTCATTAGCAGAGCATTTGTGTTCCTTTTTGTGTGTTTTGTGAATACCAACATCAGCTAAAAAAGTCTTGAGTACGACAGACAGTATTTATCTGCCCGATAACTTGTGAAGCAGAACTTATTTGTTACTTTTTTTTTAAACCACATTAATGATACAAGTTTGTTTCTTTCATCAAAACTCTGTCAAAATCAGACTCGATAATGTTCCGACCAAAGCAGAGTGTGATGGATGTATCATTACTGTAATGTTTGAAATGCTCAACACAGTTTCATGCTGTCTGAGATCACAAACTTGTCTTGAACCTATTTTTACTCCTTTTTAAAGCCACCAAGATAGACTCCAACTGAGACCAAGTAATGCAGACCATCTGGCATTAATGATGAAATAACAAGTTATAGGATTATAGTGACCAAGAAAGTGCAAAGAAGGGAAAGGTGCTGGCATTCAAGCAAACAAAGTCGAGGAAAAGAATTGCAAATCTAAAGACCATCAGAATGGATCTCCAGTGATCAATCATAACTGCACATAGCACACTTGCTGGTCCGGTTCTGCTAGACATGAGCACAACATCTTATGTTGATGATAAATCATTATTAGATCCTTAATGCAACCAATGGTTACATTTATCAAACAATATACATTGTTAAATTATGGACTAAACGCTTCGTCTAGAATATATATATATATTTTTTTATTTAAAAATTGATCACAGGTTTACAAACCAAAGGGATTCCATTTATAATAATATAATTAACTTACTACTTTAAACATTATATTGCATATTAAAATGGTAACTTCCTGGTCAAGTGCTTGAATTGGACCACAATGAAACTAGCAGTTTCCTAAAAATGACTTACTCATCAATCATTAACCAGCTGCGGTGTCTGGCAACTGTAGGGCTCTGCTCTATAGACTCTTGTGTAATTGTTTCAGATTTTCAGTTTGAGGCCTCCCTGACTCCCCTCGATGGTTCAGATCTCATCTGATGGCAGTGTTTTTATGGTGGCCGAGGTAATTACACCTCCAGGAAAGTTCAAATTTATATGCGCTGTGTCAGACGGCTTGATTCCTTCCCCTGTCGATTGCAATTTTCATGTGCTCTGTTTTGGGCCGGTTTGAGTCGGTATGTGCCAGAGGGCTTACTGTCTGCAGGCTTTTACTCACTACCAACCACATCGAAAGGAGATTTCACTGACGAGTCCCACTTGTCTGCTGGAAGGTGTGCTCATCAGCGATGGAGTCATTTGTTAGAGTGAACTCCGACAAAGTCTCAGTCCCACACGGCACATGATTGTCCATACAAGTCATCTTATCAGGACACAAGGCCAGATTGATTTTCACCTGATGAGACACCTTGATGATCTGCACTGAATAACTCAAATCCTGCGAAGCATATGTATCGGGGGTGACTGGTCAATAACAATGATTGAAAAAGATGTATTTCCATATTTGATATATTGGGGATAGGTATCCCCTGTTCGCTGCAGCAATTGAGTGCCATGTTAGAGCTAATTTGACTGTTAATGTGTGTGTTCAAAATCTCTTGCTATTACATTTCTTCTTGATTCCTTTTAATTTTATGTGTAACATAGGGAGTCTGTATTATGACTTAATTATTGTGATTATAATTTGGAATTTAGGTCTTACTGCAACTGCAACTTCCAACACAATCACCAACAGAATATTTTCCAAAACATTTTGTTGGCAATCACCCATCGACTTAAATTACCATGATTCACAGCAGTAGGAAGTGTAGCAATCATCATTGACACTATTTCATTTTCTATTTTGTCTTATTAAAATCCCCTGATTGTTCATTCCAGGGCATCAAACAGCAGGACCAACGATACATATTTTCACAATAACATTCAAACATCTCTTAGCCAGAGAGTTGCCAGACTCTATTTCACTTCCATATGTTTCAGTGTTTCGTTTTTTTCCATGTTTTGTAATCATACATTTCGTAGACGCCTTGCGGCAAGATAATTTCCCCAATAGGGACTATAAAATCTCGAAGTCGAGCTTTATTAGTCATCCCCTGTGTGCTGAATTCATGAAACTAACAGACTCTGCCTCAAATGTAATTAGTATTGTCGCCTGTAACTCCATTTCACACTTCCAAAATGCGCTGCATGCCTATTGTCCCGCTCTCATTATTCCTTTCATTTTGCTGGAATGAATAGCACGTGAACTGTGAAAACCGCCTGCCGACGGTCTGGGGTCGACATCTTTTCTCTCTCCAACTCCCTCATGGCTCTCTCCTCCATCTCTCTCTCTCTCTGCTGACCTTTCAGTAAAGGCTGCTGGAGGTACTGAGGTGTAATTGTCCCCGATGAGAGCAGGTAACTCCAATCTCATCAACAGCATACGATTTAATGTTGCCAGCAGCCAATTCTGCATTCTGTGCAAGTGGCAAGAATGGGCTGTTTGGATGCAGCTTTGGACTAATTCACGGGGGGTTGGGGAGAGTCTGAACCTGAATGAGGAAAAACTGTTGGAGGCTTGACCTTGGCTGGTAATTTTTTTTTTTTATCTGGTTCACTTAAAATTGTTCTCACAGAGAAAGTTCCACTTTTCAACCACCTGTAGATTTGTTGTTGTTGTTTTGCCAAGAGGTACAGTATGACAACAATTTTACCATCAACATCATTTTAATTGCATCTTGTATATCAGTATATAATCGTAGACATTCAATTTACAATCAAATAAAATGCCAATAAGCAGCAAAAATCAAATGTTTTGGGTTAATATAGATGAGGATGAAGTGCTTTTTTTTATTCAACAGGGAATAATGACACCATGCATGTGCAATATTGCAAAGGTCAAATATGATCCATAGAGAATTGTTGCAATAGCCATAACTTCATACATTCTGAAATCACTGGTGAGTCATTTAAAACATGACTGAAGACTTGTGTTGTAGCTGGGAAAAGTAATAGATTGCAAGTATCGAGCCATTTGGCTATGAAGAGTCAAGGCTACAGTCAAGACCAAAAGCTCCGACGTCAAGCTTGATTCGTAAACTTTGTGGTTCAAAGTTGCAGTCTGCTAGTCTGCAATGCCAAACATGGTTCCCATCTTCTTGCTCAACGTGATTTGTTGCTATCGAGATCTATTTAGAATATACAGTATCTGCTGTCAGAAATTAAGTGTTGATTCACTTCACATTACATTACATTTAGTGAGTACAAACTCAGAACAACAAGAATCAAGAAAGTACAATTTCCTCAAGAAAGGAAAACTACAAAGTGAGTGCCATTTAAGTGCTACTTTCTTTATTCAGGGTATAGTCGGAAAAGATGTGTTTTTAGTTTGCGGCAGAAGATGTAGAGACTTTCTGCTGTCCTGATGTCAATGGGGAGATCATTCCACCATTGACGAGCCAGGACAGCAAACAGTCGTGACTTTATTGAGTGTTTAGCTCACAGTGACGGAGCTACAAGCCGATTGGCAGAAGCCGAGCGAACGAGCTGGAGTGTACGGTTTTACCATGTCCTGGAAGTAGATTGGACCCGATCTGTTCGCAGCACGGTACGCAAGTACCAATGTTTTGAAGCGGATGCAGGCTTCACCTGCACACGTTAACGCTTGGAATATTAAGACAGTTCAAGTCAAAAGCCAGGTAAAGTCGCGAGTAAGCGGCAGAGTTATGTCTTAAAAAACTGTGACTTGAGTCTGTAAAAGCTTCTCCTAACCAACAGAAATGAAGGTCAGCATTAACATAATTACACCTTAAGTCAATCAAAAGTGTTTTTATTTTACCTCGAGTTCTCATAGCCAAAAAAACAACACACAAATTCTTAAAATAAAACTATGACAAAGGATTACAAAACTACCATACCGAAAACAGTCAGAATTGTAGTAGCATCGTACATATCTCAGGTCAGTGAGATCAGAGTAGAATTATAGTCTGGCAACAAGTAAGAAATGCTAAACTGGGGTTCTTTCTTTGAGATCTACTCAAAAGCAGTTATCATCAGCAGACTCTCCTCCTTCTTCATCTTCTCTTTGTTTGACTTCTCTTTACTCACCCCCTTTTTTCCATGAGTGAGACCCGTGAAAAAGCTTATCAATGTAGCTCGGCGGAAGGCGGGCGGCAATCAGAAGGAAAATTACTGCTCTTTCTCCTGTCACCATCACCAACAATCCATAGTGGAGTCAGTGATGTTTGTCTATCTACCTAGTGTCTTCAAACTCATTATGACTGAACTGCTATCTGCAAAAGGGAAAATGGTCTCATATTGTAGCTTGTCCTTTTCTCCACCTTCACAAAAATAGATATAATTACATAGGTTTGCGTGAAAAAAAAGGGTGGACGGAAAAATGCTGCATCCTGCGAGTTCAGTCAATACACATCTCCAAAAAGGACTTCAAATGACTTTAAACCTCGGAGTTTGTTTGATTGAGGATTCCCTCAGATTTTAGATCTGCATCTTAATTATCAGATTTTGCTTCAGATTTGTATGATTCTGAAGTCGTATTTGTTTTATAGGATTAATCCTCCAAGAGCTGTTGCTTTTGAGTTCATCATAGCGAATACGGAATACTTAAGGCCTTTACTTTAAACAGTTATGTAGTGTAAATGACTAGGGCTTTTATTGTGAAGGTAAGAATGGAAGTAGTTGATCTGGATCAACTTGATTGGTTTGTTCCTTTATTTGCAGCGCAAAAGCTCAGAAAAATTGATCTTGCACTGGAAAAAAATAAATAAGGTATTGTAGGGGACTAGGGGTCGAATGCACGAGGCCCCTTTAAGAGAAGGGGCGTAACCCGGGTGACACGAGGGGGTTAAAGGGCACCAGGAAGTGAATGTGTGATATGTGGTTGGGAGGTAAATAAACGGCCGCAACCTACGGCCAAAAGGAATACTCGCCTTGTCGTTTGTTTACTCGCTCCTACATTGGCGACCCTGATCTCTACTGGACGTTTCCAGAGAGAAGATGACGACGCACGCGGTTTCACTCAAGCTGCCGGAGTTTTGGGAGTCGCAAGCATCGGTGTGGTTTGCTCAAACGGAGGCGCAGTTCGCCATCAGAGACATTACAGCGGACGCGACAAAGTACTACTATGTCGTGGCGGCCCTCGGCAGTTCGACAGCAGGCAGAGTGGTGAGCATTCTGGAAGATCCGCCAGAGAGAGACAAGTACGTGGTTTTGAAAAGCATGCTGTTGAAGATTTTCGGGCTGTTGGACCCTGAGCGGGCTCGCCGGTTGCTTGCGCTGAGCGGCCTCGGCGACAGCAAGCCGTCGGAGCTAATGGACAAGATGTTGGCTTTGCTAGGAAGACACAAGCCAGACTTTCTGTTCATGGAACTCTTTCTGCAGCAGCTACCGCTGCAGGTGCGGGCCGCTTTGGCCAACACCGCGATCACCGACTGTCGGGAGTTGGCTGAGGAGGCCGATAAGTTTTTTCTGGCTGGCCAACAAAGCTACACGGCGGCGCTGAGGCCAGCTCAAGCAGCGGCATGGCAGCCGGGGGAGACGACGGTCGTCGCCGCAGCAGCAGCAGCGAGCCAACAGCAGAGATTTACCGGCCTGTGTTATTACCATGCAAGGAAAGGAAAGGAAAGCTACGAGGTGCCGTTCCCCATGAAGTTTCGGTGGGACGGGAAATGCCAGGGCCGGCGCTCAGTAACGGCCATGAGCGTCGGTCGGGAAGGCAGGCTGTTGTTCATTCAAGACAACGTTTCCGGGCGCCGCTTTCTCTGCGACACGGGGGCGCAGAGGAGCGTGGTGCCTGCATCGCGGGTGGACATGCTGACAGGCGGGCAGGGTCCCCCCCTAGAAGCCACGAACGGTACCCCCATACGCACTTTTGGGACACGGTGCCTGGAGCTGGAGTTTATGGGGCAGCGTTTCAGTTGGGACTTTGTCACTGCCAAAATTGCCGTTCCCCTGCTGGGCGCGGATTTTCTGTGCGCTTATGGGTTATTGGTGGACGTCAAAGGCCGCCGCCTGATAAATGCTGTGACTTTTTGTTCTTACCCATGTACGCTAAGTGGAACGGGCTCTACCAGGTTGACTAGCATGCTGACAGCGGCTGAGTGAGTTTCTGCAGCTGCTGGCCAAGTTCCCGGACCTCACGCAGCCCACCTTCTCGTCCTCCACGGTCAAGCATGGGGTGGAGCATCACATCTCTACCACCGGCCCACCGGTACATGCACGGGCCCGGCGCCTGGACCCGGCAAAGCTCACCATCGCCAAGGCCGAGTTCGAAAACATGGAGCGCCTGGGTATTGTTCGCCGCTCTAACAGTCCATGGGCTTCACCCCTGCATATTGCACCAAAGCCTGGGGGTGGGTGGCGCCCGTGTGGTGATTACCGCCGGCTTAACGAAGCAACAGTCCCGGACCGCTACCCGGTTCCACATATTCAAGACTTTTCTGCCCACTTGGCGGACAGTGTGGTGTTTTCGAAGGTCGACCTGGTGCGAGGTTACCACCAGGTGCCCGTGCAGCCGCCAGACGTTCCCAAGACGGCGGTGATCACTCCGTTCGGCCTGTTCGAGTTCCTGAGGATGCCGTTTGGCCTTAAAAATGCAGCACAGACTTTTCAACGCCTGATGGACACGGTACTGAGGGACCTGCCGTTCCTGTTTGTGTACCTGGACGACATCCTGGTGGCCAGTTCGTCAAGGGCCGAGCATATAGCTCACCTACGGATATTGTTCGACCGTCTCAGCCAGCATGGGTTGATCATCAACCCGGCTAAGTGCCAGTTTGGATTAACCACCATGGACTTTCTGGGACACCGCATCACGGAGGACGGGGCGGTTCCCCTCCCTTCAAAGGTGGAGGCGGTGAGTAACTTTGCACGCCCACTAACAGTGAAGGCCCTGCAGGAGTTTTTAGGGATGGTAAATTTTTACCATCGCTTTATTCCCCGAGCAGCGCAGTTGATGCGGCCACTGTACGAAGCCTTGAAGGGCAAGGCCAGCAGACAGGCGGTGGACTGGAACGAAGAGAGGGAACGGGCGTTTGTGGACGCCAAAAGGGCTCTGGCAGACTCAACGATGCTGGCACACCCGTCACCTAAAGCTCCCATCGCCATCACCACAGACGCTTCGGACTACGCGGTGGGCGCGGTGCACGAACAGTGGGTGAAGGGGGCGTGGCAACCGCTCGCTTTCTTCAGTCGGCAGTTGCGCCCGAATGAACGGAAGTACAGCACTTTCGATCGGGAGCTCCTCGGCCTTTTTCTGGCCATTCGGCATTTTCGATTCTTGCTGGAGGCCCGGCAGTTCACCGCGTTTGTGGACCACAAGCCGCTGACATTTGCCATGGCAAAGAGAGCCGAACCATGGTCCGCGCGCCAGCAGCGCCAGCTCGCCTTCATATCGGAGTTTACTACAGATCTGCGGCATGTCGCGGGCAAAGAAAACCTGGTTGCGGACTGTCTCTCCAGGGCCATCGCCGGGGCCGTCCAGTTGGGGGTGGACTATGACAAGATGGCCGCACAGCAGGTTGCAGACCCGGGAGTTCAGGAATTGAGGACGGCAGAGACGGGGCTGCGATTGGAGGATGTTCCATTTGGCGAGGCTGGCACAACTCTCCTGTGTGACGTCTCCACAGGCCAGCCACGGCCGGTGGTTCCCGACTGTTGGAGGCGACCGATTTTTGAGGAGATGCATGGTCTGTCACACCCTGGCAAGCGGGCATCTCAGAAATTGGTGGCAGCCAAGTTCGTTTGGCACGGGCTGAAAAAGGATGTGCGAAAGTGGGCCGGGACATGTGTGGTGTGCCAGCTTGCCAAGGTCCACCGTCACATAAAAGCCCCGTTAGCGCAGTTCTCGGTACCAGAGAGGAGGTTTGATCATGTGAATGTGGACTTAGTCGGGCCTTTGCCCCCATCCCGGGGTTTCACACATCTCCTCACTATGGTGGACCGAACCACTCGCTGGCCAGAAGCTGTTCCGTTGTCGTCAACAATGGCGGATGAGGTGGCTCGGGCTTTTATTCAGACCTGGGTCGCCAGGTTCGGAGCCCCAGCTGACGTCTCCTCGGACCGAGGCCCACAGTTTACCTCAGAGCTTTGGAATGCTGTTGCAGGAAGCCTGGGGGTGAAGCTCCATCGCACCACGGCCTACCACCCGCAGGCTAATGGTTTATGCGAGCGGTTCCATCGCTCTATGAAAGCTGCCCTCCGTGCCAGCCTCAAAGACGGCGGGTGGGTGGATAGGCTTCCATGGGTCATGTTGGGCCTGAGGACAGCCCCCAAGGACGATCTGCAGGCTTCATCTGCCGAGCTTGTGTATGGACAGCCGCTGCGGGTCCCAGGGGAGTTTATCCCCGAAGTAACCGACCCTTGGTCTGCGACCCAGCAGCGGGATGCGCTCCTGGAAAAAGCCAGGCTGTTCAGACCGGTGCCCACGTCGCAGCACGGCCTTCCCCGGTCGTACGTCCCGTCCAGCCTCAAGTCAGCGGAGTACGTGTTTGTTCGCCAGGACTGCCACCGTGGAACCTTTCAGCCCCCCTACGTCGGGCCATTCCGGGTGCTGGAGACTGGGGACAAGACCTGCAAGATCGACATGGGCGGCCGGCTGGAGTACGTGTCGGTGGACCGCCTTAAACCGGCGCATCTGGACCTGGACCAACCGGTAGGGTTGGCTGAAACCCCACGGCGCGGGCGGCCTCGTGCCCTCCCGCCTCCCCATGGCAAGACCGGGAGGGTTCCCTCAACGGGGGTCCTGCCCCCGGCGCCAGAGACACGGAGTCGGGCTGGTCGGCTGGTTCGGGCCCCGAGGTTTCTGGGGGGCTAGGTGAATTCTGGGGGGAGGCATGTAGGGGACTAGGGGTCGAATGCACGAGGCCCCTTTAAGAGAAGGGGCGTAACCCGGGTGACACGAGGGGGTTAAAGGGCACCAGGAAGTGAATGTGTGATATGTGGTTGGGAGGTAAATAAACGGCCGCAACCTACGGCCAAAAGGAATACTCGCCTTGTCGTTTGTTTACTCGCTCCTACAGTATGTTGTTTTTTCGCCACAAAATAGTCACGTTCAGTCATGAATATTACGTTCAGTCATCTGAAAGTACAAAACAACAGTTGGAAAAATATATATTAAGGTGAAATTTAGTCAAAGCATTTGTACCATGTGTATTTAGCAGTTTGCTTTTGGAGTGTTTTACTAGTATACAGGGAGCTTAAAGACACAAAGCCAAACATTGGGATGGGTAGTACATTTATACAGGTCTCAAAGGTAATGAGCCGCGTGTTGTTTAAAATGTATATTCTCCATCAGGGCCTCATCTCAGGCTACAGTGACTCATCTCTTGTTCTTCCTTCAGTGTTGCTCTCAGAGTGTGTTTGTGACTTCTGCCTGTGTCCACTTTGTCAGATGGGATACATAATAGATGATTCCCTGAATTTCTCTCTGTGAGTGCAGCCAGAAAAATCTCAGAGGCATATATCTCACTATATGCATCGCTAGATACCATTACAAGTGAGTCAAACTCTTTGTTTTTGGGTGCACCGACCCTTGAGCCACTTCACTGCCAAGCAGAAGGACCAAAACAAACCAAATTCCAGATTGAATCTAAAAAAAGACAGTAGCTCTCACTACAAATTAACAGACATCATGATGACCCCTGCCACATTTCTTGCTGAAATCTGTATTCAGTAAACCAACAAACATGAATAAACAGCGTTCGATAGCGGGCTTTGGGGCCAGTTTGTGAGTGCTGGTGGTTTGGATGGGGAGGGGAAGGTCAAGTTCCCCCGCTGGGCTCGGCGTGTCAGAGTTGTTGGCAGTGCCGGGGCCTCGCTTTGGCCTCTTCTGGGCCCTTTGGGAGGCAGAGGCTCTTGGTTCAATGGCCCGATGTGGAGCTGCTGCAAACCTCCCACTGCGGGCTTTAGCTCTGTCTCTCGGGAGCAGTGGGCCGTATCACGCAGTCACAACAGTTCACCTCACTTCACTTTAAATACAGGCTCCAGTGGGAACCAGGTACAGAAAATGGAAAGTGTTTTGAGCATTTTTCTTTTTTCCTCCCTCCCCTTCATTAATCTTTCCCTGGCAGCAGAGACCAGGCAAACCATCCTTGGTTGTTTGTCCTGTTAAAGTGCTCTGCAGTATCAAAGTTAACTTGTACCTGCCAGTGTAGTGACATTTTCTAAGTCAACCAACTGCTATAAAGAGCTTTGAATACATACGGTGTGATGAAATGAGTGATCATTTTAATTCTAACTTAAAAAGGCCAGTGAAAGATCCACTGGCTTTGGAAAGAAATAGAGTAGGACAGACATTCCCATTCAAATCAACTTACCAGGATGGTCAGAGTGGCAGGACATTTTTATGTTTACCGTTGCCATTGCGACCGCTGTCGCGGACTCATTTCGGTATCGACTAAACCGACTTTCGGTAAATTGCAGACTCCCTACGTTGAGGTTTTGCATTTAACAACTAAAACGAGCCGTGGAGTCGTAGACCTTACAAACCACCGAGAACCAGAAACACAATCTTGAAACAGTGTAGAAAAGCACTTTTGTTCGGCTTATTTTCTCTAAGTTATTAAAGCATTGGCCTCAATGACATCTGTTGTGACCTTAACAACAAACAGTTGTAGGCAAATTGAGTATTTGTGTGCATTTCCATATATATATATATATTTTTTTTTTTCACACCAATTGTGCTCTTGTTTCCCGGACAGACTCATCCATCTTCTAAGTCTTCCTTTTCCTCTGTATCTCCCACCAGAGACCACTACAATGCTTCACAAGAAGAAAAGCTGCTGCAGTAAGAAAACAACTCAATATGACGTTGCTTCAGGCAAAAAGTTCCAGTGCAGCAGTGTTTGATGATTATAGATCCGCCCTGCCTCTTCATCTCCGAGGACATGCTTCTTCTGATCCTCTCGGACAATCAATCGTCTTTTTGTATTGTACATCCATACTTTGTTTTGGGTCACTTTTTTATTTTTATTTTCGTAAAGCCACATTAAGCCACCTGGGACTTTAAATATGTTGTACATCAATCTATTGTTTGACACTTTGTTCATCCATTATACTCCATCAAATCTTTTTGTTGTCATGCCCCAAAGTTCCCATTCATCAAAAATGATGTTGAGAACAGCTCAGTATTCCACAAAAAAAAAACACAAGGGGAAGTATAGCCTCAACCTTTTGTAAATTCTAATCCCGTTTTGGATGGAGGGCAGATACTTTCAGCCAATCAACAGGGAAGCTGACACTCAAATGTTAACAGCACTGTGGTCTCACCATTAGATCGGCTCCCTGCTCTCCCGGGGCCACTTTTTCAGGCCGGTGAACAGGCCTGGATCACTGGAGTGGAAAGACCCGGGAGGGAGGGCAGTCGATACATCACCTCCCCCCTCTTTTTATATCATTACCATACAGACTCCCAGTCTGGGCCGCCATGTACATGAGGTGCAGCCACTTCTATCTGTTTCAATCTGAGAGCCTCCAGCTGACTCTGCTGTTGCAACGAGCCTAATAAACATGATGGGAAGCTGGAAATGCAGCCGTGTGAGCTGTAGATCTCTGGAGACAGAGGCGGGGAGTAACTCGCTCATAAACACCTCCACGACACAACAGCAGACATTTACTGTACGTGCACATGGATATCCCTGCAGCAGCATAGTGGCCACAAACTCACTTTATGAAGAAAGCTAAATCTCATATCAGACAAACGTATCATTATATCCCACAGGCCCGTCGCTACTAGCGTTGGATACCGAAAATCGGTGCCAATATGTTTTTTTGTTGTTGTTGTAAGTATCGGTTCAGGCACCGTTATCGTTTTAAAAGTATCGTTTTAGCACTGGTATCGGGAAGAAAAAAAACGATACCCATCCCTAGTCGCTACTACTGAAAACCTGCAGATTATTCACAAGAGGATAGTGCTTGAAGACTCTATCATTGTGTTATTCATGTATTTGTATTTTCAATGTCCTAAAACCCACTTGTTATATTGTACAGTGTGATGTCATTATCTAGTATGTGTTTTGAGGTGTTTTGTATTTGCATTGCCATTTCTTCTCTAAAACCTCCCTGGAAATTGTCCATCAAAGACCAGTGGCCCACAGGGGGCACCAGCTGTATTGCTACTGCCGTGTGTGACAGCTCAATACAAAATATGGGGGGGGGGGGGGGGGGGGGGGGGTGAAATGAGATTGGCTGCTCCTAATTAAGACCAATTGTGAGCATTTCAAACCTTCATTTTTAATTTATGGGAATTCTATTAACTTTTAATAACTGTGCTGCTCTAAGCTCTTTTAGTTTCTGACCCTGACTATGAAGGCCAACTGCGGGCTCTCCATCTCACTGCTATTGCTCCAGCCCTAGGAGCTTCACTGTATTTACTATATGTATGTTTAGCATTGCTCTCTATCTGGTACACAATATGCAATAAGCTGGGGTTGATGTAAGGGTTAAAGGTTCAAAGAAAGTTAAATAGCATTATCCTACGAAATAAATTAATCAATTCAAAGAAAAATGGTGTTTCATTCAAGCAAAGAAGGTTTGAAATTCCATCACTATTGTATTTTTGCATGAATCAAACAACATAGAATAAATATGTTAATAAATACACACATGTACGCACAGTGAGTATGTGCCTCTAATACACTAAGTCACAGCAAGTTAAACATAACCAAAACCTGCATGATTGACAGTGTTAAATAGTTTGTTATGGACAATATCATACCAAGCATGAACAGTATGAGCACATATGTATAATCCTTATAGCGTATGAGTCTGTGCCGACAGAATGGGAACACAGAAACGTAATTTACACACACACGCCTCGACATATCCACATCTGTGTAGAGGTCTCTGTGGGTGGACTCCTGTGTGTGCTGCACAGTACTCAATGTTGCATCAACTGATGAGCTGTTGACCCATGCTAATGCAGGTTTCTAAAAGAGCCATTTGTAGAGCAGGGAGCTCTCAAGTCGGACTTGACACACATTTCCATAATAGCTCAAAACACAAGTGGAGAGCAGTAATGTGTGTGAACATGTGTGTTTCTGTTCCAACAACCTACAGCTGCATGAAGAGGGTCTGAACATTTAAAACACAGGTTCTCTCATTTCCACAAAATGGATTGTGGTTATTTTTCGGAAGTAAAATAGTTGAAACCCTATTTAATATACAGTACAATGTATATACAACTAGTGTTTATTATAGGCCATTGTAGCAGTCTATATGCTGCACATGTACTACAGTAGATCAATGATGCATATAGGAAGTGACATTTTTTTTCTTTTTCAAAAGGACACACTGCAGTTTTAAACTATGAAAGCTCTACAACAAGAGATAAATTCAACCAGTAAATGTAGACTGGTTTCAGGGCACATTGCATTGTGGATTTGAGAACACTTGCTGTGGCTTTGAGACTTTGGTACGGGTTTGGGCGACAACATTTCTCTTACAGAATTGCTGCACCATGGCATACTGTGGCAGCAATGTTCATTCCTGAACCACTGGGGCTCCCTTTGCTCGACTAGAGCAGTGGTTCTCAAATGGGGGTATGTGTACCCCTGGGGGTACGTGAAGGCACTCCAGGGGGTACATGAGATTTAAAAAAATATCTATTTTAAATGAGCATTCATTAAAACATCTTTTAAAAAGATCTATTTAATAAACATTCAATACAATATAAGTGTAAATTCATAAACTGAATTGTATATATTCTATATTAAATCAGACACTGATGGCACAGTGCTGTGTATTACATTTTCAACCAAAAATGTTTTGAGCTGGTTAGGAGGTACTCGGCTGAAAAACTTTTTCACAGGGGGTACATCACTGATAAAAGGTTGAGAACCACTGGACTAGAGGCTCCACAGACTGCAAAGGTTTACGGTGGAGAAGCACAAATCCCCTCATCGATAACAAAGACCAACTAAAAGTAAGGTCTGAACTCCAAATCCCAGAGGAAACAAGACAACAACTAACTAGCAGTGTATCTAAAGTACAGAACCCAGTGAACACACATTAATGGTTTTGTGGTGAAAGGGCCAAGTTGCCTGTTCTAAAACTACAAGATTATGTAGACATGTAGATGGAGGGGATAGTTGTTGACGGAGGCCTGAGCAGAAGGCTTTAGCAGTTCAGATAAAGAGAGATTAAAAAAAAAAAAAGATAAAATGATGTCATATTGTATCTCTAACACTGTTTGACAAGTTCATGTATTCATATCCAATAAGTGTACATCTTAAATCTGGATGTGATCATCGTGTGATCATATGTAAGCTAGACAGACATTTCCCCTGCTCATTACTGTCCACTACATGCTGCAGCTACGTATGTACTTAGGCCTCAAGAGCCCTTGGACCTGGCAGACACACAGCAGAAGGCCGTGTGAGCGCCATGCACTGCAAGTCACGTTGCGTTGTGCAACGTGCACAAAAACATTGTGCAAAGAAATTCTGCATGCTTGCATAACAAAAATCACCTCCGCTGCTACATCTCCATGCTCTAGGGAAATAGTGTGTGTGTCATTGTGAAATTTGCATTAATATTTAAAAAACTCATGCATGCAGATTCGTGCATATACTTTATATAGTACGATTTGACTCCTACACAGGTTAAACTTCTATGTCAATGGCTTTTTATGGCACATCAACTTTTAATCACATTGTACAATTCGTGCAAGCGTGACTAGCGTCGTCGCACAAACACCAACACTGCGATGCCCCTGATGTTCACTGCTTGTCCATATTCATTATGCACACTCTGTAAATGCAGTTGGTGTACAGTGAATATTGATTCACTCGTACGTCTAACATTCCCCATCTCCAACTTTCGCTCAAAGTCCTTCAGCTAAACTGCTTTGGACACTGGGATGAATCTATAAGCATCCGCTGATCTCATGTACATGCATGGACTCTATCGGCTCATTAAGGATATTGTCTCAGTGAGCTGGTTTCTGGATTCACCCTTTTATGTCTCACAGCCGTAGAATGATTTCAGCAGAAAACATCTCTGTTGAACTGTTTATTTGGACTATGTGGACAAGTTTGACTTCTGTGAGGGTGTTCACACTTTACAGTGCATACTTCTATGTATTCCCTTTACTGCAAATTCACACCAGACATTAAAAGGAGACAGGAGGAAAAGCTGAGAGAATGTGAGCGATTTGAAGCGCCAGTTTACAAAACTTACGCTTCACTACCCAGAGGGAAATAAAGAAAAAAAAACTTTCCAGACACCCTGAGCCGACACAGATTGTTACATCTGATAAAAATGGAAGTGCATTTGTTCTATGACATGGATGAGTGACGGATGCCAAAAAACACTTAAACAAATCCACAATCTAGAGTTTATTCTGTTTTTTTTTCATCTTACTAAATGTGCCAGTCTTCATTCAACGGCCAACAATAAGCGGGACAATATGTCAGAACTTGAGAAAAGGCAGGAAACGTGTTTTGAAAGTGAATCCTCAATGTGTCCCGTCAGTCACCGCAAGAAAGTCACCTGGGGGAGGAAGCAACAAGCTTCCCTTTCAAACTTACTTCATTTCAAAATGTTTTTCCTTATTCTGTAATCTGCAGCCAGACACATTGAAAACATTCTAACAGAGTGCAGCGCTCTGTCACAACATACAGCTCATCGTCTGAGAAACTGCTCTCTGATTTATGTAGATCTCATATTATAGCCTCACTGTGCAGCAGACCTCATGCATTATTCACAGTAGCGGCCATATGTGTGTGTTTGTATGTGCTTTATAAATCTGTGTGTGTGTGTGTGTGTGTGTGTGTGTGTGTGTGTGTGTGTGTGTGTGTGTGTGTGTGTGTGTGTGTGTGTGTGTGTGTGTGCAGAACTCTGTAGTATCTGTATCTGACTCATCACAGGCACAGAGGATTACTAAGCAGAGAGACAGACAGGGACAGAAAAAGAAAGTACATCTGAATCGAAGATCATCTGACAGGGTTTTGGAAAGACTGCTGCAGACGTAGAGGTTTATCAGATCTTTATCATCGTTCACATACCTGACCTAATAATCCATGCTACTTTTATTGGAGCGAATGCCTATCTTTATCTTTCATTGCTCATTAATTGAATGATTAAACTGACTGTATCCCCAGTTCATAAAACCACAAACATCTGGGGCCTGACGGATAAAAGATAACGCACCAAGACAACAACAAACTACGACACGTTTGACCATTTCCAACACAAAAACGAATATTTCCAAAACAAAAGTTTTGGGAATGTGCAGAGCACACAGTGCATATACCTCAGAGTACACATGGTTTTAAAGAAAGAACTGAGAGTGGCGTTTTGGGGTCAGTCATTGGTTGTGACTATTTGCAGTTTGCACATTTAACAATTTTTAAATAAATTTGGATTAATAACTTTTTTCACGCTATGTTTTATTTACATTGACAGCAGCATTCTATTTCCCTGTTCATGTTGTATTTATTTGTCCCCTTTTCAGAGTTCATTTTTAGTATTAACGCTGTGAATTACATACTTGATACTTGCTGATACCAAGGCAATTGTGTGCATGCATATTTCTTTCTTTGTGAATGCAAAGGAGATTTGAACCTACTGTGCGTGATGTTTCATGCATCTGGCCCCTGGTGTCAGAATGTCTTCAGTGTCAAACAGGAAATTAAGTTGTTTAATACATTTGATCTGTTGCGATAACAATATGAGGAAGAGTTGGTGCAGCAGAAACAAAAAAACAGACACTAAAAGGTCATCAGCGCGTAGCGACGGGCGAGTCAGTGCCGAACAGCGTCACTTGTCGAGAAGCTGACAAACTATGATCATTATGGGTTTATTTGTGTGTATATATATATATATATATATATATATATATATATATATATATATATATAAAATGCATTTTGTAGACTTAATACTTACAATATGCAATACTGCTGTACTATATTGTTTTGCTACTACTACATTTCACTTCATAATATTACACTTATATGCCATAATATGTATAATGTACCAGCCTTTTTATTTTATTTTTATTTGACCATATTATGTCATACTGTTATACCACTTTACTTTGAGGAGACGTCACTGTTAGTCTAGAACACTGGAATAATCTTTCCACCAGGTAAACCTGAACATGCACACCTCTCTCGAGTGTGACAGCGATTACAACCGCATAACTATATAGATTATAATTAACTGGAGGATACACTTTTTTTCTACACGTAGATCTCAAACCCTTAAATATAAACAGGAGCCGGCCACGGAGGAAACTCATTTCGGCCACTTGTTGTTTAATTAAAATACAAGTTGGATAAAATCTCCACTTGTCCTCTCCTTGTATGTAGTTAGGTGTCGGTAGGTGTGAACTGCCAGTGCCGCTGACTCGCCGCTCTCCTGGCTCCTGGCTGATGCCACACGCTGCCACGGACTCGCCACTGCCAGTAATCGCACTCGTGGTCTCTCCCAACAACGTTAGCTAACGTGTTAGCAAGCTGACTAGCTTGCCATTAAAAAACTGGTGGGAGGAAAATTAAGCCGCTGTAGACATCTTAACCCTGATTGGCCAAGACTTGATACGTCACATCAAAGATGTTCTATTGCGAAGATCACAACCTCAGCTTTTTTCCGTGTCTCACTCCAATCTCAGAAACGCTGGGCGGCCAGTTGACCCCCTCTCCCAAAAACAAAAACTCTTCGGATCTACACGATTCACATGGATGACATATTTTCATTTCAAAATGGCGAATTTCGCCGAAAGGTGGCAAGTTTGCAGGTCTGCCACTAAAGAAATGACTAACACGAACACCTGCAGTATACTGACTGAAATGAAAGTTGTAGATTATTGGACAGTTATAATGACTCTTTGCTATTGATCTGCTTATCGACCACAGACACATTCAAGACACACTGAAGGCATTCTCACTCAAACGTCCTTTGAATTTAGTCTATTGGAGCAATACAAAACCAACCTGCGAGAAATGAACCACATTAGCAACTGCATTAGACACCATGGGCTGTAAGAGGTTGTAAAACACACAATTCATTCAAACTCAAAAAACAAGCGGCGATGTATGCAGACGATCATCCTGAAGTAGCAGAGTAAGCAGCAGGTGGGGTTGGATATACAGTACGTACACTCAGCTGGGTTATCACAAGCGGCAACTACCGGCCGAGGTGAGGAGTCAGCAGGCAGTCGATGGGAGTATAAAAGAGGAAATAAAGCGGTATTTTGAGAAAGTGTGATTCACTGCAACCACGAGAGGTTCTTGAGCAATCAGCTAGAACTGGCCGCTCAAAATGAGCAGTTTGCTGCAGCAGAATGCGAGATTAGAGACACCGCAATGCACATTTACTCACAATCCCATGATCCTCTTGGCAGAGAGAGGAGACATCAGCAAAGACAGACACACACACACACACACACACACACACACACACACACACACGTTAAGATCCCATGGCAAATACAAAATAAAAGGGTGACTTACTATGGTGAAGTTCATGACCTTGAGGATCCAGATAGTTAGTGCCAGGTTGATCAGGATCAGGATCATCAGCAGCAGGACGAAGAAGTAAAGGCAGCGTTTCCTCCAGCCATATATTCCCACTTTGTACACTTGTGGTTTCTCTGAACTCTGGACATTGTTCCTATGAGTGCACTGTTCTTGGGTCATCTGAGAGGAGACAGATAGAAAAGAGGAAGATATTATTACAGTGAAGGAAACGCAGTCAGTCATACTCCATTAGTATCTTTCTCTCTGTCTTTCTCACATTTTGCAACCTGGTTTGCATTGACTGTGTTATTTAATTACACAGTTCTTATTTGGAGATTGGGGAGTGTGGGAATCCACACAGATTATTGTTTTGTTTGAGATCTTGAAGAGAATTTGTTGAAAAGTTAAAGCTGCGTTATAAGTTATAAATTGTAAACACAAAATTGACACAATGTAATTTTAGAAAGCTAATGCCAAACATGTTTAAAGATCCAGTAGACACGGAACAGCAATATTCATCTTTTTGTATTCTTCCTTTAGCTCCTATTTGGTCTCCAGAGAGAAATGTACGTCTGCTTCGCTGCTAAATGTCCCACTGTGTTAGGTAGTACTTTCTCTTGTCTGACTGTTATGTATTCAGCTATTATTAAAACCATTTGGCCTCCATGGAGAAGCTACCCACGATTGCTTGGAGATTTGTGATGCGGCTGTGGCGACTGTGTCGAAAATGACCTTAAGATAAGAGATGGGGTACATCTGAACATTAGTACAAATAACATGCCGTAAACATCCCCCTCACATGCCGCACACTCCAATACTGACCAGCCACTCAGTTAAAAGACAGTTTAGTTAGCCATCACATTGATTGATTGCCCCTTAAGTGGTCTATAACTCCATTATACCCCCTCTACCCCATTGATGTGCTGATAGTGCCGATTAATGATGATTCTAATTGTCTGTCTGTGAAGACGAGGAGGCATTGTTCACTTCAATCACCATTATAATGGCCTAATAACTCTGTGGAAAAATACAATTTACTGTCCACCGTGCTTTGGTGCGCGCCTCAGACCACCAAAGCCAATTGTTTTTGACAACCACACACATTACGCGCTAACTGAAACAAATGGCACACGACAGGGGCCCGGTGAGAAAGTGCTGAAAGCTACAAAGGAGACTCCAAAGCACCAGTCAGCAAAACAAAAAAAAGGGGAAATCTCATTGTGTATGGTTGGATTTTTGTTTTTGTTTGATGGGAGATGCAGAGAGATGAAGCATATCTCTGTGATGTCTGGGCTGACATCAGTACTGTGAGAGTAAACAAAGCTGGCATGAATTTATCCTAAAAAGAAACTCAAATTAGCGCCTCATAGTTGTATGCCTTCACCAGCCAGTCAAGTGCAGTTTACACCCAAGTCTGTCCAAAATGTCTCCACAGACTTTTGTGTGAAATTGTCATAATTACCATAATAATTATTGAGTTATGTCCCAGAAATGTTCTTCTTATCTCAATACGACCTTAACCTTTGATGAGCAAAATTTGAAATAGTTTGTCCTTGGGTCCAAGACATTCTGAGATATTGCGTTCACAGAAATGGGACGCATGTACAACCAACGGATAGACCAAAATCGCTACAAGCTGCAATGCCCATTACAGCCTGCAACACGAAAGTCTCTGACCAAACAAATAGGGATTTTGCAAGAGCCTCATCAGTTTTATCCCAGGAAAAGTTGTTGTGGCAATTTATTAGTTTCTAATGAGGCTCTCATTCTTAATCTCATCTTTCAAAGCTCTGATATGCTTAGCTTCTTTTTCAACAAGGAAAACAGCCATCGGAAAGCTCAATAGCAAGCAAAACATTTAAAGAGGTAAAGGCCATTGGCTTATTTAAAATCATCTAAATTGATCATCTATTGATCAGTTCATCTCCATTAGAGAGAAAGAGAATATTCCATGAACAATCTTGACAATGCCAGTCATCTTCTAAACTACCTTGTGTGCAAAGTTGACATTTTGGCGTGAAGGTTGTGCTTTAGGAAAGCTGATATAATGTCTATGAAGGAACTGATGTTGGTGCATGGTGAATGATCATCTATGGACCATGCATTTGTAAACTCAAATTCATGTCAATATGTGTTGTAATCATCTCAAACTGAATCCAAGTGAGTAAAAAAGTGTGTCCTCTATTTACCTAATTCTGAATTAAGATCAATACGTTGTTTCATTATCATTCATCCCCCAGAAGTATCTTGGCTCTCACAGTTAAACAGCAGCAGCTGATCCTTCAGGTTGTGTGTTTGGTTTAGACAAATACAAACATGAATAGTACACAAACAGCTGTACGAGCCCAAAGTAACCAAGGCTGTTTGATTAGCTCTTTGGCAAAATCCTCATAAAGAGCTGCAGCCTGTGAGTGGGGATTAATAACATCACATGTTCTATTGTTTTCCATCCGCAACCACCTGCCACAACACAGACCTTCCAAATAAGGCCGTGAGTCGTGGCAGACACACCGTGTTCACCCTGGAACGAACCGCTGTCCTGTCAAATCACCCGTTTGAGCAGGATCCAGTTCAGCCGACAGGGCTACTCTCACATTTGTTTACAGCAAGGAGTTTGATAATGAAAAAACACACCTAAGATTCAAAGCCTGACAGCCAGGTTTTCCATTTCCTCTGTCTGATTTGTTTTTTGATATTTTTTCAGGTTTGGCTTGACAAGCTCAGATAACTGACCCTGAAACTAATATGGAACTAAAACTTTACATTCATGCCAGTAAAATTTGGTAAGCAGATAGAGCAGCGAGAGGATTAAACAAAGTCTTGCAAAATTGAAGTTCTGGACAACAGTGTTGAGAATGTAACATTTCTTCAAAAGAAAAGTGAAGATATATATATATATATATATATATATATATATATATATATATATATATATATATATATATATATATATATATGTGTGTGTATTTACAAAATAAAAGTATTTTGTAATTCTAAAAATATGTTTTTTGACAGCCTTTGGAAGATAGAGCTGAATAATAATGATGTGCTTGTCTGTTTACCGTCACACTTAAATACTGTACATTTGCAACAGGTATTGTTGCCTATGTTATGTGGCAAACATTTGTGGCATTTTGGATGACAGAAGTCGGTATGCCAGTCATGTAATAAATGCAAATGCTAACAGTTATTATTTTGAAAATATATTACAGTGTAATTAAACATGACATGTATCATGTATAATAGATTTAAAGTGGTATGTGAAACCCTCAACTAATTGGTTTCACAACATTTGTGTAAAGTAAAATTGTCCTTAGAAAGGAAATGGAGGGAAAAACAACAACAACCGAATACTGCAGAAGCTGCCAAACATCTCCAGGTGTGGAGACGACAGCATCAGCGGCTTGGCAGGAAGGCAACACTCACAGTGACACCAACAAAAGTGTCACCTGCTCACAAGTCAGATGGAAGTGTGTGTGTGCTCAAGCGTGTGTAAATGTGTCACTTCTCAGGTAAGCCTTTATATGATCCACACACACACAACAGACACTGAACAACCATAACAACAGTGGTGGATAGTTTAAAAAAGAAAAACTATGCTGCCATGTTCATAGATCCTTTTGCAGCCAATGCGATGATTACGTCACAGTGTTAAGTGGAGGCAAACAAGAATTACTTAATAATAATAATAACAATAATGGTCTAAAGTAACACCCAAATTACATCTTGCTTTGTTCTTGGGTGTTAAAATACATTTTGCATGCATAAGGGATGATATACTGCGATTCGAGGCTGTTGCGAGCTATAATATTGGCAAAGCGTTTGAGAGATGGAGACAAAATGTTGCTAATAGATCAGCCTTCTGCTAAACTGAAACAGTCACGGCTGCTGCACCACAGCAGGCAAAATTATTAGAAATATGTTGCCAATAGGCTGTTGGTCCTTTTTTTCTTCCCGTTACCAGTGTCGTATAAAAGCATAGTGGATTTAGCAACTAGTGGCCGGCTGGCTACTTAGCTAGCTTGCTAATTACACCATGCTTTCATGCAACACTGGTAACAGAAAATGATCTGAACTAAGAGGTCACTGGTGTCTGGTCTGGTGATAGCAATGTTTGTTCCTTCACTGTGACAAACATTTGTGGATGAAGCATTAAGCGATTTAAAATTAAATTTAGCAGTAGGCAGGTTAGCGAGCTACTGTAGGGTTTTTAGAACCAAGTTGGTCATTTTTGGACTTTGTACAATGTAAAATGAGAAGTTGTTTGGGTGTACATTACAATGCATGGAATATGATAATTAATAAGGGATATTATTATGAATGGCATGCATATGTAGATCACTGTTTTTATTAATGATTAATGTATGAATAGAAGGTTAGATACTAGAGGCTGCATGTACTGTTGCTTTAAGGAATTGTAGTTCTCTTGTTCGCCTGAGGGGCGGAGCTGGAGAACTAACTTGAGGGATCTGCCCAGAGGCAGAGGAAGAGGAAGGGGAGCGCGAAGCCCCCGGGGGATTAAGACTAATTTTTCTGATAGAGACTGCCTCTTTTTCTGGCCACCGCCGACCAGCGAGGATCTCCTGAGGAACTCACTGGGGGACTGGAAAATAGCTCGATCGATCGAATGCATAACCTGTTCTGTCATTTCACTCTTTTTATTAAATATTCCTTATTATAACGTCATTGGACCCTGTTCCATTATTTCCGCATCAGCCCCCAAAGTCTAGAACTCTACAATTATGGCAACCACGAAGGGACTTTGAGGAGCTTCCAGTGCGGGAATAAATCATTCTGGACCCACCGCGCAGACCGCTTTTTCTCGACTCACGGGGTGCCCCACAATAAAGGTAATTAAGGACCTGTTTAACCAAACCTTACAGGTAGTTTTAGGACTGTTAGTCGTGAGTTGGGAGAAGCCAGTCAGACGTGGATTTAAAATTATTAGACATAGTATAATTGTTGAGAGTGAGATGATAAGCAGGCTTATGTTTGTGCGTTAAATGTCGAATGAAAGCTGCAGTGTGAGTGGAAAAGCTTTGTTGTAATACGTGTGGTTTGTATATAATTATATGTTGAATGGAAGGCTGCGTGCGTGTTTGTGAAACATAGTAATCAGCTGTGTTTTGAGAAGCTTTGCAGCGTGAGATCGCGTGGTCGCAAAATGGCCGCTCAGTGTTGATTTTCCCCTTTGTTTTTTCCAAGCACAATTGACTCCCAAGATAACTGAACTAACCGCAATAGTTATATTACGCGGGGTAGCATCACATGTATGAATGCAAATTTGCAGTAAGGTGCCAGAATTGTTTAGGTTACAGAGACCGGGCGGGGCCTGTACTATATCGGATATTTTACAGTAGGGATTACTGATACGGCAACAGTTTTAGAGTTACGCTTTGAATCGGCAGGTTCTTAGTAGTCTTTAAATACTCCGAGAATGACCCCTAGGATCTGAACATAAGCACCATAAATTAAAAATCTGAAATACACGACGCCTGGACCCTGCCAGTCAATAGCTACGTGGTTGTACATCAATAACATATCCTAGTTCCGCGAAAGGGACGAGACCGGCGCTTAGTTTTGACGTCTTCAGCTGGTCTGAGGAGCCAAGTACTTATAGGATTTTGTTAGTTGTATGCTACGACACGAGCTAGAAGAGGGAAGCGGAGATTCAGCGCTAGACAACGAAATAAAAAATTTGAGGAGACGACGCGTGAGCCGAGAAGTCTGCGCTTGGAGCCAGAGCTGTCTGCGGCAAAAGCGCTAGACAGCGAGAGTATAACTAATTAGAGGAGAATATACACAGAGAAGTCAAGTTGTGAAAAGAAAAGTGGAATAAAGGGGGGAAGACAAACGTGGGACCTCATGTGTTAAGTAAACAGGAAATATCTTAAATATAATAGCGCCTCTAGAGGTTGGAGGGGTATTTCCTCACTGACACTGACACTTAGAACAATAACAGGATTGTTTACACACACAGCTGACACATACTTTAGACAGCATAGAGGCTAATGGATTAAAACATTTACACATAAAGATAATTGAGGACATTAACTGTAGTTGTATATTAATAAACAGTTTGGCAATTTAATAATCTTTCATTTTTTGAAAATTTTAGTTTTATAAACATCATACTGGCATGCCTTGTTGTTCAATCGCAGTGTGATATTGTGCTCCCTTTTGTCCTGGTTGATTGCAGTGGCTTTGTTGTTCAATCGCAGTGTGATATTGTGTTCCTTTTGTCCAGGTTGTACCAGCGCTGGCAGTGTGAAGCATTTTTTCCCCCCCCTAACTTAACCAATTGTATTCTTCCAACTACACCACATTGCACGTTAGACACATAGTGTTTGTTATTTTATTTCTACATTTACATCTCCTTATATAAGCCAAAGTCAGCACCTGATTTTTCTAAGATGTCTGGTCAAAGGAATACCCCAGCGTGGCTTAATGAAGCCTGTGATGCAGCCCTGAGCATGACGGAAGACGAGAAAAAAGGAAAGGCAGTCAGGAGCCTGAGAAACCACATCGAAACATGGCATGCTGAGGGTTTACTTGATGTAACAAGCCTGGAGGCGCCCACCAAAGAAGAGAAGATGGCGCTGATGAAAGCGCTCAAGCTGAGAGAGAGCGCAGCTAAAGACAGGCAGAAAGGGAAAGGATGGCTCGCGTTCTCCACAACGGCTGTGGTTAAATCCAACAAAGCCATCATAGCTGCACGATTGCTGTTCCATGGCATGGCGCTAATTGAGGCTAACACCCCAAAGAAGATCCAGGAAGAGACCCCGCTGGAAGAAGCAGCCCCGAGGGAGGAGATGAAGCAGCCACCATCAGAGGCAGCCTGTACCTCCCAGCCATCGCACCCACTCCCCACCCAGCCCATCTACCCTGACCTAACTGGACACCCCCCACCATACAGAGCCGGCAACCCATTTAAAGAGGCCCCATACACCATGGCCCCGATAGTGAAAATTAAGGGAGGCACTGTGGAGGTTGAAGATGATCGCAGCTCCCTGGTTGACAGCGCATTCCAAAAATTAGCGGAAAAGGTTGCATGTATGGAGAGGGTCTTGGGTGAGACAAGTGAGTGGAGAAAAGAAGAACAGTTCATGAGAGGAGAAGAGGACATGCTGAGCAAGAAGAGAAACAGGAGAGTTCAGTCAGAGTTAGCAGACGGCCCCCACCTACGAAGCCCCCAGACACATGACGAGCTCCTTCTACAGTCACAGGGTGCGACTGGAGGCACTGAGATGAATCTGGAGGGTTCATATCTTGGTCATCACAGCCAAAGCCAAGCACACAGACAGTGCTGGGAGGAACCGCAGTACCAACGGCAGTACAAAAAACCACAGGAACAACGACGGGTCCTTCTGAGGTCCACTAGCAGTTCACCAACACCATCCATATCCGAAGAGAGAGAAGAATCCAGAACTCTGCCTCCACGCAGAAACCAGCCTCGAAGCCCCGCCCCAAACCCAACATCAACCCATCTTGCCAATGAATATCCAGACCAGATCCAGGTCACACCACCCCGTTCAAACCAGGATGCTGGATCAAGCACCTCAGAAGACAGAGAAGGAACCAGATCAAGGCCCCATGCGACGGCAAGCCCCCCTTCGCCTCGATTCAGGAGCCCCAGGAACTTTGACTTCACTGGCCAACTAGCAGTTCCAGCAGACATGTGGTGTAGACGAAGTGCAGACCACCCCCATGAGAAGCAAGAGGAAAGAGTCCTGAGACCCCTGGAAAGGAGGGTGTACCAGGAAGTGCCGTCACCAGGAGAAGAGGAAGCCGTGAGACAGGAAGCACCAGCCTTCCAGACCCCAGTCCTGACCTTGAGCAATGGCGGGAAACAGTACAAACCATATAACCCCAAGGATGTGAAGTACATTATTGAAAAGCTCCCCCCTCTGGCCAAAGGAGGAACCCCATGGATCAAGGCATTAAATGCAGCCACCATCGGAACCCCCTTGGCTGTGGGAGACATGAGAGCCATTCTGGTGCAGTGCTCCAGCCTGGGGGAATTGCAGGAACTGGAGAGAAAGGCGGGCTGCCAAAACAGACAGCCGAGAATTAGACACAATCGGTACCGCACTGTTCGATGCAATCAGAACACACTGGCCCTATATCCCCAACCTGGCTAATCTGGATAGCATCAAGTACAAGAAAGAAGAAGAAGCATCGATATACCTGAGGAGAGCTGCTGAAGAGTGGGAACTGTCTACGGGCTCAAGACATGATAAAGATGAGACTTCCCTGAGACTATGGATGAATGCAGTTGTCCAGGGTCTCCCGCCCACAGTAAAACAGTGTATGAAACGGACAGTGGGCATTAGGACTGCCACGGTGGAGACGTGGGGAGAACATATCACCCACCACATCAATCAATATAATGAAGATAGAGAAGAAGAGATGGCAGGCGACCAGAAGCTGGAAAGGAGACTGCTGAAAATGACAATAGCAGAGAAAGACGGAGAGGCTGCGAAGAAAAGACCAAAAGTGCAGAAACAGATGTCGGCCACGAGTGACCTAGCCATCCAGTTTGACGAAGCAGTGGCCAGAGCTGTGAAGGAACGTGACGACCAACCTCGTTGGCAGAAGGAACAAGAAAACAAAAGGAATGATGAGTGCTGTTTTAACTGTGGGAAAAGTGGACATTGGGCTAGAGATTGCCACAGCCGGCATAGAGGAGGCCCACCTAGAGGCCCACCTAGAGGGCCACCTAGAGGCCAACAGAGAGGAGGAGAAACTAGACACAGTAGGCCAAATCAGAACCAAATGCCTGCGAGAGAGGAAGAGGATTATGAGAGTGGACAATGACGCGGCCCAGAGGACCCGACGCAGGGTATAATGGTTCCACATGGAAAAGAACCTGTTATCACCTGTGTCATAGACGGAGAGCATAAGGAATTAATGGTGGACACCGGTGCCTCAGCATCCTGCATTGCCAAATTACATCATGCAGTACCACCGCTCTCCACTCGAACGTTATCAGTGGTAGGGTACTCGGGAACGCCACAAAAACAATATTTCACAAAGCAATTAAAGACTAGAGTGGGAGGAACAATCCTTGAACATTCCTACCTCCATGCCCCAAACACACCCATCGACCTTGCAGGCAGAGACCTGTTGAGAAAACTGGGCATCTCAGTTCTGTGTTCTCCAGATGGTCTCTACATGACAGCCCCAGGAGGACTGGTGCTGGGGCCCCAACAAGCTGGAGACAGAGTAATGTTCATGGCCCCTGACACCTCACCAAGTGCAGTGAGCTCAACCAGAGTGTACTGGTCTCAATTACAGCCAGAAACCCCAGAAGTTTTTGGTCTAATCAAAGAATATATGAATTGGAAATCTTGGATTATGGATAAACACCCATATGTCATGCCAGAAGATCCCTATCACTGTACATATAACTATACCACCACTGACGACGACGCCTACCAACAAGCTTGGGATGAAGAGAAGGAGGGCGAAACTGAAATCATCAGAGTGGGAGCCATAATAGTGGCCAAAGAAGGAGTTGCAGCAGAAGTCGTGCTGACTCCTGAACAACAGAACTGGTATGCGCTACAGCCAGGCTCCGCCCCTCATATTACACTGATGATAGGAGCAGGACATGAAGCAAGAAATCTCGGCCCCATGATGAAGAAAATCTCGAAGGAAAGGTGGATTCCTACCGCGGACCCCCACCTTTGTCACACCCCAGATGAAAAATATTGGAAGATCCACCAAAGCTCGGACTCCAAGGGACAGCTCCAACAGATTGAGCTGGACAGAAATCACGGCAGAGAACATTCAAACCATCCCGCTGCAGATGAAATGTTGGAAGAAGTGCCACTCAAAATATGGTCAACAGGGGGCTATGATGTTGGGCATACCACTCAACATAAAGTGGTGGTAACCCTGAAGCCAAACCAAGACACAATATGGCGCCACCAATATCCCCTTAAACCAGAGCAAAGAGATGGCATAAGAAAGACGATTGATGGCTTGTACACAGCAGGTGTACTGATCGACGCAAAGTCCAACTGGAACACACCTATACTGCCAGTCCCCAAGTCTGGCGACAGAGGATGGAGAATGGTGCACGACCTCAGGGCTATCAACCAAGCCACCGTTTCCCAGAACATTCAAGTACCAAATCCATACACAGCAGTGGCATGTTTGTCACCAAGGCAACAGTACTTCACCGTAATTGACTTGGCAAACGCCTTCTTTTGCCTGCCCCTTGATGAAGCAAGTAGAGACATGTTCGCGTTTACCTTTGAAGGCAAACAATACACGTACTCCAGGATGCCGCAAGGCTACAGAGATAGCCCAGGACTGTTCAACGCAGCACTGAAGCAAGACCTCAAAGGCCTCATCATCCCCAAAGACACAGTCCTTGTCCAGTATGTAGATGATCTACTGCTGGCTGCACCGACCGCTGAAGTCTGCCTCAGAGTGACAAAAGACTTACTGACCCTGCTGGCCAAAGCAGGCTACAAAGTGACGCGCTCCAAGACACAAATTGCCAGAAGAACAGTGTCATTTCTGGGAAGACTGATATCAGGAGATTCCTGCTCGCTATCTGCAGGACAGAGATCAGCTATCCTGAGTGCTGCTAAACCAACATCAGTTCAGGACATGTTGTCATTCCTCGGCCTGACTGGCTACAGCCGACACTACGTTCCGGACTACACGTCTCTCACACAGCCACTCCGAGACATGTTGACTGAAGCAGGGAACAGAACCCTGAGGGCCATCTTAACATGGACACCTGAAGCAGAAGTAGCTTTCACAAAGACAAAACAGGAACTTGGCCAGGCGTCTAAGCTCGCTACACCTGACTATACCGCACCCTTCCACCTGGATGTTTCTGAATCAAATGGGATGGTATCCGCAGTATTGTTTCAGAAAAAGGAGGGAGGTCGGAGACCACTGATGTATTACAGTTCACAGCTGGACCACATAGAAAAGGGCCACGCAGGTTGTACAAGACACTTGGCAGCCCTGAAGAAAGCAATTGAAAAAACAGCGCATGTGGTAATGTGCCACGAGCTCAAGGTTAACACAGAACACGGCGTGCTCGCCTACCTGACCTCAAGTGCATTCACCATGACAGCGACAAGACAGAGTAAGATTTCAAAAGTCTTACAACAGCCACACATCAGATTCTCATATGAGCCCACCAACATGGCAGATGGACTGCACGTGAATCTACAAGAGCCCCATAACTGTGAAGAGATTGCAAGGACAGACCTCAAGATCAGGACCGATCTGGAGGCAGAACCCCTGGACAACCCTGAGCTAACACTGTTCACAGATGGAAGCTGCCACAGAGGAGAAGAAGGAAATGTAGCTGCTTATTCGGTAGTGCAGCAGCAAGGGAAGAAACACACAACCATTGCAGCAGGAATCATTCAACAGCCAGCATCGGCACAACTAGCAGAAATAGTGGCACTGATAAATGCACTGGAACATGCCCAAGGACGATCTGTGAACATTTACACCGACTCAGCTTATGCACATGGAGCTGTGCATGTCGATGGGCCCCAGTGGTTGAGAAGAGGATTCCTGACTACAGCGAATACACCTGTAAAACACAAACAACAGCTAGAACAACTGCTGAGAGCCATCCTGCTACCACACAAAGTAGCAGTTATGAAGTGTAGAGGACACCAGAACGATCAGTCATCAGTAGCAAAAGGAAACGAGGCAGCCGACCTCGCAGCTAAGAAGGCAGGAGGCTATGGGAAACAAATGACAGCCATAGCTACTCCAGAGCTCCCTAGACTTGGGATGGAGGACATCAAGATCATGCAGGACAATGCGGGAGCATATGAGAAGAACCAGTGGATACAGAGAGGAGCCAAAGAGAATGATGGACTCTGGAGGTCACATGATGGCCGCCTAGTGGCACCCGCAGGGTTGTGTCAAGGACTCATCAAGCAGGCACATGGGCCATCTCACGTGAACCCCAGAAGAACACGAGAAGAAGTCTCCATCCTTTGGTGGCATCCATACATGAAGGAGATGGTAGAGCTCCACCACCACGAATGCCCCACCTGCAATGACTTCGGAGAGAAAAGACCTTATAAAAGTCCTCAAGGAGCATTCCCAGTCCCAGACGCCCCCTTCAAGGAAATATGCATTGACTACACAGACATGGGTGCAGAAAACAAGAAGAAGGGATTCAGATATCTGCTCGTGATGATTGACAGATACACCAGATGGGTTGAAGCCATCCCCTGTAGGAAAGAAGACGCAAAGACAGTTGTGAAATGGTTGAAGAATGAGCTGATTCCAAGATATGGCGTTCCAAGAAAGATCAGGTCTGACAACGGCACGCATTTTGCAAACAAACACTTACAGGAAGTAGAGAGATATTTAGGTATCACACACGCACACGGAGCAGTCTATCATCCACAATCACAGGGGATAGTCGAGAGAGCGAATCGAACGATTAAATCTAAGATCGCTAAGATATGTCATGGAACAAAGTTGACCTGGCTTGATGCACTTCCTTTAGCATTAATGTCTATGAGGTCCTCAAAAAGAGGGGGAACTTTCCTTTCTCCCCATGAACTATTGACAGGAAGACCGATGCCCAGCCCAGGAAGAGAGCTGGGAGACAGTCCAGTGTTGGACATACTACAGGTAGAAGAGAGGGAATATTTTGGGAAATTGTCTGACCAGATCAAAGTTCTCTCCCGACAGGTTGCCAGAGCTCAGACGGTATCCACTGACGGGAACGTGCCATCAGTGGGGCCAGGCGATTGGGTGAGGCTGAAAGTCCACAGAAGGAAGTGGACTGAGCCGAGGTGGATTGGGCCATTTGAAGTCATTGCAAGGACTTCACACGCACTCCAGGTAAGAGGCCACACTAAGACCAAGTGGCACCATCTAACCCATTGTTTACTTGCAGATCCGCCAGCCAAAGTACCAGAACCAACCCCCGGAGGCGCTGCGGAGAAGGAGGAAAATTCTGGCCAGAATGGAAGACCCAAAGAGAAGCAAGACACGTGAGAAAAGCGATTGTACAGTCATCCAGTACTGCATCGGTGCAGCATTTGTAACATGCCTGTTGATGTTTCCCTTTATCTGGCGCAAGGTCCAGGAAGAGAGGGACATTAAAAAATTCATAGAATTACAGGACGTGGAATATGCAAGTTACAATTACACCAAGATAGACCCCACACAGGTGGCCACAATACACTCCCGAGAGAGGCGAGATGGGCATGATAACCGGGGCCCAATTAAGCTCCGTTGTGAAGTGGGTCAACAATGTGTGAGATCGTTTGACCTGTGCCGTGAGGGAGGCTGTCCACGAGGTGACGTTGAACCAGGAGATGCGGTAATATGGTCTAACTCACTCCATCACAAATATTTATGCACAGGTAGTTGCCAGTGGAATGATGTGTTTACAAGTACCAACCCTGAGGGCCGGTATAATCCGAATAATAAAAGGCGTGGGGTAATCTCTATAACAGGTCAAATCAACCAATGTCCAAACAGGGAAAAGTCCACATATCATTGCAACATAGTCACGATAACTGTAAACAACCCGCAAGTAGAAATCTCTGGTGACTACAAATTAGGGATAGAAAGCACTACAGGAGATTATTATACAATTAATATAGATGTAGTAGAACCAACTGACAAGTCTTCCAAGACAAGTATACAAGTGGGGGATGGCCCAGACTCCGTAATTAAATACCTGAATATAACGAGTGTGAGACAAACTATGGAAACCGAGATGGGCTTTAGTGAGTCCAACACCTGGCTAAACTGGCTGTTATACACTGCCAGAGAGCTCAAACGGCCAGACTGTTTGGTGTGTGCGAGAGGACGGCCGCAGTTGGCAACAGTGCCGTTTGCACTGAACCCCGAAAATGATCCAAGGGGGTTCAAATGCATGCTTGGACTGTTTAAGAACAAAGTTGGACCAAATTGTAACACACTTGCTTTGTTGTTTCCAGCAGTTCCCCCAGTGCACCCTCCAGTGTTTACATATTACAAAGGCAACTACACTTGCCTTCACAGTTCGCGAGGTTCAGTCCGTGTGGGAAACCTGAGACACTGCCACACTATCGTTAATGTTACCGCAGAGGAGAAGAGCATCAGCAGTGGTATGGTAGGTGACCATATGATGGCCAGAGCAGATGTTTGGTGGTACTGTGGTGATAAGGTGCTCAGAGATTATCTCCCAAGGAATTGGACAGGAACCTGTGCGTTAGTTAGATTAATTATGCCAGTAACGATAATCCCATTAGAAGGAGATTCTTTAAATCTGCTTAGTTCAGCGTCATCCAGCAGAGGTAAATTGCACAGAAGACGTAGAAATATTATGTCCGCCTCATTTGACAGCCATGTTTATTTGGACAGCATCGGAGTACCCAGAGGAGTGCCAGATGAATTCAAGGCTCGGAATCAAATAGCTGCTGGATTTGAATCTATTTTCATATGGCCCACAATGAATAAAAACGTAGATTGGATAAATTACATTTATTATAACCAGCAGAGATTTGTTAATTACAGCAGGGACGCAATCAAGGGGATACTGGAACAATTAGAGAAAACGTCTCTTATGACCTTTCAAAATAGAATGGCTTTGGACATGTTGCTCGCTGAGAAGGGTGGGGTGTGTAAAATGTTTGGGTTAATGTGTTGCACGTTCATTCCTAACAACACTGCCCCCGATGGTTCAGTGTCCAGGGCCTTAGCAGGGCTTACTTCACTTAGCAACGAATTGGCTGAGAACTCAGGAGTGGACAACGAGTTCACAAACTTCATAGAAAGATGGTTCGGTAAGTATGAACAATTATTCCTTTCAGTTATTACTACAGTGGGTATTATGATAGCAATTTTAGTACTCTGTGGATGTTGCTGTGTCCCATGTCTAAGAACTCTGATAACCCGATTGATTTCCACTGCTCTAACCAGGGAGGACCAGCGGCTGATGATGCCGTTGATGGCTCCCGAAGCGGAAGTCGAGGTGGCAGAGCAGAGCGTGGGTGATGTTTTGCTACACTCACCCCCACCCCCAGAGTATTATGACATGGTGAAGATTATGAATTGTGGAAGTTGAAGGAAGGGTTAGTGGCGGCGTAGATGCAGAGATTGGGGAGAGAAAGTATTAAGAAAGGAGAAATTAAATGAGAAAGAAACTGAGCGATTAATGAAGGACTGTATTAACATGTGATCCCCTGAGCCAGAGTTCCTGAGCAGCAGAGACCAGCTCGGAGACCTCTCTGTGCTTCTAAGCTTTCTTCCACAGCGACACTTGTCACATCATTACCAACCTCCACCATGCTTCTGTCATCACGAGAAGCTTCACCATCAGACCAGAGACCCCAGACTTCACATCAGTGAGCTACGACCCGCTGGGTGCAGGTAGTATGGAGAAGTATCATACAACTTTGGCAATAAAACAACACATTGAGGTACAAGATTAAGTGACCATGATGCAGTGTTTTGGACCTGTTGTGTTGATCTTTTCCCAAGATACTGGTGATTTCTGGAGATGGAGAGGAACGACAAATGGAGTACTAGGACCGGAAAGGCCTGGAGGACCGGCATCCGAGTTTATAGAATGTGCACGGGGAGACACTTACCAGCACCCCCAAGAACATTAGAGTCACACACACACGTAGACAGATATACAGACATACAATGCACATAACTGTGCCTGATTTTAAGATTTTGTACCTGGGTGATGAATAGAACCACACTGATATATACAGGTTTAAAGGGGGGGGGGGGGGGGAGAAGTTTTTTTCTTCCATAGGATTAAAATGCATGCACTGTGGGTGGTGAATAAAGAATTACTAGTGTTTATACTATGGAATAGTATAAAGAGAGGGATTGTAGGGTTTTTAGAACCAAGTTGGTCATTTTTGGACTTTGTACAATGTAAAATGAGAAGTTGTTTGGGTGTACATTACAATGCATGGAATATGATAATTAATAAGGGATATTATTATGAATGGCATGCATATGTAGATCACTGTTTTTATTAATGATTAATGTATGAATAGAAGGTTAGATACTAGAGGCTGCATGTACTGTTGCTTTAAGGAATTGTAGTTCTCTTGTTCGCCTGAGGGGCGGAGCTGGAGAACTAACTTGAGGGATCTGCCCAGAGGCAGAGGAAGAGGAAGGGGAGCGCGAAGCCCCCGGGGGATTAAGACTAATTTTTCTGATAGAGACTGCCTCTTTTTCTGGCCACCGCCGACCAGCGAGGATCTCCTGAGGAACTCACTGGGGGACTGGAAAATAGCTCGATCGATCGAATGCATAACCTGTTCTGTCATTTCACTCTTTTTATTAAATATTCCTTATTATAACGTCATTGGACCCTGTTCCATTATTTCCGCATCAGCCCCCAAAGTCTAGAACTCTACACTACCTTGCTATTTCAACCATGTGTTCATGCTACTTTGGCTTCAGAAAATTAACCCAACACTGTGGGTGTAAAGGTCTCTATGTATCTAAAAACGTATATTTGGTTTAAATCATATTAGTGTGCGTCCTCTACAGTAGCTTAACCAAAAATCCAAACCCAATAACAAATCGATGATAGTTTTCAAAGTTTTATAAATGTATTCTTGGGATGGTTTCTCATTTCTATACATGTGCTGTATTATACTGTGGGGATCTACCTTCTCTCACAAAGTGTATCATACATGAAATAAATGCACTGCAGTAATGCAATGTAACTCGTCTCTCTTGTGCTTTCTATAGACAATCTCGCAATGCACAAAGAGTACTGATAGCTTTCCAGTAAGCTCTTAAGCTACAAACTTACTGAGAAAAGAAAATGGTGCTTATAAGAATGGAGGTGTGTTAAGAAAGCAGAGTTGAAAAGCCAGGGAGGAAGAAAATAAGTGGGGAATTGGAGGCAAATCAAATCATTGGTCTTTTGACTCATTTCCCCTCCACTGCTGCCGTCCAATGGTGCCTCTTGTTCAGCCAACTACTCATTCAGAAAGCCTGAAGAAAGCCCAATGGTCCACAAACAAAGTCTGTCTCTGATTAGAGGGAGAAATTAGGTTTTACTAAATGTTATTGGTTAATTATGCAGCCAAAATAGCCAGGCAGCTTCCCATTAGGAATTTTATAGACAACATGTGGATCAGTACCAGGACCCGATGGCTGCTGCCAATGGATACGCCATTACTGGGGCTCACGAGCCTCCAAATGTATGAAGATACAAAATGGCCGACAGCCAGAGGCAGTTTATTGGCCATTGCAATGTGTGGGTTAGTGGAGAAATGTGAGCGTCGACTGGAAAGTTACTAAATATTTCACTGACTGTAGGTTTAGGGTGAAGACAGAGGAGCTAACGTGTGTTAGCTCTTCTCTTAATTAATGGTTTTAGGGTTTATTTGGTTGTACTTCGCTAATAAACATGTGTATCTCCTTTAAACATGACTATCTCTACCTCTTTTCACCAAGTGTGTTTTTTGGAACCTGTCTCTGTTTGCTGTTTTTAGATGTGTTGGTTTTGTCCTTGTATTGTGCACCCGCCTCAGCCATTAACCAGGACTGGAGAGATCCAGTAGTTACTGTCCTGAATTGCTCCCCATGACTCCTCCATTGCCCTTAACTCTCTTGTTCCTTCGTATAAAGAGTATAAAAGTCTAACCCAGGAGGTGAAAACATCACCGAAACCGAATTTCTGAAGGACCTTTAATAGATACTCCCACTTAATCCGGTCAAAAGCCTTTTCAGCATCTAATGAGACGACTGCTTCCGGAACAAGTGCGGAGTGGGAAGTGGGAATTATATTAAGTAACCTGCGGATGTTGGAAAATGAGTGACGATCTTTTATAAAACCAGTCTGGTCTTTAGAAATAATTAAAGGTGTAATATTTTCGAGTCGGCGTGACAGTACCTTTGCAATGATTTTAGAGTCTACATTAAGAAGTGAGATTGGTCGGTAGGATCCACAGTCAGACGGGTCTTTGTCCTTTTTTAGTATCAGAAATTCAATCAATTGTAGCAGTGAAAAGAAATTGTGTATGATTCTCTGTATTCTTATCATGAGTCCACCTTAATAATTTTATACAATAATGATATGTATGGTGTACTAATAACACTGTCATATAATTATGAGTGCTTTCAACACATCCATAAGTTTCTTAAGCGCTAAATAAACGTTATGAACAGCACGCCATGCAACGGCTGATAGTCTATGTCTGTGAGACGGGCAATGGGCGTGTGGTGATCAATGTCCGCGGCTCGAGAAGCTCTCGTAAATAAATGATTCCTTGTCGGCAGAATCGATTGCGCCGCGTACAGGAAGTCATCATGATGTGAGAACGGATCTTGGTGATCTGGAAGAACTCTCTCCCTATAAAACTAATATAACTAATATCACTCCTTCGTCAATGAGGAAGGGAGCTGCCTTTTTTGTCCGGTGGGAGTGGCCAGCTTATCCAGTGAATTTCAGTTAGCCTGCGCGGGAGCAGGTTTACATTTTTGGATGTGTTGCTATGGTGATTTTTCTAAACTTGCTTCGAGGAACCGAAAAGACTGACCTACGTCATCTTATCCTGAAAATTATCTGGCTAACTCAGTAAGCCAGATACGAAGAATAGGGCCCTGTCCTTTACTCATGTGCGCATCTAATTAATTTGACTGCGCGGTAAGTCCGGCTGCAGACGTTTGAATTAAAACTACAGAAAGACCAAAGTTGACTTTGTACTTCATTCAACGAAAATTGCCGTCACACCACATAGACCGCTATTGTACTACTACTACTACTACTACTACTACTAGCAATGTTGTCTTGCCCCCAGATCTTAGAAGTTAAATGCCATAATGGCCCAAACTACTAAAATAAGATGCTGACATAACCAGATTTATCCTTTAATGTTTGTTCACCAGAGTCACTGAGATAAATGCTTGTGAATTTATCGCACTCAGTAAATAAAGGCATTTTTTACCCTTATTCTGAGTGCACCAGCAGCACTGCCTTTTGTCCCACTTTGTTGCCCCTCATTAGCACCAAGGCCACATTCTCTGCGCAGCCCCACATTGCCGTGTGCTGCAGCTGCTTACTGGTCCATTATAGATGAGACAAGGGTGGCTAATACGTTAGCATACTGAAAAGGTCAGAGAATAACAGTAAACAATTTAATGAGAGCTCCAACCTGTTCAGGATTTGACTTTTCAGTGCAAATAAATGACAAAGGAATAAGAAAACATCCAATTTCACTGGTAAACTCTGCCGTACAGGCGTGAGGCCATGCAGGCCCGGGGCCAAGCCTGACTGGATGGCATAATGAACACTTAGTGATGCAGAAACATTGATCCACGCATTTGTTACTTCAAGACTGGATTACTGTAACTCCGTATTATCAGGCTGCTCCGGAAAGTCCCTTGGGTCTCTCCAGCTGATCCAGAATGCTGCAGCTCGTGTACTAACAAGGACTCGGAAGAGAGATCACATTACTCCTGTATTAGCTGCTCTCCACTGGCTTCCTGTAAGATCGAGAATCATATTTAAAATCCTCCTCCTCACCTATAAAGCCTTAACTGGTGATGCACCATCATATCTTAAAGAGCTTATAGTGCCATATTACCCCACTAGAGCGTTACGCTCACTGAATGCAGGGTTACTTGTGGTTCCCAGAGTCTTAAAAAGTAGGTTGGGGGCTAGAGCTTTCAGTTATCGTGCTCCTCTTCTGTGGAATCAGCTTCCACTTTCAGTCCGGGGGGCAGTCACAGTCACCTCATTTAAGAGTAGACTTAAGACTTTCCTCTTTGTTAGCGCTTATACTTAGGGCTGTTTCAGGCTTATAGTTAGGGCTGGCTCAGGTTTGCCCTGGTCCAGCCCCTAGATATGCTGCTATAGGCCTAGACTGCTGGGGGACATCTTAAGATACACTGAGCTCCTCTTCTCTTCCTCTTTCGCTCCTCTTCTCTTCCTCTTTCACTCCTCCTCTCCTCTTCTTTCTCTCCATCTGGATAAACTATTGTCTCTTCAATGCACATTACTAACTCTACTTTCTTTTTCCATGGATTCATGGCTGCCTGGAACCGGTCCTGCCCCGGGTCCTGCCCCGGGTCATGCCGCCCCCCCACCCACCCCCCCCTGCCATGGATCCATGGCTGCCTGGAACCGGTCCTGCCTGCTGCCATGGCCCTGCTGATGGAACCGGCCTGGAACCGGTCCTACCTGCTGCCATGGCCCTTCTGATGCCCCCCTCCTCTCTACCGCCTTCTGCTTCATGGATTATCAGGATCATGGACCATGCCTAATACTCATTATATGAATAATTTCTGTCATATTCATTGAATGTGCTGTAACTACGCTATTCATTCTGGCCACATGACATCTATTGCTTCTGTCCATCCGGGGAGAGGGATCCTCCTCTGTTGCTCTCCCTCAGGTTTCTTCCCTTTTTTCCCTGTGAAAGGGTTTTTACTATCTTTTTAGGGGAGTTTTTCCTGATCCGATGTGAGGTCCCGGGACAGGGATGTTATGTGTACAGATTGTAAAGCCCTCCGAGGCAAACTTGTATTTGTGATGTTGGGCTATATAAAATAAACTGAATTGAATTGAAAATTGAATTGAATTGAATTAGACAGCTGAGTAACTTTGGGCTATTTGGTTTTCTTTTTAATCGAACGCAGAAAAGTAATTTTTTCTCCCACTTCCTCTGTGTTTTGTAAGTGGCTTTAGCATGCTTGTCAACAGCATTGTTGAGCACATGATTAGGATAATTTGGCAAAGTCTGTGCTTGTAGTGTGTCAGATATGATACTGAACTGGAGATGAGGACAGAGCAGTTACATCTTGGGCTGTTAAATTCATTGTTCAAGTTTTGAAGCACTTTTTGCAGGTGTGTGTGTGTGTGTGTTATTCTCCTGACAGGAGAATAACATGTTTCTTGGGGCAGTTGGGGTGTGAACTGTGAAGTGGAGGAGAACTTTCTGCTGGACTACTCCAGGTTCTGCGCTGAACAAACACCTTTGTAGCCACAAGTCCAACATTTAATCGTACTCTGCTTATTACTATTTCACATTAGCCTTATCCTCGAGAGTATGCCAACTCATGCATTTCACAGATAATAAGTGAATCTTTGAATCAGGTTTTCCATCTGTCCAAGACCTCCAACCCTGTCTCCTAAAAATTACGTTCCCCCAGAACTAATACGCATTCCCAATTACGTTTGATCAGAAACGTATCTCCTCCCTGATTATGTTTGTGTTTGACGTATTACACATACGTTGATTATACACGTATACGTTGATTAAACACGTATGTTGATTATTTACGTATGTTTGTTTGATTGTTTTTATGTTTGTGTTTGACGTATTACAAATACGTTTATAATCGTGTGTTTGTGTTATTGTTTTCTTGCTTTATTTAAGCATTTATTTAAGCATATTTAAATTTTTAAACTCTGCGGAGAAAAAATAAAGGAGGGGCGGGGTGAGGCCAGTGACGGCCGGCTGCGCCGGCCGCCGGCCGCACCGGGAGCCCGAGAGTCGGCCGCACCGGGAGCCGAAGACCGTTTGCCCGCCGTTGTTAGGCTGGTAACGGGCCGGTCTTCAGACCGCTTGCACCGGGGCTCGGTCTTCAGACCGCTTGGCCGCCGCCGTTAGGCCGGCGGTAACAGCCTCATTCGCGCCGGCTCCGGTCTTCTCTGAGTCGGGTTGTTTGTGAATGCAGCCCAATGTGTGTGATAAACTCCATCTAGTGCAGTAAACCACTGCGATCATCAGCAGACACTCGGATCTCTGTGGTCACATCAAGTGCAGAATCTGACGTGAAAAAATTCAAACGGGCGGAAGGAGTCACGGGACCCAACATCCGGTTTTCAAAATACTAACTGATATGAATGTGTTCAGAACATTTCTGACCACATCCACACATCTTAACTGTAACAGTCCGTTGTGTTTGACACATTACAATATTTCTGTAAGACCAGTACAGTTAAGATGTGTGGATGTGGTCAGAAATGTTCTGAACACATTCATATCAGTTAGTATTTTGAAAACTGGATGTTGGGTCCCGTGACTCCTTCCGCCCGTTTGAAAGGAGGGGCCTCACCCCGCCCCTCCTTTCTTTTTTCTCCGCAGAGTTTAAAAATTTAAATATGCTTAAATAAATGCTTAAATAAAGCAAGAAAACAATAACACAAACACACGATTATAAACGTATTTGTAATACGTCAAACACAAACATAAAAACAATCAAACAAGAATACGTATATAATCAACATACGTGTTTAATCAACGTATACGTGTATAATCAACGTATGTGTAATACGTCAAACACAAACATAATCAGGGAGGAGATACGTTTCTGATCAAACGTAATTGGGAATGCGTGTTAGTTCTGGGGGAACGTAATTTTTAGGAGACAGGGTTGAGACCTCAACAACTACTTTTGAACCAGAATGCTGGTCTGTAAACATTAATGTTACTGCTCATCTCTGTTCTCTCTTCTAAATTAGTTTTTAAACTGTCACAAAAGAAATTCATGACTGCTCAGAGAATCTACAATGTTACCATTTCTGTTAAATACATTATTTTCTTAATTTTGTTTTGAATTTGTGAAACTTTACCTCATCATCTGATATTTGGTTATTGTACCCTCATAAACTAGCAGCATGTGAATAAGGACACAAATCACTCTTTCATCAATCCATAGAGTTTGAGCCACAGCTACGAGCAGCTGCTTTGTGTTGTTCAATCATACAAGAAAATTGAATGATTCAATAAATAGACACAATTACACTGACAATAAATATGAAATAGTGAGTCCCTTTACAGATTTAGGGAGACATAGCTTGTAAGAAAAAGCACAGACACTTTAAAATAAGTAAAACAAATCAAAACAATGTCTGGGTTTGTGCTGGAAAGAGATGTAAAGAGTTCTCTTGGATCAGACCCAGCACAGTGACAGGAGCCGCTCGCCTTTGTCCCGGGAGAGAGACAGTGATGCTAAATTCTCTCTCTCTGAGGAATTATAGAACTTTGTACAGATTTAACAAATTTCTTGGAACCACAAGTGATTAAACTAATAACAGAGCGTGGACTATTTCAGCTTTAGTCTCACTTAACATGAGGACTGTTTTTTAATGGTGATTTACTGTCACAGTCATGAATGTCACTTCAGAGAACATCACACGCTGAGACTCTTGAATATTGTAAGAGAAATTCATGGGCGCTGCTCTTAATGGAACAACCGGAGAACTTAGATGTTGTTACTGAGAGTCAGAAATAATTCAGTCGAGAACTTTCTACTTGTTTGAGACTGTAAAAGTAGACAAGGTGATGTAGCTCATTGTAGTTTCTCCAGCAGATCTCAGGAGAGAGAGTGAGTCAGAGTGAGACAGTGGACAGATGAAGTCTAAGACGTGCCTGCTGAACTAATGCTGCACTTCTCATCCAACCCCATGAGAAACTCTTGAGTAAAAGAAAAGCACCATCTAGTTTTATTCACTTCAGCCTGTGGAATTATAAAGAATTAAACAGTCCCGCAACCAAATGCAAAATAATCCTTATTCTGTCATCGTCTGTTATTTTCAAAGAATGCTATACCAAAACAAAGAAGAGTTACTCTACACAACTTTTATGTTTCACCGTCTACCCTTAAATCCTAGTCAACCAAATTTGATTATGCAGCCGGACCACTTCTGGGTTTGAATTGATTAACACTGATAGCTTGCTGAAAAATAATTTTCAGACTACAAACAATCAATATTTATGGACATGGTGAAGAGGAAAATATAAGGTTGTTCTCGCATTTAAAGGTTGCTGTGAAGCAGCCGCCTCTGCAGTGCAATGATAATGTCAAGTCGAGTCAATTTTATTTATATAGACCAAAATTAAATTAAAGTCAGTGATTCACAATCTGTAAAGATTGGCGACCTTCATGTTGACATCGTTAATTCAAATAAAGGAAAAAAAGATGCTGCTCGTGTGAAACGAGAAGTCAACATTTATTTATTTTTCTCGTAACTTCTGTACTTAAGTAACAGCACTTCTGTAGTTGTTTTAACCCAAACCACTTTGTTTTCCTTAACTTTACTAAGTAGTTATTTTGCCAAAACCTAAATAAGTATTTCACAATCTTATCCTTAACCTAACCAAGAAGTTTTGTTGCCTAGACCTTGTCTAGAAGTTGTCTGAAGTTAAAAAGGGAACCAGCGTGATGTCAACTATGAAATATGTGAGCACACTATAGTAGATCAATATTATTGTAATGGTTTAAGTGTGAAAATGTTTGGATTGAGGGTAAAAAGAGTCATAGTTTTAGGCCTGAGGAGTAGGAAATATTTGCTCACCTGCTTTTACATGTATTTATAAGATCAAGCTATATTCTACTCAGACCCTTGATATAGATTCATACACTATGCATTGTATATACAAGCTCTTTATTAACCATCCTGATGGGGGTCATGTGCTGAAATGTGTTCGTTGAGTAAAGAGCAGACTATTCCAGTAAGTCAGCTGGTGTTTTAAAGCTATTTTTAACGACCGCGTAAAAGGTTCAGACATGTAAAAGCTCCAGGATTCCACTGTATCATAACTAAAACTATATTCGGATGCAGTTGCAGGACGAGGGGAAGTTCTGCTCGGTGCTGTTGGACTAAATCCTTTCCAGTTGAGAAGTAGTTGGTTCAGTGCCTCAGTCCTTTCTCAGTTTTGAATGAATGGTGATCCAGAACATATAAGACACTTTCTACTGGCTTAGATGCATTTCCGTTTGCAGGATCTCTCCACCTATTGGACGAGTCTGTGGGGGATTTTTCAAAAGAAGCTTGTGGATTTTCTGTAGCTCAACCAGATGGCATATAACTACTGTTTTCCAAAACCACAGTAAATAAATATTAATCCCTCAGCCAAAAGCAGCTTCCTGGAAACAGATCCTTGGAAGCACGTCTGTGGTGTTTTCTTTTGAGCTCAGCAGGGGTGTCTACCAACCAAGAACACTCTCTCTGGCTTTAAATCAGTTTATCTGAACAGCCATAATCCCTCAGTGGAGAACATATTTACATATTTTAAGTTAATTAAATCGATTATCATCATTGTTTGATGTATTTTTTAAGACAGAAATGCAAAAGGATCATAACTTTTTCTTTTTTAGTTACTTGGTGAATTCCAAGTTTGTTGGGGAATTAAAACATCTTATTATTATATGACAGCATTTCCTAATTAAAGTTATGTTTGATAAAACAATCACAAGTGCAAAATAAAACTAAGGCAAGGTAATTTCATTCCAGCGTTCTGGATGCTATTGTAGGTTGGTTTTATATGGCCGTCATCTTGCTTGTGCATAAGCATTTTTTTATTTTATTCGAACAAGAAATTGAATTAAATAATCAGCATAACTCCCATCTCTGTGTAACTATGCAGAACAATAAATCCAGCCTGAGGTTAACTTTCAGATAACAAGCTGCTACCAATGCATCTTCTGCACAAGGATGCTGGATTTCTACTCTTTGAATTAGTTGGTGCTAGCGGGGTGCAACTGTGCAGCTGCATCTACCGGCCAATCCTGCGGCGAACCCTGCATGCGGCTGCACCTGCTCCAATATCATCGCCCCAAAAAAGGAAATGGTTTGCAATATGACACAGTCAAATAGCTAGTTTAGATAACTAAGAATATAAGCACATTGTAGGCCCGGACTGGATAATCCAATTTACGATCTGATGTTTCTCCAAGATCGTTTTTTTAAATTGATACGAATGTTCACTCCGGGTGGAGAGCCAACCGCTGTCAACTGAGGTGGCAAATAGCCCTCTGCTGCCTTCGGTAAGCGCTCCCCATTGGCCAATTGAGTGTCTCCAACTAAGAGCTGACTATCAGCATAGTGCAAAGAGAGAGAGAGAGAGAGAGAGAGAGAGAGAGAGAGAGAGAGAGAGAGAGAGAGAGAGAGCTTATTCATCGATGAAAGAACATACCTGAGAAGTGTCTGGAATGGTTTTATGATCTTTCTATTTGACACACTAGACTAGAGTATCCTCTACATAGAATATTCTCTAAATTAAAGTAGTATACAATAGGTAATCCAATGAATTCAGAACCAGGAGAATTTCCTTCCAGCTGAGAAGACAGAAGAAAAGCCACAGGACACTGTTGCACAACCCCAATATAATCTTGAACTGTTTATTTTCCAACGCAGCAAAGTAAGACTTGTATAATTACAGGCGGACGCTCAATTCATGAACTGAAGAAAGTGTCTGAAGTGACACTCTCGAAGTATGGACCAATATCAATTGGTCGTTACTTTCCCCCGCGACTGCTGCATGAAAACACATTCCATTTATTTTTCGAGGATGCTCTTTTTAAAAGAGCACTTTTATCCAAAGTGCCCCAGAGTGAAACGAGTCCTTTGGTTTTCAGCACAAGTGGGCACACATAAAGAACTCTGTGACCCTGCAGTGCTGCACAGAAACAGAGGATGAGGAATTATGTACATGACAAAAGGGAATATGGTGGTTTGCAATAGGGTTGGGCAATCACGGTGAAATTGTGGTTGCTGGCAGGGGTAGGAAGGGCAACGCACGACAGCAGCGTGCCGGTGAAATTTAGTAGTTAGATTTAGAATCATCGACAGCTTTCTGCAAGTTAAGAGTGAACATTTTATTACAAATGTAATAGTTTATATATATATATTTAATAGTAGTGTTTCCTGTACTCAAACAAAGTCTTTCTTTTAAAAATCTGTGTTTGTGCAAAAAATATCCCAGCAACATGTTCCATTCTTCATTATTATATTATCATTAGTATCACAATTCAAATCATCATTAAGTATGAAATATAAATTGAAGAACAATAAAGGAAATAAATTAATTGAGGTTCGGCTGAGAATAAAAGAGGAGCGCAGTGCGAGTCTTTGGCTTCAAGGGCCTGAAAAAAGCAGCGGAGGCGTAAAAATGGTCCATCGGGATCTCAGGCTATCTTCAGACAATGGTGAGATGCTGGCGTTGTCTGGAGATTTTACCTCCCTGGGTGACCATCGTTTGAAGTTTCAGTTCAGTTTGAACTGTTAGCTGAAACCAGGTTGAAGATTATGACACGTTGACATGGGATTGGTAGTGTGAGGATTTGTCTGCTTACTTTGAAGCTGTGGAGTGGAAATGTGCTTTGAAAAAGTTGAGTGGGAGAGGATTTAGTCAATCTCAACACCCTGAGACTGGAAATGTGTTACCTGTTTCACTTCCTATCTTGTAAACTCACAGACAGGAATGGAAGGTGTTTCATCCTCCCGTGTGTACTCCATTCGTATCACTGGCATTGGCATTTAGCAGGAGGAAGCCTTCTTAAAGCTTGAGGCGGGACTTTTACATATACATCAGGGGTGTGGCGCGCGGGCCGTAGTTTGGAACCTTCTTTATTGGCCCACGGCAGATTCTAAAAATATAATGGAGAAAGTCAAGCAAACAGCAGCTAACCTACTAGCTCAACAATCACATTTTTGCCGTCCAAACAAAACACGAGAAAATGCCTCATAACAGCTACGAGGTCGCTCAGCTCACAGCGCGACACTGAAACCTCTCAGACGAGACTTCATAACACAGAGCAGAAGACTTGTCAGCTAAAGCGGAGCTGAACACGGACCTCCTCTCTCTCTCTGGGGTGCGCTGCTCCGGCGCAGCTCCGCGGTGAAGTGGTTTTATTCCCTGAGTCTGACCTCTCAGGGTTTTATTCCCTGTGTCTGACCTCAGGGAATAAAACCGCTGCAGCGTTGCGCTGACCAGTTTTTGAAAGAGAAGGACGACCTCTTCATGAGCTGAGTGACACGTTGGCAGACCTGGCCTCTAGTTGATCTTATCATAATCTCACACTGAGCAAGAGCCTGCAATGCAAAGAGCAGGTACCACAACCTCACGCACACATGAACCCGTTATGTGTGAAGCTCCGTCTCTATGAGACACAACTACGTAACGTCAACGCTGCTCTCTTCCCCACGCTGTCTGACATCAAAGTAGCTTTTCCAGAGGTCAACCTTTCTGCTAAAAAGGGGAAATATGTGGCCGTCATCACATCTCATGACAGAGCTCATCAGCGCTTCCAAGATCTTTCTGCATTGAGAAAGAAATCAAGCTGTTCTCGACTCCCTTCCCAACCCTGTCTCCTAAAAATTACGTTCCCCCAGAACTAACACACATTCCCAATTACGTTTGATCAGAAACGTATCTCCTCCCTGATTGTGTTTGTGTTTGACGTATTACACATACGTTGATTATACACGTATACGGTGATTAAACACGTATGTTGATTATACACGTATTTTTGTTTGATTGTTTTTATGTTTGTGTTTGACGTATTACAAAAACGTTTATAATCGTGTGTTTGTGTTATTGTTTTCTTGCTTTATTTAAGCATATTTTACTTTTTAAACTCTGTGGAGAAAAAAGAAAAGAGGGGCGGGGTGAGGCCAGTGACGGCCGGCCGCCGGCCGCACCGGGAGCCCGAGAGTCGGCCGCACCGGGAACCGAAGACCGTTTGCCCGCCGTTGTTAGGCTGGTAACGGGCCGGTCTGACCACATCCACACATCTTAACTGTAACAGTCTGTTGTGTTTGACACATTACAACATTTCTGTAAGACCAGTACAGTTAAGATGTGTGGATGTTCTGAACACATTCATATCAGTTAGTATTTTGAAAACCGGATGTTGGGTCCCGTGACTCCTTCCGCCCGTTTGAATATTTTTCACGTCAGATTCTGCACTTGATGTGACCACAGAGATCCGAGTGTCTGCTGATGATCGCAGTGGTTTACTGCACTAGATGGAGTTTATTACACACTTTGGGCTGCATTCACAAACAACCCGACTCAGAGAAGACCGGAGCCGGCGCGAAGGAGGCTGTTACCGCCGGCCAAGCGGTCTGAAGACCGAGCCCGGTGCAAGCGGTCTGAAGACCGGCCCGTTACCGGCCTAACAACGGCGGGCAAACGGTCTTCGGCTCCCGGTGCGGCCGACTCTCGGGCCCCCGGTGCGGCCAGCGCCGGCCGCGTGGCCGGCGCCCGGCGCGGCCGGCCGTCACTAGCCTCACCCCACCCCTCCTTTCTTTTTTCTCCCCAGAGTTTAAAAATTAAAATATGCTTAAATAAAGCAAGAAAACAATAACACAAACACACGATTATAAACGTATTTGTAATACGTCAAACACAAACATAAAAACAATCAAACAAAAATACGTGCATAATCAACATACGTGTTTAATCAACATACGTGTATAATCAACGTATGTGTAATACGTCAAACACAAACATAATCAGGGAGGAGATACGTTTCTGATCAAACGTAATTGGGAATGCGTATTAGTTCTGGGGGAACGTAATTTTTAGGAGACAGGGTTGCCCTTCCTGATGGATGCAGAAGAACTGAAGAGAGTCTGAACTAGAACTGATGGAGATGCAGTGTGATGATTCTCTGAAGAATCAGCATCAGCTTCTCTCCCTACCTGACTTCTACCGGAGCTTGGAAAAGGCCAAGTTTCCTCTGATGTTATTTCTTAAATATAATATATACATATATATTATATATTTAAAAATAATAATTATATATATATATATATATATATATATATATATATATATATATATATATATATATATATATATATATATATATATATATATAAGCATAATTGACCTCATTTGATTAATTTTGCGATATACCTCACCTGAGCGGCCCAGACGTTCGTATATCTTTCTGTTTGTGGCCCTCAGTGAAAAACGTTTGGACACCCCTGATATACATGGACGTCTGTTACGTTCCAGCCTTTGCCAAACAAGTTCACATATTGCTGTTTATCTCAGGGAAAACTCTCTGTATTTCTCAGTGTGGTGTCTATGGTGATTTGTGACCCCTGCGTTAGAGAAAGGGGTTAAGTCCAAAAAAGAAAGCAATCGATGGCAAGGACAAATGCGTACCACCATTGGTGTAGTTTTCCTTGTTGGAGAGCACTGAAGGGAGTGAAGGGACTAAGGGCAGACATGGATGTGGCGGTACTTGACAAGTTCAGAGTGAGACCGGGTTATTCTGACAAATGATTCCTACTCTGGGGACTGTTGATGAAATTCAACTCGTGGTATAACATGTGCACCTGGAGCTTGAACTAGGTCAACGTCCATGATGTCCAACTCTCCTCGCCTGTGTATCAGGATTTTTCACGTGACATATAGTTTAATTTTGGTCAAAACCTCTGAGCATAAATTACCTTCGGCCGCCAATTCACGAAGTGACTGATGACGATTTGGACTTGTCTGCACTTCAAACATGGTTTTCGGTGAACATCTGCAGCATTTACCCGCAAGCATCATCATTATAGGTTCCTCGACTGCAGTTGTCCATCTTCTCTGTTGCATGAACATTTATTGGTATGCACGTCCATGCGTTGTTAGGGAGTCTAGGACTATTTAGAACAACCATTTTTATTGTAAGTGCCAATCGGGCATGCTACTCTCCATTAGGGATGTTGAAAAAAAGAGAAAAGGACAGATAAGTATACATAGAGAAAAACTGAGAAATGAGAGGCAAAAGTGGAAGAGACAGAGGGAGATGCACTGAGAGAGCGAGAAAGAACTTGCAGAATGAAAAAACTAAAAAGGGACGAAGGGGAAGAGGGGAGAGCGAGTCCACTTTAGAGGAGAAACCATGAGACAAAATGAAAGAGACAAAGAGGGAGATATAAAGATACAAATAGAGAGAAATAGATATCCATGTGTTTCAGAGAAAAGTGGAGAAACAAAGAGACCATGACCTTGAAGCTGAAACAACTTAGTCTGGATTAAACGCCAGCGATGATAACAGAGAAAGGGTGTATTCAACAAAGAACAGCATCTTTGCAGAAAACCAAAAGTGTTGTTGCCTAAGCTTAACCACAAGAAGGACGTGACCCCGGTCTGCCGTCCGCACGCCTGACTGTCATCATCACCGAGCAATATCGAGACAAGCAGTAGAAAACGTGGACTTTGTCATCCATTCACTACGAAACGGAGGGGATGTGGCCTCATGGCCACCAAGAACAAGAGATATCGTGTCAATAAGAATATTACCCACGGGATGTCACAGTGGCCATGACCTTTGACCTCCAAAATTGCATCAGTTCATCCATGAGTCTATGGGGACGTTTGTGCCAAATTTGAATAAATTCTCTCAAGGCTTTCCTGAGGCGGACAACCCGAAAACATCATGCCTCCAGCCACTGCTATCGTTCAAAAATCTGCAGGTACTAATGGATCAGAGATTCATGAGCACTGAACACATCGACAGAAATACACAGAAAAACATCCCAAACCTCACCTGTCTGAGGACAAACTACCCCCAAACAACTGTTGTTTGCTCCTAATTGGTACTAACATATGACAACCACCTTGCCAATTAACACAAGACTGGAACTCCCTCTGCAAACTAAACTGTTGATGCAATCAGCCTCAAAGTCACGTAAACAGCAAATTCAAGTCAAATCACCTGAATTGTTTACTTGTCAAAAAAACTATCCGTCATCACACTTCACTTCCCGTCAGTGTGCCGCGTGTTGGACCTCAACATGACATAATTGTATCTGCGGCAGCTCACTTATCTACAGAAGTAAAGAGGTGCACCAACAGACAACGGAATGAGCCGAGAAACACGAGCCATTTACGTTGATTTTAGCCATCTTTAAAGTGCTTAAGGCAGAACCTTTCCCTCTTGATGGAGAGAGAGAGAAGAAGAGTGCCCATTTATTTTATGATCAGGAAGCAAAGAGGAGACGAAACAGGAAGTGGAAGCCAACTAGCTCAGACATGTCCAACTCGATCACTGAGCAGCATACTTTTATACCTGTATTAATGTTCAAAAACCCTTTATTTTCCTCATACTGTCTGCCTGAATAAACCTGTATTCGCCCTCTTAAGCGCTCCATATTTACTTCCCGCCAACTGATGTCGATCACATACAATGCGAACCGGAATTCAACTGGGACACATTTAATGTTCATGTCGTATAGTCGTGGCATAAATGCTGACGGCTCATTTGAAGGCACACTTTCATAAAAAGAAAAAAAAGTGAAGAAAAAAAAAATCACTATTTACAATTTGGGACCTTTCAGATGGCAAGAAGTGTTCTTACTTGCAAATCACCAAATCAGTGCTTACACATGCTACTAATTAATTAAAACTGGAGTTTATGTATTGAGAGAAAATCTTTCACTCCCAATAGTTTGGTTACATAAAGCTTAGAGGATTTTTATTTTATTGTTTCTGATTCTGATGCAAACAGACTGCAGCTCAAACCTTTACCCAAACGCCTGACTTCATGTTCACACAGTGAGCAACACTATGAGCAGATTGAAACCGACACCACAGGCCCTTTTCCATCATTGTGTCAACAACCAATCAGACCTTTTCAGTTTGTGTTATTTGTCTCATGAACTACAACGTTCTTCTGTCGGGAGAGTGAAAAACAAGTTTTTTTTTACCATTCAACTTCCAACTTTTAACATATGAGAGCCCCTCAATTATGATGGATGGGAGCGGCTGATTGGGTCTTTTAGAGACTTTTTTTTTTTTAATACATGTTTTATGGGTGGTTCCAATCACAGAACTCACACTGTGCACAATCAGCAAGGTAATAAAATAGGTGTTTATGTAAATGTAATCAACTTTTATTGTGACGGATTTACACTGGGGACTTGAACTGGCGGCTCTTCGGTTCCCCTAGGACCGTGCTACTGCCACCCCCTGCTTTATTTATCTGAAAATAAAGCAGATGAAGCCCCTTGAAACACACTGAATGATGGGAAAACGTGAGAAAAAGTAGTAGTTTCCAACTTTCGGCATCTACTTACTCCTTTTTGCATAGTTTTTTGTAGGTTTGCTGTACATTTTAAACCAGAAACACTGATTGACAAGCAGACTCTAATTATATTTGTCTCCCAGCCTGGCCAGGGGTCTGAGGAGGCTGTAATGATTTGAAAAGACAGCAGTCTCTGCCAGTCCGCCACGGTAAGAACGTTCCCTCTTAATTGACCTGCCTGATGGCTGGATCACACTTTAAAAAGAAAATAAATACTAAGAAGACAGTAATGGATGGACCCCCAGGTGTCCAGTGGGTTTTACAGACGGCGGTCGTTACACGGCAAGTAAAAACACGGAAAGGGAATCAAATATATCACAGATGTAATTACAGCGTCTCTGCGCCATGTTGTTCTTCTCAAATTGCTTTGTATTCGAGGGGTTTAGGCGTTATTTACCCCGCAGCGAAAAAGCCACAAACAGCAGTGATGGGGGTCATAATTTCCATGGAAATTACTCTGCAGCCAAGCGAGTGTGGAAAGAGGTTGGCTCGGCGCAACTCAATTCCTGCTTCAAAGTCTAATCCTCGAATTATCACTCACTCAGCAAATCCTCCCCCTCTCCTGTCTCACTTTCCCTCCTTCTTTCACCTCCTCATCTCACTCATCTGCCTCGCAATTTTCGGTTTAGCCCCCCCACCCCACCTCGCCCCTGCAGCTCTAGCTATCCATCTATCTGCAGGAGGTGGAGAAAATAACAGAAACACTGCATGGGAGTAGACTTTATCTGTAAAATAAATCCCCACAGATGTTTCATTGGATGCAATTATGACTCAAATGTAAACTGCGTTACCCCCCCCCCGTTAAAGAATATGCAAGTTTTAAAGATAGACAAAAAATGCAAATTTATATAATCTAGAAAGAGTCTTGCTAATGATGCACAACAACAAAAAAGGTCAAATCTGTTCACTATTGGGGTGAACAGATTTCTGTGTTGCTTAGATCACATGTCACCAGTGCAGGGGGTAACGTGTGATGCAAGCAAGAATGGACCGTACTGTGGTATATTGTGCTAGAAGATAGCACATGGAACTAAATATGTTTTATGTTTTAACACACAGGCAGAGGTGAAAAATGCATTTACCGTGTGTGAAGGTCTTTACACACCGGGGATGTAACAAATAAACAATACAACAATGGAAAACAGTCGCCTGCAAATATTACATGTGTAGGGCTTTATTTTGGAGAGGTGGTCCCATTAGAGGTTTTCCAGGCACGTCCAACTGGTAGGAGGCCCCGGGGAAGACCGAGGACACGCTGGAGGGATTATATCTCCCGGCTGGCCTTGGAACGCCTCGGGGTCCCCCAGGATGAGCTGGAAAGTGTTGCGGGTGAGAGGGAAGCCTGGGTCGGCCTGCTGAACCTGCTGCCACCGCGACCCGACCCCGGATAAGCGGTCGAAAATGGATGGATGGATGGATGGATCTGGTCTTTACTGCGTTTGTCAAGACTAAACGGAATAATAAAGATGTGCCATCTTGGTTCGGACAACAGCGCCTCTGTGGTGTTTTATAAACATAAGCTTTAAACTAAACCCAATTCCACAATAACATTAGTTAATATCCTTATCCGTGGTGCGAGCAAAAATAAATTGTTTCATCACCTCGTTATATTCACGTTTGTGTGAAAGTGTTCATGATGAAAACAACAATTTGTAAAAAGGCAACAACAAGCTCTTTCTTGGCTTAGATGAGAAGATTGTGTCTGTAGGGACGCTAAATAGTCAATACACATGGTTGCTTCATATTAACCGCAAAGACACGAGCAGTATCACTCTCCTCATCTCAGTAACGGAACAAATAGGGTTCGTTCACAACCTTACCTTTAAAGCTGCTTTAGCGGTTTCTTTTCTGGCCAATTTCTGTCAATCAGAAGTAAGTTGAATCAACACCTCAGCAGAGTTTGACAAGGCCGGTCTCTGTGGCAACACTGCCATTCACACACTGCATTAGTCCCTCGTCAACAAGCAAAGGTGTCCAGCAATTCTCAGTAGCACCGAAATGAAAAGGTCTGATGAGTCATTCTTCACAATTTTCCAGACTCTGGTGGTTTTATGGTTGCAGAAAACTCAAGTACGAGTCCTCAAGGCAAGTTGCCAGCTGTTAAATTTACTGCCGTCTATGGGCGGCCATTCTGCTAAGAAGGTGTTCTGAAGATGAACGGTGACCTTGATCAGAGTCACATGGGTTTTCTTTCATAGCCAGAGGTACTGTATCGAACTCTGCAGACAGCCATCATATGGTTTGGCTCAATGTTTGGAGAAACAAACTGCAAACTCTGGGATTTCTATTCCACTCCGACATCTTGTGCAATACTCAAAAATCTGAGCAACTGAAAAGACTGACGCTGCAAACACTAATGCTACTGTAGCTGGCAGAAGTCACCACAGTAAGCTACATTAGTTTGTTTGTTACATTTAATACATCATGCGTTCCTACATCCATTATAAAGTGGCAATACTGAGTCAGAAGTACATAACTTTACATATTGGGGGCGTGATGAATAAACCACACAGAAATGCTAAATACTGCCCTGCAAATATTATATGTCTAGGGCTTTTATTGTGAAAGGTATAAGCCTGGATCTGGTGTGTCTTTGTCAAGATTGAAATGGCTAATAAAGTGTGTCATCTCAGTTACTTCTGCGTTGTTGTTTCATTGGAGCTTAACTCTTTCAGCACAACTGGATGCCAAAGCTCAGAAAGAAACAATCTCGTTCCAAAAAACAAATATTCTGCAAAGAATGTATTCCCATGTGCATTTACCACAAAAAAAAAAGGAGTTTAAAGTAAATGATGTTCGTGGCAGCTGTATGTGACCTATTCTGGGTTGAAAGACCAGCAACAACAATGTTTGTGTGAGCACAAGCAAGCTGTTCTTGGAAGATAAACCCCTGTATTTTCTCTTAGAAAGACAGAATAACGTTTGCTCCACGAACCGGCATATCCATGCTTCCACTGTGCCTTCTGTCTCTGTGGTGCATCCACGCTACGCAACACAGCTGGTATGTTTTACATGATTAATGAAGCTAGCTAAAGCTTCCAAAGACCTAATTCTGATTTTAAGCAATATGTTGCTTTATTTGTGTTGTGAAAGAGTAAAAACACACAATACGATCCCTTTAACTTTCTGACTCTCTCTCTCTCTCTCTCTCTTAAAAGTACCACGTTTTTATTATTTTCTCATCATGGCATACAAGAAATTAAAAAGCAAGCAATTGTATAGTGATAGTGAATAGGAAAAAAACATTTAAGGAACGCTGATAAACACAGCCTAAATGGAGCAGTGAAAAACAGATTGCAGAGCTGCTGGTTAGATGCTAAATGTTGATCAGAAGAGAAGAAAAAAAAAAGGCATAACCTTTTGAAGTGGTGCTCAAATGTGCCAAACTGCTGCCGCAAAGATGTGTTGGAAAGTCCTCCAGACACTCAGCGAACAGCTGACAGCGCTCAGTCTCCTTTGTAGCTCAGTGGGTGGAAACACAGACAGGGTTACAGAGTCACATAACTCGTTATGACAAGAACCAGTGTTGAAAACTTCATGGGAGGAGCGACACATAAGAAGTTAAAATGTCTGCATGCAGTCATCACAGCTGATACCGGCATATTTTTGTAAAATTAAGGAGCTTGATGATTTTCTTTTGTTAAATTGGGGAAATAAATAGTTTGAATTAGCTACAGTTATCCTTCGTCTCCTTCATGAACAACAGGATATTGAGTTATAACGTACTGGTCTGATGTGTGAACAGCATTGATTTAAACAGGGACACTGGACGGCTGTGTGTAATGACACTGCGTCATTCTCAACCGGCCCGTCTCAAATCGGGGGCTGCAGACTTCTCAACTTATTTGACCAGCCACCTTCAGATCTTCAGGGATGTAATGAATTCAATCCATGGAAGTGACCATCCCAGTAAAGGTCTCACTTCTCTGGGTATTTCAATGGTCGGCCAAAGCAGCGCCGCTTGTACATTGATTCTTTCTGAGTGAGCGTCGTCTTGACTCTGGTGAGAGGTACCAGTAGACAGTTGAAAGCCCATACAGAGACAGAGACAGAGAGCCGGGGCTGGGAGGTCAGCGGATATTCGGAGCTCTGACTCTGTTCCCGATATAACTGTGTGTGGCGCGACAGCTGCTGCATGTCCTGAAGCAGGTGGGCTGTATTACATGCCTGAGTCAAGGTGGGAGGCAATGGGGCTCAGGAGTTTGCTAGTGGCAGAGGCTTCTTCAGACAAATTAAATCAATGTAGAAAACAAAAGCGGAGGCACAAAAACGTCTGCTGACTGTCAGCAGGACGCAGCGGTTGCTGCTAATTTTCTTCCTCACTTCCTGCCCATCTTTGTTTGGAAGAGAAGCGTCTGGTCAGACCAATTTCCCACAAAACTGGGAAACCACACCAACTTCAAGTACTGATGTCACAGGGGAAGGTGACTGCTTTACGTTTCCTCACGTTTTTTTTTAATCAAACTTGAATTATGAGAATTCCTGTCAAAAAAATCAACACAATGGTTCATATGATATAATATGAGAATTTACTCCTCATTTTTCATGCTGCTTCCTATGAAATCCGGCCACACGTGTCAATTTCCGCTTTTTACGTGCACACGGTCTTTTCAAAATAAAGACTTTTTCACTTGGTTATGTTTTGGAAAATATTTTTGTTGGGGTTAAAATAACTAGGGGGCCGATACCGAAGTACGGAAATTACGTGACAAATAAATCCAGGTTGACTTTTTGTTTCGCGTGGGGAACGACAAGCGGCCTCCTGGGTGAAAAGATGGTTGTTTGTTGGGCGTTCTGTGCTTCACCCAAAAGAGACCAGGAATAGGCAACTTCTGTCTTGTCACTCTCACTGAGGTCTGCAGAAAATTGAAATAATGAGACCTTTGCAGGACCCGAGGCAGCAATTTGGGGTTTGAAAAGCCTTCTGGAAAAGACACCACTCATTGGCTTTCTGTCTGGATATAAACACATTCTCAGTAGTGCAATTATAAAAAAAAGAAAAGTAATTGAACTCTAGATTGCACTTGTTTAAGCTATTAGAGCAAATGTGGGTGCTTGGAGGTACACGAACCAAAGCATGCTGACCTCGGCAGGTTTGGCATTGTGGAATCAGACAGAGAGTGCGTTGAAGCTGTATTATTATATATACAAGACGTACATGTTTGGATCACACTGCTCAAATGGATCGACTGTGGATTAGACAACAGGAGTCTGTCTGTGAATCCAAGCTGATGACGGCCACGGTTCAAATCAAACATTTAACCAGAGCTGCACACTTGAGACTTGGACTCTGACATAAATCACCAAAATCTGCACTTGAGATGAATGATATGGCCTCTGCACGCAGAAACTACAAACAATATCAGCAGCTTTGAAAGAAAAACACATATTAGTCATTCCTGAGAGACTTTGACAACACCGATTGTGACTTGCAATCCAGGACTTGAGACTTTTCTCTGGACTATAACGCTGGGTGTAAAAACCTCAAACTTTTTTGTTGATAAAGACTGAAATGTGTTCGCAACACTCTCCAAACACATCAAACATCAAGTGAAATCTGTAATGTTGTTATTTTTGGATCAGAAAGTACCTCATTGGATAACCTGATGTGTGATCGCTTGTCAAGACAATATTTAACATTTGAGAACTGTGGCTTCTTATGTTAAATAAAAAGAAAGTGCTCTGTGGATGAATTTAAGATTTCATATAAGGCATTGAAAAAATGTTGGGTATGCTGCTAAAATCCAGGCTCTGAGTAACTTGAGACATTACTTGAATTTTCCCTAATAGACAAAAACAAACATAATCATTTTAATCATTGAGCTCCACAGAGACCAGGGCTAAAAAAAGACCAACACACACACACACACACACACACACACACACACACACACACACACGCGCGTCTCTTCATCGCAACTGAGGCAGCCACTCACCCCCCCCCCCCCCCCCCCCCACCCAAAGCAGACCCAGAGTCAGTGTTGAGGCATGCGCCTCCTCCTCCTCCTCCTCCTCCTCCTCCTCCTCCTCCTCCTCCTCCTCATCCACATTGGAACCCTGACAGTAGGCTGCAGTCTGTCCACACTCAGCTTCTTGTTACTTATTTATAGCAGCTTGTTCCCCAGAGGAACAAAGTAATTGAAACCAAATGTGTTGCCGGGACTGATATGGGGGGAAGTTGGGCTGTCGGCCGGCCCACCCACCCCTCTCCTCCCTCTCTCTCACTCGCTAGTATACACACATTGTAGAAAAGGGGGAAGGTTTAGAGCAAGCAGCATTGGAAATCACTTTTCTTGCAATTTCATTTCTGAAAGAAAAAAGAAAGGAAAGTTCCCGAGCTCCATTTCTTCCCAACTTCTCGGTCCACGACAAATAAATTAATTTAACTGCTGTTAAATTTTTTTTTTTTGTTAACTACAAATAAGGAACTCCAGCTTTAATTTTGCACATTTCTTTTTAAAGGAATAATGTAGGAGCCCTCAAAGCTCGGCCCACCTCCCTCCCCGCCCACCACAGCCGCACTTAATGAGCGCTACAAAACAAGGCAGTGAAACCAAACTTACCATGTTTCTTTCTATCTTTTCCTCCCTGTGTCCTCTGTATTCCTCTCTCTTCACTTCCTCTCTTTCTCTCAGTTGCGGGCCCCCCTGGTGAGCGCTGCTCAGAGTCGCGTTGTGTCAGGCAGATAGAAATGGGATTGAGTTGGTGCTTAAAAGCTGCATGAGGCCTTCACTGACCAAAGTCAAAGTCAGGCAGCCACCTCTCTCTTTCTTTTCTTCCTCTCCCCTCCCTGCTGCTGCCTTGCTCCCTTGTCAGCTTTTCCAATAACAAACTGCTCCCCGCCTCTTTTGGCCAAGTCCCTGAGCTGTGAGCTGCTTCCTGGACGCGTGGTGGACTGCTGTGACCCGGCTGTATCCCTCTTCTTTTTTTTCTTTTTAAGGCTCTGCTGTGAACAGTCTTGTTGCTCCAGCCCGCTGCCTCACTGAGTTGCAGCCCTGCCTTCCTGACAGATTTAGAACCAGACATGTGGTTTGAAGTTTAAAGAGGCGGGACTTGCCTGTCATGACGACCCCTCCTCCCCCTGCCCTGTTTTATGAGCCCCCAGTATTTGGGGTGTGTTCAGATGCTTTCCCCCATGTGTGTAGTTTGTGAAGCAGAGTATGTCACGTCGAGTCATACAACAAGTCTACATGCACTGTGTGTCCCCGCTACCAGTACTACATTTTATCCTGTACTTTTACTCTGGTTCAGGTGTTTGACAATTGAGTATTTGTTTTTGGTGTGTTTGCAATGTTTCTTGTTATGTTGCTTGAGTTGCTCTTTTGCAAATCAAATTTAAATGATATGACAACAAAAAGTGCAAGACCTTGTTTTTTTGAACATTTGTAACTTTTTGTATTTATTACAACTAAATATACTTAAAAAAAATATTATCATGTTTTGAATGGATGTTTAATTTATAATTTCCGACAACTTTGTGGCAACTTTTGGAAAGTCCTGTTTGTATCGGACGTGTGCGTCAATGTGTGTGTGCGTCTCTTCCACTCATCTAAAGCCATTACGCTGCACGAAGCCATGTGAGTTCATGTGACATAAATATGGGTGTCGGATCAGATAATGCTTTTATATCTAATTTCCTGTCACACATGAATAATTTAGGAAGGCACTCTCTCATCAGTTGCTGTGTTTTGTTGCTTAGGTGTGACATTGCGACGTCTCGGTGGCTTTCAGCTCATCAGACTTGTCCAATCCAGCAGGAAAGATGGACCTTCTGGATAATTAAAACAGTTACACTCCTCCTTGTTCCCTACCCTCAATCAGTATAAACAGTATATTACTCCCCTGCTTGCTTCCAAGTTACAAGTCAAGACCGACCTTTAAGTCTCAAGTGAGTCAAGTCTTGTTGTTGACTTTAAAGTGCTACATTTCTCACAGTCAAAGTTTATGAATATTTCAAGTGCTCTGATACAAACAAATGGTGACATAATTGTGCCATGGGCTCTGTTAAGGCTACACGGATGAGAGTTGTCCTGGTGAAGTGTGGAAGCAGGTATCCTTCCAAAATATGTTAATTAGGTACGATTGGCATACAACAGCCCAGCTCACATAAGCATGGCTCCATGGTGTTTTATAGTGAATATAGAGATCTTCACTCAACTTCATGGGTTGGTTTGTGCTGCCGTTCTCATAATTAGTTGAACCTCTCCTAATGCGTTTACTTTCATCACATATTTTGTGAAGCTTAAGTGAACATCGATAAAGCCCGGTACGCCCACTGACTCAGGACAATTGCTTACAGTTACACACCCTTGCACACCTTTTCTTCATATACTTGTTTTAACGTACTGTTATTTGTTTGCTTGCCATATTTTACCGTAAACTTCCATATTTTCTATTTTTAAATCATGTCTCATACGATTGCACTGTGTATTTATTGAGATGGCACGTGCATGACCGTCAGCATGTGAGTTCAGGAGAGAGAGAGAGAGAGAGAGAAAGAAGCGATTTAGAGAATGCAAATTCCTCTCCTCCACTTTAACGTTCTGCGAGGGAGGAAAAAAGAAGCCTCACAAAGCTTCTCCTACAAAGCTCCACTTTCTTTTCTCTCCTCTTCTTGCCTCTCTCTCTCTCTCTCTCTCTCTCTCTCTCTCTTGCACGGCCACACTGATCCCATTCGCCCTGCCTGCTTGTTTGTGGTGAGACTGATTTTGTAGGTTCGGGAAATACTTCACACTTTGATGTTACATCCAGCGGTTTTCACAGCGCTGCGCCTTTGATAAGAAAAACCAAGGTGCTTTATTACTAAAAGAGGTTAAAAACACCTTTATGCGACCGTAAAACAGGTTAAGCTGCCGATATGTCCGCGCCCAAAATGCACCGATGTTTTCCGGAGCCTGGTAATCTCTTCTTTTTTTAAAAATATATTTAACTCAAACTTGGTGAGATTGCTGCCACTCTCTCACTAACAGTGGTGGCTGGAATTGAAGAAAAAAAAGAAGAAGAATAGCAATCATTGTCTAACAAGCGAGGCGAGTCCTGAATCTTAAGTGGACAGCCGGGACAAAGGCTGCAGACATCAGGGGAAACTCTCCGTTGTTCCCTGGGCTTTGGCTAGAGCGCAACTTGATGATGTATTAATCAATAAATAAAAGGGGAAACCCCTAATAGGCCTGTGGTATAGTGGAGGAGAACAGAGAGGCGCGGTCTCATAATGAAGATGTAGTATACACAAATACGTGGGGGGGGGGAAGAAGATCTCATCCACGGGCAGTTTTTTAAACATGAGTTTAAAAGAAGATGGAGATAGCGAGGAGATGTAGTTGGAGAACGAGGCAGCTGAGCCGAGCTAATGTAGATGCAGAAAACAGAAAGACTCTCTACCTCTATTTACTCACTAAAAAGACTCACTGAGTCCCAAAAAGTCTGAAATCATCTACCAAACAACTATTTTTTCACTTCACTTTCACAAATATACATATATGATTTTTGACAAACTTTGAAGTACATAGACTATCAAACATGGACATAGTCTATGTGAAGCTTTATTTATTTTCCTTCTACAAAGGTTAAAGGGATTAAAACAAGTACGTTTGTAACGTAAGATTAGTATGCTTTATACGCAAGTTAGGTCACTAAGATAAGTATGCAAGTTACATCACAAACGTAAGGTAAAATATGTCAACATTGACTTGGTTTCACACGGGATGTGAGCCTGTACTTTGACATGATATTATCATGTATGTATCTCAGGGTGAGGAGGAACGCACACCAGCGCAGGAGAAGTGTTGATCATGTGAAAATAGTCGCACACTCGTAGCACAGGATGCAAAAACGTATTTAATAATTCACCAATGTTTTGACATGACAGTCTTCTTCAGGGTATTGCCACTATATGCTACACCCTGAAGAAGACTGTCGTGTCAAAACAATGGTAAATTATGAAATCAGCATTGTGGATCCTTTACATATCTAAACATATTGTATCTCAACAACTCCCGGATGGATCGTCGTTAAACGTGATGAAAACGTTCATGGTCCCCCAGAGGATGAACCAAAATGATTGTGATGATCCTATTCTAGCAGGTTGACATCTGTGGTTCGGAGTAAAATGTCTTTATGGTATTTGAGATGTTTTATGATCACCAGTCTTTTCTTTGGGCCACACATTTAAATTTGTCCAATACTCAAAACACTCACAGAGCCGCTAGTGTGGCTGTAGAGGGTCTTGTTTACACTTTAAGCTGTCAAAGATAACACATTAGTTATTGATAAATTAAATAAGTCCAGTGCAATTGCACAATGCCTCTTACTCATTGAACCAGAAAAGTGCCTCTGAGAGTTGCCAAGAAAGTAACGCATATAATGAAAATATATACACAGGTTTCACCTGGTTTTCTAATAGCTTTCTCCCCATATCCATCAAAGTCAGATCGAATGCGACCGTTTTCCCCATAAGCCCTGCGTCTTTCAATGTAGTTCATGCCTGAACCCCAGTGCTTCCTTTTCTAAAAATATAATTCATCCAATTAGTTCATGTCTGACTCTGTATGGATGAGAGACCCCACAGAGGTCATTACTCACCACTCTCTATTTTGTTTGCCCATCATTTGTCCGTCTGTCAACTCCGAGTCTTCTATCCGTCTGCCTGTCCCTCCAGGTGTGCGTGTGTGCGTCACTCCCGTCGTGATACATAATGAATGCCGCTGTTTTCATTGTGTACTTGTGTGAATCACACCTGAGGCAGAACAATCCCCACCCGGCCCCTCGCGGCCCGAGGGTCTGGATCACATTCCCGACCTGCTTCAGTCTGTGTGTATGAAAACAGCCAATTACAGCCTGGCCGGGCCACTGGGCTTCAGAGCCAGTCCAAATGAAGGTTAATTATGGATTGTGTCACAGGCGTCGTCATGAATAAATAAGGTTATTTATTACCAATTCCAATCAAATGGCACTTTCTCATTTACAGTTTGTGTTCTCCTCCTCCAGTTTGAAGTCTGATTCCTCGTTCTGCTTTACAGCCATCATTGTTGTAATAAAACAATGAACTCAAGTTTGTCATAATGGCCAGATTTTTTGTCCTCAACTCCTCATTGCAATATGAGAAGGATCAGACAATGCCAAATCACTGAGAAACGTAGCAACAACAAAAAACAAGCGAGGAAGGGGAGATTATCATAATATGATGCGAATGTTATGTGGAAATAGAACATGTCTTGTGGGGCATTTAGTTTTACTGTTCAATCTTATTTCAGCGCGATGCCAAAGAGGTTGTTTATTCCATTTTGGATGAAAATCATTACCTCATATAACTTGCGCCATATATGTCATATATGATTCTAAACATTTGGTATTTAAAGTGACGGGGACTGAAAATAAACGCTACGGTTGTATGGGCCTATCAGAAAACCACAAATATATTATTATGTAACAGGATTTTGTTTCTCCAGATAGTTGTCCCAAGATTCACAGATTACTAGTTTTTTCTACCCATGTCTTGAGTTTCTTAGACTTTTAGACATTTTCCTAAACTTCCGCCCTTAAATGGGTAGTTAGGGTGTTTTGATAGGTATGAGGTACTTATCCATAGCCAATCTCCAATAGTCCAGCCTACTAAGTACCTCAAACAGCCTCACTTCAAAACACCGTAACTATTCATTTAAGTGGAAAATTACATCCAACAGGCTGCCCTTTATTTATTTTTTATTAAGGAAACAGTCTAACTGACAAATACCTTTACTCAGCATCCGTCCTGAATCAATGGGGACTTGCACCTTTCACTGAATACTTCCTTCATTTCCAAACTTCCCCAGTGCTGCTGACACAGCTCTAAAACTTCAGCAGTCGTATGATCGGGTCAATTCAGCTTTTCTGTTCCTCTCAGCGCCTCAAGTTCATTTCCCTGTTATTTGGTCATTTTGAAAGTCACCTCACCGGAAAACAAAGTCCTGATTGGCAAAATGTCACCAGAGGTCACAGGTCACTGGAGGTGACGGCAGTGAAAGTGAAGAGAAGGTGATTGTTTTGTTACAATTATTAAATCAGTATGTTACACGTTTTATTTTGAAACAGGAAATGTCTTGTAACTTGTCAGGTGACTTATAATCAGGAAGTGAAGGAAGAGCATGGCTCAGAGCTGCTGTTTTCAGTAGTTTTCCAATCTAGTTGAGTCTGCCTGCATCTTATGCCTTTTGATGGCATCGTTGGTATGTATTGATTTGTTGTATTGTTACTTATGATCGCAGATGATTATGTTTGTGACTATTTAGTTTTGGGAAGTTTTATGCACAAAGTCCATCGAGTCATTATAGTTAATGACTCGATGGACGGAAGGAGTTTGTCTAACTGCCAAGGTGTATCACAGCACATATACTGAGGGCAGCATAGTGATGATATTATATTTTTTTATAAATTATTATATCGTCTCTCTTTTTCTCTCAATTAAGTTTAATTTATTAAGACAGTGGTACTGATCCCTGTGTATGGCTGTTGATACACAGAAAGGAAATAATATTATCTGACTGGATATTTAACATTCTCAATATTTATTAATTCTACTACGTTATTGTGTTATTAACACAATACATATATTTCCCTGTCGGTTCTCCGTTTGCTCTTCCTTCTTGCCTTCCTCTTCGACCAGAGAAGGGTCTTTTTCCATCAGAGGAAGCGAACTCGCTGAACTCACCGAGAGCGATCTGAAATCACTAACAATCAACGAAACTGTCCGTCACCAGCAGCCTGATGGAAAGCACGTATACTCCAGTTGTATTCCTACCTGGTAATTCGCCTTAAATTTGTCTGCAACACTGTGATTTATTTCCATACAAGTTACAGTTGCAGTCATTTATACGGCTTAGAGGGGATCTTTGCTGTATCACAGCTCGACAAAAACCAGTCTTATTCGTTCTCGCGAAATGCTGCAGTGTGCTACAAACTGCCCTACTGTGTTGCATTTTAAAGGATTGCATCCGTAAAGTTTCTACACATGCATTTTTGATGAGTTACAATTGCCTTTCCGCTGGATGTGCAATTTAAGCAGTAATGCTCATTAAGTAATCATAATAAGTTCCGTGCCATACTAAACCACGCTAACGAGAAGTGAACAAGGTCTTTTAAAGCAGTTAACTAGCCACCCACTAGTGGGTCGCGGACCCGTTTTCAGTGGGTCGCGTTTTCAGTTGCCTGAAGAAAAGAAAAAAAGAAAAAAAACTTTTTTTTTTTTTTTTCATCCTGTGGTTTTATTTTGAAAGGACCTTTTTATGCAGCGGAGTGTCGTTATTTTGCCGGCTCTGGTTTCAACTGGTTTTGCACTTGTCCCTCCATGTTTTCAGCAGCGTGGGCCAGGTTGGGTCAAACCATCCTGATATGAGGGAGACTCTGGGTTTTTAGGATAATTAAATTAAACAGCCTACTGAATATAACATTGACAACTGATGGCGCTGCCTGCATGACAGGAAAAAACTCTGGGGTTGTGAGGAGAATTGAGTGCTGCTTAATTTTCTGTAAAGCACAATGTTTTTCAGTATTTACTGATGAGGTAATCACAAGAGAAGTTAATGTTGTATATATGAATACTTTTGAATTCCACTTTTGTTTAATTTATTTTGAGTTAGTGGAAAAGCTGCTCCTCAACACAGTGACGTGTTCCACAGTAAAGTGTTTGTCATAGATTCGGTGAGTGTGTGTTCTCAGTTAAAGTTAGGTCATTTCAGTCTTTTTGAAACTACTTTTTAGTTGTTGGACTGTTTGTGCATGAAAGCTGTTGAGTCTGTTTAAAAATAGCTGAAGATTCTGAATTGTTATATATGTTGTAATACCTCGTGTCCTGAAGATGCAGTTTTAGTTTTTTTATTAAAATGCAGCTAATTGAGTGTAAAAGGGAATAGTTCCCCCTCTTTCATCGCCACCAGCTGCTCGTTTTGGTTATTTATGGAGGCAAATCAATGCCATAACTAGAGAGCGCAAATGAGCTCCACGAGAGCGCGCAAATCAAACAGCCGCGCGCGTAATTTACTTTGACGAGCGCTTTTACATCACTACGCGAGCAAAATCCCAGCTCGTGCTAGCAAAAGTTGCTCTCAAAGTTGGAACCTGCTCGCTCTCGAGTAGATTTTCTTTTTGACAGTAAGTGGGCGGACCCAGTCACCATCGATCTCTACATCTAATTGGTTACAATCCTCGGCGTCGGATTGGCTGGAATGCATTTCTCACCGGCACACTGGGAACAATGGCGGATGAGAAAACACAACTGAAAGTTGACGTTCTCTGAATACTACTGTTATTGAGTCTCTGTAGCGGTTAAACATGAGATATAATTCTGTTTTGAGGATCTAACGAGCAATCTTTATTAGTTTATTATTTATTCACAGTAACGTTACATCAGTTTGACTGAGGGAAAGTCAAGCTTTATAACCTAAGATTTTAATTTAACTTTTACTTTAAACTACAGTGGTGTCTTATTACTTTTGACCAAATTGTTTGCAATTATATGTGTATCTATATAAGTATATATAAACAGATACACATAATGTTATATATATATATATATATATATATATATATATATATTGTGTTTATTTATGTTACACCCGTCCCATGTATCTATACTATTATATGAATCTGCTAGGTGTAGTAGTACTATGGGTGGGGTCCTGGGTACAGTTTTAAAAGTGATGGCGCTATGATATAATATAATGGTTCCTACAATCGTTGCTCTCTTATTCTAAAAACGGAATTAACTGGCGGTGCCTCCAATAGAATAAAAGGTCTGTGCCTCTTATTTAGTCCTTTTATCTTGTGTTGTGATTGTATTTGACCCTTTCTTGAATAGTTCTTTAACTTGGACACACCCAAGATACATTAACTGCCTTGAAACACTGTTTGGTATTTATTAGGCGTATGCAACAAACTAAATGACATGCAGATCCCTTATTAAAGACAATATCAATAGAGATACTACGAGACTGACAAACAGTTTCTTCCTGCTGCTTTGACTTCATGTCACGGCCATACTTTGGATATTGTAGCAATGCATAGTGCACTTTATACATATTTTTGTGCAATACTGTCACTATATTTTGTGTCTTATTTTTTGCCTTAAGTTTATTGTAATTCTGTGTGTTAGGAAGACCCAGCAAAATAAGCTTTTCATTGTACAGAATAACTGCCTGTTATCTGTGCATATGACAATAAAAGAATCTTGAATCAATACAAGGTAAACTCACACATACACACTCAAAATAACAAATACAGAAATACATATAATTGTGTATATATATTGTGTTTAGAACTATGTTTATATATAAAATTGCAAACAATTTGGTCAAAAGTAATAAGACACTGCTGCAGTTTAAAGTAAAAGTTAAATTAAAATCTTAAGTTATGAATCTTAACCTTTCCCTCCGTCAAACTGATGTAACGTTACTGTGAATAAATAATAAACTAATAAAGATTGCTCGTTAGATCCTCAAAACCGAATTATATCTCATGTTTAACCGCTACGGAGAAATCGGAGCCAGCGGATCATTTCAAAAAGTCCTGCCGGGATCAGGCTGCTCTCGGCGGGCAGACAGAGCGCTGACGGCCCGGTGCTGCGGAGCTCACGGTCCCTCAGCAGGAACTCAACCCGTCGGCGTATCTTTTTAAATCGGCTGATTCTTGAATAACCGATCACAGATTTGATGCTTAAACAACTAACTTCTCGCCTGAAAACATCCTAAAATTACATTTTGTGACTCAACAACAGTAGTATTCAGAGAACATCAACTTTCAGTTGTGTTCTCTCATCCGCCATTGTTCCCAGTGTGCTGGTGAGAAATGCATTCCAGCCAATCCGAAGCCGAGGATTGTAACCAATTAGATGTAGAGATCGATGGTGACTGGATCCGCCCACTTACTGTCAAAAAGAAAATCTACTCGAGCGCGAGCAGGTAACAGACACGCGAGCGAGCAGGTTAAAGCTTCGAGAGCGAGCAGGTTCCAACTTCAAGAGGGACTTTTGCTCGCGCGAGAGCAACTTGTGCTCTCGTGAGCGGGGATTTTACTCGCGTAGTGATGTAAAAGCGCTCGTCAAAGTAAATTACGCGCGCAGCTGTTTGATTTGCGCCCTCTCGTGGAGCTCATTTGCGCTCTTTAGTTTTGTCACGGGTTTATCGCCATAGTTATTGAACTTGTTTTTGTGTTAGCATACATATTCTGTACTATCTCAGGTTCAAACTGCACCATCTTTTCATTACATACATTGGAGAAGTTGAGAATGTTCCTCGATTTGGGTCGCGGCTTGTCATTCAGGGGTGATAGTGGGTCCCGGAGCCAGACCAGTTGAGAACCACTGTTTTAAAGGGCCAAACTGGGATGGAGTCAACACTATCATTAAAATACAAGGCAGACTTTCTTATGTGCCATTGTGGAATTTGTACACATACAGATGAGATGGGGACCAATTTTAAAAGCAGAGCTTGGGCTACATTCAGCTGCACCAAATGTGCTTTTAACTTGTATATGGGACTGTTTCCCATTCAATTCTGATTAGCGGAGGAATTTCCATTTTGCAGAATCAGAGCTGTGCAAGAAATATATTTGAAGACTGTGATAGAGAAAGAAATAAAACTGTAAAAACTGCCATTTTTAATACGTTGGACTGAGGAGGAAGTCCGCGTGGCTTCATTGTCTGGAACAGATGTCAGACCGTTTATTTTTAAGCTGGTGAGAAAGAAGCTTTGGAGTCAGTTCAGTCTGTTGCTGCTGTTGTCATATTTCAGCAGCAATATACGTCACCTCCAGTGAAGGTAAAAAGTATACCATCCATATAAAACTCCCCCTAATGGAGTTGGAAGAGACAAGCCTCATGACCTGACTAACCTGTAAAGACAGCTCTCAGCGCTCCACGGCCTCAAAGTTTGAGAGTCTGGGGAAGTTTTGACGTTTGGGAGTCAAGAGGGGAGAGTCACATTAAAAGAGATGAGGTGCACATCGAGACAAACCCAGCAGGTTAATGATCACTGCGCCACCGCCAGGCTCCAGCCATCTGGTTAGCTTGTAACAGAGGCTGTTCCTGCTCAACACAAATGAAGCTGCAGAGGAGGTAAGTTGGTGCCAGGGTGGTAGGAATCTGGTACAGAATGCTGATTAAATGCAAGAGTGGGTGTGAGGTACAGTATCCTCCAGATAATTAAGATACGAGCTACAGGTGACAACGATGTTAACAAGGACGGTGGCATCTTCGCCTTTTAGTGAGCAGAGCCTGCCGGCATGACAGGCAGCAAGTTTTTATTAAGGGGTGTCCTTATGGTTACTAGTCTGAGAGACAAAATTCATCTTTTGGGATGTCACAAAGATGAAGACAACCTTTGCGAATGTGTGACCTCCATTTGATGTAAGTACATGGAGACAGACATTACGTAATGCTGTAAGTTCACCTCCTCCTGTCTCCTACATCCTTCTGTCACAATGAAGAATGGACATATGATAAAAACTTGTTTCTCACACTGAGACAAGAGTGTGTCGACGAAGCTTGAAGTTGTCAAATTTGAGTAATTTACTCTGGCTCTTGATGCTTTGTAACGTTACTGCTCGTCTTTACATTTTTCTTTCCTGGAATATACTGTACCTGGAATCGCTGAATTTAAAACCGTGATTTAAAGCTGAAAATACAAACGATTTGACAGGTTTTCTGAAGAAAATCCTTTACTCCTCAGGAGGAGCAGCTGCTGAATTTTCAGCCATGTCGTTTCCACCATCCTTCTTGATCTTGATCCATTTCATACGTCAACTTTCTCACCCTCACCCGCCAGGCATCTCTGGCTCTTCCACCCACATTGTTTGAACAGAGACAGAAGAGAAACATATTGCTCCTATTATACCCAGCCGTTTGGTTTTCCATAGAAAGCAGTGATTGTGTTTCCATTGGAGCGCGGTGATGTAGATGATGGCCTTGGCAGGCGGCAGACAGGCCTGCTCTGATGAACGAACACTCTGCTGGAGGAGAATGGGACGGGGGAAAGGCATGAAAAATGGTGCAGCGTTTAGCGCCGCTTGGCACCGCTGCCGTGGGTTCATTGAGTCAGAAACGAAGAGGCCGTCTTTGTGGGGTGTGACTGTCACTGCTGGATGACATATTGCATTCTGGGTCCTCTGAGAGAAGCAAAGAGGATGAGATAATGGTTATGAAATAAAAGTCTCCCAAACTGTGAAAAGAGAGGAAATACGGCGACACAGACTGCCAGTTTGAGGTGAAATATTCAGCGACGAAACAAAAGCTGGCAAAAAAACAAATGTCATCTCTTAGCAATACATTCACACAATTGCAACCTCACATCACTGAACATATTGTGTTTGAAAAGCTGTATTGATCTGTAAGCAAATGGCATTTTTGGCACGCAACGTTGCTGCTTGTCACTTCAGGGAACAAGCTGACAACCCGGCCTTAAGGAGTCAATGGACTGGTTACCACAAGGGGCCAAACACTCCCTCAGATTGGGACATTATGTGATTGCTGTTAATTCCCTCATCTCATTGTCTGGTCTTCAGAGGGGATTTGTCAGTTGAGCCGCACGGTGCTTTCAAATCAATGCAATTCAATCTTGTGTCACAGAGCCAGCTATTGTACACAAGCTCAACATATTTACCTCAGTCTGTTCTGCAGTAGTTGTGCACTGATTTCCTTCTATAAATGCCATACAGTAAGTGATTATAATATAACCAAAAACTTCAGTTGGAAGAGGGGCTGGATAGCGCTGTGTGGTTGGTGATAATTCTTTGTCACTGTGAGAAACCACTTTCACATTACATGTAGTCATTTGACCCATTGTTAATATAAAATAATATAAATTAATTGAGCTTTAAAAAGTGAATTCAATTATTATACATATCATGAAATTATTTTAAACATTCTTAATCAGGCTAAAGGCAAAGTAATTAAGCAGTATGAAGGGAAGCTGGATGTATTTGTACAGTAAAACATGTTGAGTTTGCCCTGCAGTGAGACAAGCTGCTGAAGTGATTAATCTGCTCACTATCACCTATTCCCTCCAGTTATTTTACTCCCAGCTCTCGCATGAACATTTTAGCATCACAGGAAAACTGCCAGCAGCTAAAAAGCCAAACACTGACTCATAAGTTGATCAAAATCTAGAGATTGTGGCTACTCTTGGCAATGCCATGCATCGGGCAAATTAGTGCATTAGCATGCTTACCGTTTAAATGTACATTCACTTTTGCTCTGACAGCTGCAAGACCTAAATGTGTGCCTGCTATACCCCTTGTATTATTTTCATATTCATAGTAAGTAAATTCATACTGAGTAAATAAGGGTTACAATCCTTGAGCAAAGTGTATCTTAGGAGCAAAAGCAGCAGAGGTAGCTTTTATGTATCTGTAGCGCATCGCATATCAAGTGCGTTCCGCCAAGGGCAACCAAGAATGAGAGCACTTACAGAGAGAATGGAGGAACTTCTCAATCTAAAAACTCCTGTCAGACGAAACAAACATCACATCTGCATCAACCACAATAGCACAAGGACTCGCTTTGCATGTTAAAGTGACTCCGAAGAACCTTCAGGTAAAAGCAAAGTGACGAAGACAATCGTCAAGTCATTGAAAGGGGATGAAGGACATGGGATGAAGGAGGAAAAAGAAGAAGAAAAAACATTAAATTAGGCCAAACCTTTGTCCTTTCTTATGAACTCCCCCTTTAAATGTGTGGCTCAGTCACAGACTTCCTGCCGTCTAGACGCACTAAAAGAAAATATAAGTAGAAAGCTTTAAGAGGACGCAGAAGAAAAGCTTTGGAAGTAACTTTTCAGTGTTTTTGTGGCGCACATGGAACAAGACGCTAAATTAGACCTTGAATGCTGCGAGGACGAGGACATGCAAACAGTGGCATGAATCTGCTGTTAGCTTCCTTGAATGTGTCGTCTCTTTCTAAACATTTTGCCCTAGGCTAGATTGTCCACCTCTTTCCTCATTACAAAAACACAGCGTTCCACAACACAGGGGCCAGAATAGTGGCAGCAGTAAACACTTGTTAAACAGCACAGGGGACATTTATTGTTCCGATTTCTCTGAGCTACACTTATTCTTTGCCACAGCACACAGTGCATGTTGGGGTAATAGGAAGGTTCAGGGGGAAATGAGGACCGACGTGTGTTTAACAAGCTAGGCTCGGACCTGAGGTGGTACAGTTAAACAATGAGTGTTCAAAGCAGAGCGGGGAAGTTGGCCATGAATCCTGCAAAGAGAAGGTCAACCATGTGGTTTTAGAGAGACATTAAGGATACAAATGTAAACCTTTGCTGCCAGGTGAACAGATAACTCTATAGATTCAAGAGTCTCTATGAAAGCATTGCAGGAAAAACACGTCTTTGGATCGGATTTAAATACCAGTGTTGTCAATGTTCTAAATATCAGCTGTCGTTGAGACCAAATATAAGCATAAATGGATGTTGACATATAAACCAGACTAGAGATGAACCGATGCTGACTCAAACAGCTGGATCGGGTATTGGTGACAAAGGGGCCGATCTATTCAATTCAACGCTCTCGCATACTATCAACTTTATACACGTTAATCTGAATTCCAAATAAGGACCGGATTAACCACATGTTCCTTTTCTCACACACAAATAATTACCTACTAAAATTCCCCTGGATAAGAGGTTCACCGAAGTATAACATTGTGAAGGACGTATTGCAATAGAGAAAAAAATTGTTGTGAAAAGAGGACACAAATGGTGACTGAGTCAAAGAAGGTAAATTAACCTGTTCAGCGACAGAACTCTCAGCGGCCTTCAAACTTGACATGCAGCTTATAAACAATGAATTAAAGTATCTAAACTTTTACTTGCTATTTCTTTGAGAGTTCTCATTCAATTAAAGGCACTGCAGAAAGTTCTCACCTATAGACACACAACCACAAGGCTTATTAACACACAGAGTGTGGTATAAATAGATGGCGAAACACAATGCCTTCAAGCCTGCTCCGACAAAAAAATAAAACACACACATACACACACACACACACACACACACACACACACACACACACACACACACACTCACACTCTCTTAACTTTGAATACCATTTGCCCCTTAAAGCTCCCAAAAGTTCTCCTCTTAATTCTTCCTTTCCAAAGCAAAGCCAGGGGAGTAATCCACAATTGCAGGATCTTCTTTTTGCTTCCAAATGCAAATAGAAATCCTTGTTCTACAAACGGCTTATTGGACAACTAAGAGGAGGCCATTGGTTCTCATTGTTTTCCTGCAGAAAGTTCATGTATTGCTGAAGCCCCGGACGAGCCTGCGATGCTCGGATGTCTCACCTTACAGGACATTGATTCTGGATAGCTGAGTGGTTGAGGCAATGGTTAGGCAGTTGAAATTGGTTAGTAAAAAATAAATGTTCAGATTCCCCTGCAAATCAATATTTGTAAGCGCAGGTTTGTGATGTGATGCAATATCCAGTCTCCTGCATAAAAGTCAGATGTGCTACACGCCCATCCACCGCCCACTTCCCGCCTCGCAACACAAAGAGCTCACTGCCACCTGCATATACCGAATGTTGCCGTTGGATGCAAATTGCGAGGCACGAAATCATCCAATTACAGCACAATTCCTCAGGATACTGGGCTGGAAGAACAATCGCTGTGGATGTAGTAATATTTGATCTCAGGTTACTCCTGTCTAGCACCAGTGACGAAAGGCAAATTAAACATTAAAGATTTAAAGCGCTTATTAAGTACCGTTTGGCCGAATCACTTTTTTTGTTTTTACCTGTGCGATTTGACAAATTGACATTCATTTATATGCAAATGTGGAAATTTCTTTGAGGATTAACGCCTTCACATGTCAGACCTCTTTTACACATTATCAACACGCATTTCACATCAGCTTTATGTCCAGCTATGATTCAAAAGGTACGACAGAGTAGATTAAACACCTCATCTCCGAGAAGAGATCCAAAATCAGATTTTTTTTTATCAAACACAAGACCGCTGTGTTGGCCACAATCACAAAACCACATTGTGCAACTCATTGCATACAAGCTGAGAATTGCAACGAGTGCGTGGAATTGCATTGAGCTGGAGTGAACCAAGCCGAAAGAAATTAAGTGGAACTTACTTGGACTGGAGTGAGCTGAAGTGCCACTGAATTTATTATCTATTGAAATAAACTGAACATGGCGAGAGTACAAACCCGTGTTGCTGGCTGCTGCTGATAAGTAAAGTGATGTGGTGTGTGTGTGTGTGTGTGTAAGCCTTGTATCTGCTGTTTGATTTGTGTTGTTGGGATTGTTGCTACTGGATGTCAAACACTTCTATGCAACGTATCGGTCGGCAGATGCAGACGGATCAACGTGTCACGTGGCTGAGTGGTGAGTTGTATTTGTATGTGAGAGGGCATCGAGCACAGAAACAGAGAAATTAGTCGGGTGAGTGAGAATACAATGCTTTCATACTCAATTTGCAATGTAGATGTTATTAAAACGGCACAGTATATGTCTTTAGCTCACAGTAAACTACAGCAAATGTGGAGACGGCACCAAACTACTAAGTCCATTCTTTATTTCATAGAATTATGTACCTTCCCAGTGATATTCCGTATGAATTCAATTTCAAACATCCACCTTTTGGTCTAAATACAGTTTACAATAAAGTTTTTGTGTAAAAAAATTTCAAAAGCTCTTCTAAAAACAGTTCCTGCATACTCTTCCCACAGTCAGTGTGTATTACATAGAGTGACTGAGTGCCATTGACACGCTCCCAGTTTGAAGAACCAGGACCAGTACCGGTCCAGAAGCTTAGCAACGTACTGCTGTGGAAGCTACGTTTGTTCATATTAAAAAGACTTACAATAAATACACAAACAAACTAAAACAGACCATGTGTGTGACATACATGTTTTCTTAAACAGAAAAAAAGATTATTAAATAGGAAAACAAAAACATAGCTATGTGTGACGTTTGCTTGTTTGGTTCAAGCAAAACGTCACACATAGCTTTTTTTATTGATGTAAAAACTAGTAGGTCAGCAAATCTTCACATTACGACACTTAAGCAATCATTTATTTATCATTATCAAGCCTCTCTCTGCCAGTCAGAGAAGCAGCTCATTAGCAATGAAGCTGCTGATGGGAAACAAACACATGACCTGTTCACTTGCAGGTGGTGGAGAAGAGTTGAAAAGTTAATTGCTAAAATAAATATGGTGGAAGAAATTCTGCATTAAGTGCTCAAAATTATTAAAAAAAAATAATTATTAACAAAATGTTAAGAAAAGGTTTATAGCTAAAGTAGCCTCCTTTTTTAGTTTATTTAAATAGAGAAATAATGATTTTTATTTAAAATGTCATTGGCGCTGTAACAACAAATTGAGCATATCAGCCTTGTGTGCTGTTTATAACCTTGCATCCAAAGGAACAATATTCCAAAAATGTGGTTCTATAATTGCAGGAAGCAGTTCCCCATAGGTTTTAAGTTGTCGCTACACTAAGCAGAAAAGTGCATGGACCTGAATATACCGGTGGAAAAACAGTTTATATACAGTACATACAGTATATCAACAGGAGTCAGGTCCATGAAAAACGTCATGAACAAGAAGTGGGAACGTGAAATATATTCTGACTGACTGGAAGTCAGAACAAGGATTGTAGAACAGGTGTGACAGTTAAAACTGTGCGTTGATCTGTATGAGCTGCAAGAGATTAATTTCCTTTGAGACTTGAAAGCAATACATCCAGTCAGAGGTATTCTGACTCGTTTCCCGACTTTGGCTAAGAAATAACAGGTGGGAAATAGATCTGCAGTTGCTAAGACTAGTGGACATCAGGTTGTTTTTGTTTTGCAAAATTACTGCCGTTTCTACCACTACTGTTCTGAAAATGGTTGAAAACCATAAAGCCCTGCACGCCACTCAGCAAAGGTGCACCGTTCATCGGCATGCGCCATGCTGAAGTGAGACAGCGCGAGCCAAAAAACGATAAAGCCTCATCCCAAGTGAGTCCTCGGGAGGGAAAAGGCAGACGAATTGGCACCGAGCCAGTAAACAACAAAGGAATCAGTTTAATTATCTTATATTCATGGGATAAATATATACATGCCAATGAGATGGTAATCTGCATGAGAAAAATAAAAATTGGCAGAGTTTGATTAAGAGGATGTCACACTCCCTCTCGAAAGAATAAAAGACACTGATGAATAAGACACAATGGATATTGACACTTCATAGTCTCACTCACTGTCAGGGGAACTTAATTGTTTCTTTGCTCAATTTGAGGTGAAAGCAGCCGAGATGGACACCTCCACAGCCTCATACATGCACATCCTCGCCGTGCAGGAACATGATGTGAGGCGTGTGCTCAGAGCAGTGAATCAAAGGGAAGCTGCCGGCCCTGATGATATTTTGGAAAGGGTACTGAAGGAATATGCAGGCCAGCTATACTGTACAAGGTCTTCCCAGAAATCTTCAAACTGTCCTTGTCTTAATCCATCATCCCACTCTGCCCTCCCACGGTCAGGATCGCTCCTTACTTTTGTTGTACTTTGTGCAATGACAATAAAGTCTATGCTCATATTATGGTTCTGTATTTGAGAGGGAGGTTAGTGATTAACGATGTGTGTGTGTGTGTGTGTGAAATTGATTAAACAAACATACACATGGAATGGGGGTTGATTGATTGACAAACCTCAGATCCAGGAGGAGCAAGGGCTGTTGAAGGGTCAGATTTTCACAGACAGGATCTCATGGCGCAACCGGGAGGAGAAGATTGACTGGTTTGGGGCCCTCATAATTTTTTCTCTGCTCTTTGCAGATGATGTGGTTCTTTTGGCTCCATCAGACCGTGCCCTTTATCACACGCTTGGGCGGTTTGCAACCAAGTGCGATGCACTTAAGACTCAGTACCTCCGAGTCTTAGGCCATGGTTCTCTGCCAGAAAATGGTAGATGTGCCCTCCAAGTTGGGAGTTAGTCACTGCCCCCAAGTGAGGGAGTTCAAGTATCTCCGGGTCTTGTTCACGAATCGGGGTGAAATAGAGCAGGTAATGAACTGGTAGACTTTTAACTGGACAATGACAGAAATAATGAGATCTCTGGTACATGTGGCTAAAAGGAGCTCCCATTGTAGGATGGTTGGGTTCAGTCTGAGAGCTGACACATCTGGAGGGAGCTCAGAGTAGAGCTATGCTCCTTTGTGTCGAAAGGGGCAAGCTGAGCTTGTTTGGGCATCTGATCAAGATGCCTCCTGGACACCTCCCATTAAAGGTTTTCTGGGCAGGTCCAACTGGCAAGATGCCTCAGGGTAGACCGAGAAACGTTGCTGGAGAGTAGGACGTCTGGATATGCCCTGCTGCCGCAGCGCCCTAGCCCTGGATAAGTGCAAAAGATATGAGATGGAGGAGTGGGTGGATACATAAGCATGCATCTGGTGGTTGCAATTTAGGCATCTTTGTTTCTGAAGGCAAAAAAAAAAAAAAAACACTCCACAGGCCTTATGATCATATAAAACTCCACCTCCAACAGCTACATCTCACCACCGAGCCTGGGAATGACTAATGGTGCGCGTTATCACTGCGATAGCATTCCTCAGCTAGAGTTTTGCGCGGACATTTCCTTAAATACTCGACAGAGATTACACTCTGCACTTCTCCCTCAGCAGAGCCAAGACACTGGCTATTATTTAACATTTAAACTGCAGTTTAAATAATGTAACAGGGATTGATAGATGAGGGCCGAGGTTAGGGAGAGGTGGGATCTGATAAGTGAGCCGCTGCCTGTCAGCAGAAAATGATCAGGGATGAAACTCTCAGCGAAAATGAAACGGGTCTTTTATGGACAACCAGGCGAGACGATGGAGCGCGGTGGGAAGTCATGTCACGTCCAACCACTCGACTGTAGCGAGAGGAGTGTGTGTGTGTGCGTCAGAGATACAATGTGTGTGTGTGAGTGTATAATCACGCATTCTTTCTAACTCAGTGATTGTTTCCTGCAGAGGAGAGTGAGGTAGAGGACGAATTTGAAGGACTGCAGTGGCTTGTTTCACGATGCAACTGGGTTTGAGCTTGTGGTGTGAGGAAGTGCTTTAATAGATCACAGAGAGAGGATAGCGAAGGACGGAAACATGATCTTTGGAGACGGACAAGACAGGTAATGACCCTTTGAACCGTCGGTCTACAGACCCTAGAAAACATTCACAGGGCCATTTTCCACTGCCAACAGTTATATTTTGTGTTCTTTTCAACCGATGATTGCAAAAAAGCCCTTAATCTTTAGACTGCCTTGTGAAATAAACAGTAAAAGAATAAATTAAATAGTTCTAACGTTGTAACATGTAGGATTACACACATACTCAAAATAATTTGAGACGTACTGTGGAAATGATTAATTAATCAAATGCCTGGATGCTGAAGCAGGAGGAAATGCTTCTAAGAAGTGACGCGCAGAAACAAGCACACCCAACAGCACATTTAAAGGTTTTCGTAAGTGTCACTGTTGAATCTGAATTACTGGCTTCCTGAATTTACCAAGAATCCTTGTTTTTTCTTTTCATCTTTCATTTCGAGGTTTTAATCTCTTCAGAGGTCTCTGCCTTGTATGTACAATGTACAGAGTACGTGTCCGAAATTGTTACATACTTCAGCAAACTGAACCCTCATCTTAGTGATTCGGGGTTGTTTTATATTATTGAATCCACAGTCTTCTTTTTCCCTGCGTTTGTTTTGTTGGGTGTGTTTGCACAGATGCATGGGACTGAAGGTGCAGGACAATGATCCATATATATATATATATATATATATATATATATATATATATATATATATATATATGTCTTACCTGTTATAATATTGTTTTTAACTGGGCAACATCCTGCTACGTGGATTGAACTACTGGTACAAACACAGTGCGTTTCCTCCATGTAAGGCTGTGGGACTCCCTAAACCAATATTGACTAATGTGCATGCATTATAAAAAGGGAAAGATACACAGATAGATAAGCTTTGAGGAGGTACTCCAGTTCCAGGAGGTATACCAGGCAGTAAATGTAGTGATCATGCAGCAGGTCCAGGGGGAAGTAGCATAGCGTGGTCAGTAAAGTCATCGTCTGTGCAATTGCAGCGGACACACTGCAGAGCTTATGAAGATCTTATTTTTTCTCTGCAACTGAAGGCCCGATCTCCAGCGGCCTCATTACCAATCACATAAATACATAGCCAAGGACCTTGATTTGTTCAATAATTCAACTGCAGATTGCCTCCTCTCTCGGAAGGCAGCTGCCGAAGACGAGTCTGGAGGATGTTGTTAATGCTGAGCGGGGAATACAACTCCTTTGTGTGTGTGTGTGTGTGTGTGTGTGTGTGTGTGTGTGTGTGTGTGTAATAGCGATGGACCAAAATTCCTATGCTTATACATATGTGCTTTTTTGTTTGCAGAGAGTATTAATTTAGGAAATTAAATTAAACTTAAACAATAGAGCAGTGCAAAAACGCAAAGTATGCATGTGTAGTGTAAATAAACATAAACAATAGGAAAGTGCAAAAATGCAAAGTATGTATGTGTAAGTATATGAAGTGTGTGAAGTGTAGATAAGCATAAACGTGTACAGTGATGAATCAATCTACAGAGGATCTGGCAAGAGGTGACTTATTGTAAAGTCTTAATGTCGTAGGCAGGAATGTTTTCCTGTATCTGTCCTTGTGACAGCGTAGCTGGATGAATCTTTTGGAGAAAGTGCTCCGCTGTCCCTGCAGTAGGTGGTGGAGAGGGTGGTCCGGGTTGTCCAATATGGACAGTAATTTCTTCATTACGGGGCACATGATGGCCCACAGAGCAGCAGCTTCTTGTTGATTCAACACATCAGAAACAGAGGGACAAAAAAGCTCAGGGAGTAGATTTCCTGTTCGGCATCTTGTTTGCAATGATGATGATGATGGCCTCTCGTAGAGGATGACCGTATTGCAGCTCATGTAAAGGAGGCAGCAGGGTACCTACTGAGGGCTCCTGATTTTCACAGCTCCACAGACACATAACTCCCTTCTGCACTGCACAGTTGTGTTATCGTATTTGTTTGCAAAGTGATCATCCTAATTATTTTATTCTTGTATTTTTTAGCGATACAGAACCTGTGACCTCAACTCATACTCGAAACAAAAAATTCGGTAGCACTTTATAATAGGTAGACACTTTTTAGCATTAGTAAAGCATTAACAAACAATGAATTCATCATGAATTCATCATTTATAAAGCATTACTCCAACATGAATTACTCATTAGTAACTCATTCATAAACACAGTTTTAAATGTTCCATTCATGCTTAACAAGCTATGGTTTCATACTTTATAAATGATGAATTCCCCATTTGTAAATGAAGTATTCATGACTTATAGATGATTAACAAGATCATTTGTAAAGTGTTAGTAAATGATACAAAATGCTGCAATTCATGATGAAATCAGGTAGTTACTACTCATTAGTTAAGTATTAGTTAAGCATGTTCTGTAACAATCTAAAGTGTAGACTATTTATGCTTTACAAAACGTTAATAACTGTCATGACTAATTCACTAGTTACTACTCATTAATTAAGTAGTTACTAATCATTAGTTAAGTATTAGCTAAGCATGTTCTGTGGCTTAATATAAAGTGTAGACTATTTATGCTTTACAAAGCATTAATAAATGTCATGACGAATTCACTAGTTACTACTCATTAATTAAGTAGTTACTAATCGTTAGTTAAGTATTAGCTAAGCATGTTCTGTGGCTTAATATAAAGTGGAGACTAGTTATGCTTTACAAAGCATTAATGAATGTCATGATGAATTCAGTAGTTACTACTTATTAATTCAGTAGGTACTACTGGTTAGTTAAGTATGTTCTGTAACTGAGACTTCAGCTAGCTTTGAGCCCCTGCAGTGGCTCAAAGCTAGCTGAAGTCTCAGTTATCTTCTCAACAGAAAAGGGAAATAGACACAACACAAAGTGATGAAGAACATTAATATGCTGGTGCTGGGGAGCCATGCCCGTCAGTGGCACGAGTGTTCCATAGTATGTTGGCAGATAGCTACATATTATTGATTATGCTAGCTATGGCTAGCTCACTAGCCCGTTAGCTCGCTAGCTAGCAAGCTCGTCACTGGTCCAGAGATAGGCACTGGCACGCTCCACCTTAATTGTAAGTAGACCAATCCAGGTGATAGCGAGATACTCATAATTGAAAAGTTCTTGAAACTTTGGGAGTTGGCGCGGGAATGATGGAGCAGGGTCCGATGAAGTTATGATAAAGAATATTTAATAAGCGAGTGAAATGACAGAACAGGTTATGCTTTCGATCGATCGAGCTCCTCCTAGTCTACCCGTGCAGTCGGTCCGGAGTTCCTCGCTGGTCGGCGGTGGCCAGGAAAAGAGGCCGTTCTCCCAGGTACAGTCAATTTTATATCCTCCATGGAGCTCGAGCCCTCCTTCTTCTTCTTCGTCGGTCTTCCTCGGTGGGTTCTTGAAATCAGTTCTCCAGCTCCGCCCCTCAGGCGAACAAGAGAACTACAATTCCTTTACATGCAGTATCTAGTATCTAACATTCCATTCATACATTAATCATTAATAAAATCAGTGACCTACATATGCATGCCATTACAAATCCTTCATAATAATAACCCTTATTAATTATCATATTCCATGCATTGTAATGTACACCCAAACAACTTCTCATTTTACATTGTACCAAGTCCAAAAATGACGATCTTGGTTCTAAAAACCCTACATAATCAATCATTTGTACCAGCAAACTGAGAAACATGCCACCACTCGTGCTACTGTGCCCGATCAGAAAGGCTCAGTCCCATCACCTGGCCGGAGTTATTTCTGATCGGGCACCGTGGTGGGACAGACCGGGTCCTCGCATAAACACATGTCCCACGTTGATGACGTGGCACCCCTTCTGTAAATCCGCGCCAGATTATTATTATTATTATTACTAGCTGTTGCACAGTAGCACGAGTGGTGGCATGTTTCTCAGTTTGCTGGTACAAATGATTGATTATGAGTATCTCGCTATCACCTGGATTGGGCTACTTACAATTGAGGTGGAGCGTGCCAGTGCCTATCTCTGGACCAGTGACGAGCTTGCTAGCTAGCGAGCTAACGGGCTAGCGAGCTAGCCATAGCTAGCATAATCAATAATATGTAGCTATCTGCCAACATACTATGGAACACTCGTGCCACTGACGGGCATGGCCCCCCAGCACCAGCATATTAATGTTCTTCATCACTTTGTGTTGTGTCTATTTCCCTTTTCTGTTGAGAAGATAACTGAGACTTCAGCTAGCTTTGAGCCACTGCAGGGGCTCAAAGCTAGCTGAAGTCTCAGTTACAGAACATACTTAACTAACCAGTAGTACCTACTGAATTAATAAGTAGTAACTACTGAATTCATCATGACATTTATTAATGCTTTGTAAAGCATAACTAGTCTCCACTTTATATTAAGCCACAGAACATGCTTAGCTAATACTTAACTAACGATTAGTAACTACTTAATTAATGAGTAGTAACTAGTGAATTCGTCATGACATTTATTAATGTTTTGTAAAGCATAAATAGTCTACACTTTATATTAAGCCACAGAACATGCTTAGCTAATACTTAACTAATGATTAGTAACTACTTAATTAATGAGTAGTAACTAGTGAATTAGTCATGACAGTTATTAACGTTTTGTAAAGCATAAATAGTCTACACTTTAGATTGTTACAGAACATGCTTAACTCATACTTAACTAATGTGTAGTAACTACCAAACTAATGAGTAGTAACTACCTGATTTCATCATGAATTGCAGCATTTTGTATCATTTACTAACACTTTACAAATGATCTTGTTAATCATCTATAAGTCATGAATACTTCATTTACAAATGGGGAATTCATCATTTATAAAGTATGAAACCATAGCTTGTTAAGCATGAATGGAACATTTAAAACTGTGTTTATGAATGAGTTACTAATGAGTAATTCATGTTGGAGTAATGCTTTATAAATGATGAATTCATGATGAATTCATTGTTTGTTAATGCTTTACTAATGCTAAAAAGTGTCTACCTATTATAAAGTGCTACCAAAAATTCGAAGCTGGAGCTGAAAGATCTGAACTCCCCTGGCAAACGTTTATAGCGACGTGTCATTTTCATGGTCAAGAGTCTAGTGTGATAATAATCCCTGATGGTTTTATACAGAAATACTCTTTTTTTTTAAGCACGGTTTATATTTCCTTTCTATGTTCACATTTTATTCTGCTCTACTTTTGAGATTTGTATGTATGATGACTGATATTGCAAACATGTTCTCACAGAGTTATTCCAGCAACATTAACCGACTTAAACTATTGCACCCCAGAGCCCCCATACATGGGGGCTCTGCTTTCTGGGGTTCCCTGTACCCATTCTTCAAGTAGTCGTATGAACCCCCTATGAGTTCTAATAGTTGTGTTATTTTATATAATTTTTTTCAGAATTTAGTTGTGAAAAAAAATTATATTTTTAAATAACTCACTTTTATACCATATTTTGATCATAACTATGTATAAACTATAATTTGCCAAGATAATGACCTAAAGAATCGGAATCTGCAAGAAAAATACAAATAAAACATTGGGGAGTTACCATGGAGTTTTAGTCAAAAAACTGTGTCGTTCGGTTAAAAAAATTAAAAGTTATAAGCTTTTTGCTTTCTCACCATATGTTTGGTGCATGCCGGGATTTAAAATTTGCATGAAGCTCTGACGAAGACGTGTGGCGCAGTCTAATGCCGTGTTCACACCTATCGCGCCACGTTCACCGCGGAAGTTTACTCGCGCGAGTGAAACGAGGGTGTTCACACCAAACTCAAAACATCGCGCCGTGAAAGGGGCGTGGCTTATCTCAGTCGCTTGTCTCTGTGAAAGGAGCTTTCATTTCCGCTATCGACCATGGAATAAATAACCACTAGTTTTGCTTTATACTTGTTGTGGAAGTTCCAAACATGTCGGAACATGAAACGCCCTTGTGTTTGGGTTCATAACATCATCCGTAGCCACACACAGCTCGGTGAATTTCTCCGACTCCTCCAGGAACTGCGTCTGGCTTCTCCGTAAAACGGATACCGATTCTGCCATCCACCATGGAAATAACCACTAGTCCTGCTTTATACTTGTTGTGTAAACTCCACATACGTGGGTACATCAAACTCCATGGTGTCTGGGTTCATAATATTATCCGTAGTCCCACAACAGTGTCTGAATGACGGCCGCTGCCAGCGCTACTGCTGGCGTAGCAGCAGCAAGACGGCAGGACGGCGGTTGGGACGGGCGGAGCTTCTCAACGCTGATTGGCTGACGCAACTATGACTCACGCGTTTTTGTCGCTGGAGTTGGGCTATTTCAACTGGCGCGACTTCGCCCCCCGTCCTTCGCTCTGTTTGCCCCACGTCAAACGGTCTGTTCGCCCTACGTCAAACGGTCTGTTCGCGCCGCCTTAAACGCGCCAGTCGCGTCGCCCAGCGGAAATGTTGTGCCGTCACGTCTGTACATTGACTTTGCATGTAATCTGGTCGCGCGACAAAATTCTGTCGCGTCCGGTGTGAACACGGCATAAGAGGTTAATAGAGTATTTAAAAAAAAAAGAATGGTCAAAATCTCTGCAGCAGAGGATGAGATATGACTTTTAGTCTATTGTATAGTCAAGCCCTGTACATACTGAATACTACACTTCCCATTATGCAACTCAATAGCATGTTTATGTATACCTTCCCTTATATATATACACCCTTCCATCACCAGATAATTTTTTGGGCAAATCAAGCACAGAAAGTCTACTATGTTTAGTCACTTATTGTCATTATTTGTAGTGTTGTTGTTGTTTAAAGCAATCCATCAGAGGCCAAGCATATTCAGACTTTTTGGGCCGCTCCTAACTCACTCTGCATCAAAAATCCTTTGAGATCTCCACTCTTTCTTCAGTATCAATGGATCAAGATGCGTTAAAAAACAAGCGGCTTGCCATGCCAACCGTTTCGGTACCCAGCAGCACCACCACCGCAGCCCCGTCTTTTTTTGACTGAACACATGGCAGTTCACACACACACACACACACACACACATACTCCAAAATTCCAACTTTAGCACATCAACCGGTTCCATGTGAGTTGCAATCCACAATTCCGAGCCTTGTAATGCCGGATCACAATATCATCCGTGTGTGTGTAACTATTATCGGCCCACGCTGGACAATTCATTCTAGTTGGCTTGGGACTTGATACATAATTTCCTTATCTCTGCAGAGCTTTCTTATTACAACGATCTCATCTGGCGATATCGGATCGGGCAGGACACTTTGCTCAAAGACACACCAGTAGCTGTTTGTTTCCAACTCAGACTTTCATTTCAAATCTTTCCGAGAGAATTGAAGTAATGATGCAGATGCTAGTTTTTTGATTATTGAGCGGGATACTTGATGATGCTTGAGGATTATCAAAGGCTCTGGTACCGGAAAACGTGGAGAAGCAGGACTCCCAAAAGCCCTCCCAATTATTTCTCCATTTATGTTTTTGACATTCAAGCCGGTTCATTAGTTTCTTCTTTGCCGACTCAAGGCGACCCCACCGGCTTATGTTTGTGCTCTCTACGCCCCATCCTGCGCTCCCTTGCTTTCACTAATCAACATCAAAACTTTTTTTTTTCTCATCCTCTCATCAGTTCGTCTGAATGGGACTCGCTGTGCTCTCTCCCTCACGGTTGCTTTTTTACCCTCCCTTTCTGCTTCTTCACCTATCCGATCTCTCTTTCTCTCTCTCCCTCTCATCCTCTCTCCCCCCTCCCACCTCATCTCTTTGCCCGCCTCTATCTGATCTGTCCTTGTCTCCCATCTTTGCTCTGCAGTTGAATACTCCTTTTTGGTTAGGAACCTTCCTAACTGAGTGAAATGACCCGGAAGTACCTAAGTGGCCGCCATGATAAGTGCCGGTCGAATTCTCTAAACGCAAAGGAAAGGAGCTTCAATGCTTCCTTACTTAGCTCCTTTAGGATAGGAACCACTGGACCTGCCTTTACAAAAGGAAAGGAGATAATGCCGACCCACAATTCCTTGCGGCGGCAACATTTAAAGTGACGTATCATTCGGCCGTTCACGAGAACAAACGATCATGACCGACAAACGCAGATCATGTAAATAATCATTAGCATAACTTGGAAATACTTTCAATAATCTGTTAAACCGGCTAGCAAACTACGGACGTTACATTGCTGTTGCTGAAAACTGCTGTATTTGATATTCTCTCTCTCTCTCAGGTGTTGTACTGCAGCCTCAGCCCTCATTCTTTTATTCTACTTCAGCTACAGAAGCTTTAATGAAAGTGTTAAACTGGACAAGCTCTTCAGTCTGAGTCATGTTTCTGATTATCATCTTTGAAATCAAGTATTTTGTCATATTACAATAAAACATAGCAATCTTAGTGAAAGTGGAGTCGGATCCTCTAAACACTGCGGTTGTCTTTTCCTAACTCCTTATGAATTCTCCTTCCCAGCTTTCCTTGACGGTTTCCACAGACGTCAAGGAAAAGTGGTTAGGGTTAGACGTTAGGAGGTCATTTTTTGACTATTCGACTGCAGCCTTTATCTCTCAGTTGCTTTTTGCCTCCCTCCCCTTCTAATCACCTGGTCTCCTCACTCCTCTCCTTAACTTTCTCACCCCTCCCGCTTCCGCCGGGCCGTTAGAGATGGTGACAGAGCCCGACCGACAGTGCTGTGCCGTAAATCCCCCGCTGAACTCCCACTGCATTTATATTCTCTAATCTTGTGACAAAAGGAACGAAGCAATGGAATGGTGCCTTCTGGGAAAGGTCAAATCGTTAACTAATCTGCCCCCCCCTTCCTCTCTCAGACGTCCCCCGATGCCGCTCTCCGCTCCGTAAAGAGCCTGCTGTGTCATTGCACTCATGTCTGGAGGTCACTGTACGCCGCAGAGCGACCTCACAAGTTTTCTGTAGCAATTAATTACCGTCACCAATGCTGGCACATATGGGCCTATTATCATAAGGCCTCACGGGAGGATATTTCCTGCAACCATTATTCCGTGTGAAGTGACAGGGAACATTTTAAATGCCAACAGGCTTTTCTTTCACTCGTTTTGTTGCTCATGAAGTCGGAACAGAGACAAGCACATAGGGTTTGTTTGGGTATTTTTAACAACATCTCTGCTTTACAGATTCAGTAGAGACAGGAAATGAAAGGATGTTTTCTCATTAGCATTTTTGAATCTCGCTAAACTTGAAGCCGTCTTGTTCTTTCATTTTACAGCATGTTTTTGAAAAGCCTGGTAAACAAAGGCACCTTGAAAAAGGTCACAGATTAACACGCGTTTTGTGTTCACCTGCGTCACCTGCAGGGATAGATAATGGATAAATAAATCTGTTTCACGTTAAATTCCTTGAGATTTTCATTATATTAAACCCATTTATTTTCTGTGGTGAGCATATTTTTAAGCAATTCCAATTCAGTTATATTACGTTTTTAATTCCCATGAAAACAGAGTGAAATATGTTTTACCTTGACACGAGATTTACTGAAACAAACCATGCATGTACTGGACATACTATGGTGGGTCTGCTTTCTTTTGAAGGTCTGATAAAGGGGTGGTCTTCCGATGACGACACTTACATAACGAGTTGACGGCGCTTCGATTCAGGACAGATATTAGAGCTTCTTATTCATTATGGATGCATTTTTGATATGCAAGAAGCATACAGAAATCCAAAGTCCCAGAGGAATGGTATTCAGAGGGTCTTAATCGTCTCCAATGAAACAGAATACTTGCGTGAAATTAAAAGAGGGATTTAAATAAAATCCACTAAAGTGTGTGGGTTTAAAATGTAGCAAAGGACTGTGGCTCCACAAACATTTCCTTTTATAGCGCCACTACACTGATGCAAGCTCACATATCTTGCCTACAGAAAGAACATATGTTTGGGTTTTGATATACAAAATACAAAAGCAATGTTTTTTTGGTTTCATATATTATAAAAAATTGCACAATGTAACCTGGGATGTGATCTAAAAGCACTTAAAGTGTGCCAGATCCCTTTGAGCACCATGGACAGCGACACTGAGTCATCAGTTCAGAGAATGTCGCTGTCCATCAGCTCTTGGTGTCTGATGTTTCGAGAGATGTAAAACAACCTCTCATGTTTGCTCCTACATGAGTAAAACATTTAAAGCGTTAAAGATCCATCTTCGACTAGTTTGATACCAAGGGGATCCTTCTTTAGGGGGCTATGTTCTGTTTACTTTTGCTTCTTTTGAACAGGTCTTCATTTCAATTGATACCAGGCTTGCAATTTGATATAACACTTGTTCATGCGGCTTCTATTTAAGAGTCAGATATCAAAACTATCAGTGCTCACTTTACCTATTTGTAAAAGGTGAACTTATACTGTACATGTCATGTCAAAGTCAGCTTTATTGTCAATTCCTCAACATGTGCCAAACATGCAGAGGAGATGAATAAACGTAATTTAAAAGAGAGCAAGCTGCAAGCTTTAACTTTTGACTATATTTCAGATTATACATTTAGTATGAGCTATTTGATGTATCTTAGAGATGCAAAATGCTTGCAGTAAGATTAATTTGCAAAGATACTTAAAAATCAATTCATCAAACCTGTTCGCACCAATGACAGCAACACGGAAATTATATAATGTGTCTTTGAGCGCTTGGTCTTGCCTGTCTTAAAAAATGTTCGAAGAAAGATAACCTTCTAAATATTTGATCAACAATAGAGGCCCGGACTGGAACGTCCCCTAACTTGTGCCTCAAGTCCCACAAGAATACTTATTGCCTAGGGAGAGACTTGTTGGAGACTTGTTGGATGCAGTCCCCTGAGAATATGCCAGCTGTCAAAACTCCAAAACAGATGTGTCGTCTGATTAATCAGTTTCTTTTGGGCACAATTTTTCTCAGGGGGCGACAGCTCTTTTCAATGTGAAGATTTTTCCATTCAAAGTTCAAGTCTGAATCAAAACGTGACTATAAACTTTCAAATCTGGGCTTCATACAACTGTATCCAAACACTGGGGATTTAGGCAACTTTTACACAATTTTATTATTACGTCTGAATGTTTTACATGAAACACAAGGCATCAGGGGTACTTTTAATTTGATGAGGTCTACGGGGAAAATGCTCATTCCTGCAAATTGAGCTTTTCCCAGCTGAATCACCAGAAGAAAAAACAACTTTTGCTGCTTGATTTAAATGATTTAGTGTTTTTTGTTTGTCACAGGAGTGGCAGCAGTGAGAATTTGGAGTTCATGTTTTTGTTTCCCTTTGTTGCCTTTTCCTCTGCATCCCCCTGTGTACTGGCTGAGCATCTCTTTTGTGCACTCCTCTCTCTCTTTCCATATTTTTATTCCCCCCCTGTTCTCTCTCTTCGGCTCCCTGCTTTCCTCCCTGTATTGTTGGCACTGCTAACGGGCTTTTTTGAAGTGGCCTTCGCCGCAGGGAGCCTTTGGAGACGGGCCAGAACGTCATGTGCCCCTCTCGCCACTCCTACGCCTGCCCACTTCTGCCTCTCCTCCTCTACTCATTTTAATCTATTTTTCTTTCTCCGCCACCATTCATACATCCTCCCCCTCTTCCTCACTCAGTCTACTTCTTTATGTATCTCACCCTCCTCACTCTTCTGCATCTCTTCATCTGTCAGCATCTCCCCTCCGACTCACATCTCTTCATAATGTTGCTATTTTCCTCCAGAATTTATTGTGCGGTAAAATCACTGTTCAATCTTTCTTGAACATTATACTGTCAAAAACAAAATTGGGATTTCATGAAGCCAAACTATAATAGCCCTGCACTAGCTGCTCTCCAAAGTATTACTTATAACTTTTGACAACCAGGTTTTTTTCTTCTAAATATAACTCCCAGGGGAGGGCAACCAAATGCCACACTTGTCCAGTAGTAGAGAAGTGAGACTTTGTATTGTTTACACAAGAACATTATCCACAAAAGCAGGTCTATTTGGGTCATGGACATTTTTTGAATCAGGTCTGTGGTCAGGTTCCTTCTTTTTTTAATGTTTTATTAATAAATAAATTGTAAAATAAGTTTTAACATCATCATGCACATCTGTTTAATGTATACATGTGTTATGACTATAGATCTATTATTGAATACATTTTATACATATGAAATATGATTTTTTTTTCTTTATAAAATGACTACACTGCTATAATACCTTTTTAGCCAAAAGTTTACATAATTAAAGGAGGGCATGGACTTTAACTCTTCGTCCACGGGGACCGCGAGGCCGCGCGGTATGACACTCTCTACGTTTCTCTACGTTTCTCTACGTTTCTCTACGTTTCTCTACGTTTCTAAAATATTCATAGCGTCGCGATAATACATCGCAGAAATATAATTGTACGTCTAGCTGAAAGAGGAGACTTACTTCTTCCGCAGACTGAGCCCTGCAACATTTTACTATCATTCAGGCAAGAGTTAGGGGCATCGGCGTGTCATATGTCCGTCAACATTTGGTGAAATCAACGAACCAATGAACACTCAAGAAACTCCCAAAGAACCAGCATGTAACTACACACCTGAGCTCTGAAAACACGCTGGCGTTTTTACTCATAAAGAAGAGATATTATGGCAAAGGATGTATTTTACTACGGAGGAAGCTGTGGCGCCGATCTTGCCAATGAGGATGAGGACGACTCTGAAGGCTTTGACTCCTGCGACCAAGAGGAAGATGCAGACAGAAGGGATCCATTTGAAGATAGGTAGGCTAAGTGTATTTAGATACTAAACTTTGTGTTGCAATAGCATATTTACGCTAGCATAGTGAGCACATTTAGCTGGTCCTGCTCCCTTGCTGCTCAAGTCTGGCGTAATGCAGGTACGCACGTAGGTTGTTTACATTAGCCGTTAGCACAGTTAGCTCAGGCTCTGAGCATAGTCTTTAAGCATCTTTGTGTATCTAGAAAAGCGCTATATAAGTTGAAATTATTATTATTATTATAGTCCCTGCTGGATCTCTGTTACGGGTTTTGGTGTGCAATCGTAACTTTCTTTCAGTGAACTTAGTAGTGACCAGTAGTCATTTATTTTACAGAGAGGATTCATCTGCAGCAGTGGACAACATGCAGCTTCACTCCAGCCACCAGCACCTACACTGCCGTGGAAGACTGACGACGACCCAGACAATGTTTACCAGGTACACAGCTCAGCTGCACATGTACACCTGTTGAACTGTTCAAACTGTGTGTTAGTATTTACTAGTAGTCATTTATTTTACAGAGAGGATTCACCACCACCACTCTAGCACAGCCATTCCCCACCAGTCCGGGTCTGTTTTCTATTTCTGAACATGTATATTGTGTAAATATATTTATAACACATATATATATATATATATATATATATATATATATATATATATATATATATATATATATATATATATATATATATATATATATATATTTATTTTTAAATGCACACACCCCATGAAGCTTAATCTGCAGTATGAAGTCATTTCTCAGTCCCATTTTTATCATTTTGGTGAAAGGTGTGAAAGACCACATTTAGTTTTATACATTTATTTACATGTATTTACCATTTTATTCATATATTTCACTGCTTTTGTGAATCTAAAACCTTTGGCAACCAAATTTCCATCACCTAAACCTATATACCACCTGAGTAAAGCAAAAATCGAGATTCCATTTTTCAGCTTTGGAGTCATATTTTCTCTTTACACTTTTGCCTTATGACAATGGTGGAGCTGAGATTGTTCTGCAATTTATGATGTAAAACATGGGTATGTATCTTATATGCAAGTGCCTTAAAAGGTGAATTTAAGAAATTATGTCAAATCGACTGAAAATGACCTCAGTGTTCCAAGAGTTAAAGACACATGCATAGCATTTTGGGAAGTGTATGATGCAGTGTTTTTTTCTTAAGTTAAACGTTCAACCTGTTGTGTACTCAATACAATACACTGTACATGTCATTTTACTGTTATTGTTACACAACACTGTATGGATCAAAATAAAATTGTATTATTGTTGTGGTATTGAGAAGTTAAGGTTTCTGACATATGTTAAAAAAAAAACGTTTTCGTTTGTTCCATGGTGACGTTGGTGCCTAAATGTGTGCGACGTGCGGTAATCAGTGACTTCAGGAAGACACCCAATCTGTCAGTTTGTGTATTCTCTGTAAAGGTCTGTTTTTTTTCCTTATTGCATCTCTCTTTTTTTGCCAGATTCCTTCTCAAATGTTTCCCCTTACTACATATCCTCTTACTTATTTAGTATGTTTCTCTTTCTCCAACCCAGTCTCCCATCACTATTTACTGTATCCTTCTTCAGAATCATTAGCATGCTAACACCAAAGTTATCCATCCTTCTACAAATCACTTTTAGATCTCTCTGAGCAAAGCATTCCACCCCAAAGTCTTTAAAAAAAGAATTCCCATCAGAACGCTTTAAGAAAGTTTGGAAACATGATGAAATATGAAGCGGGCTTTTGCTGGAAAAATCCAAAGAGCACTCAGCCAACTTCCTGGAAGAATAAAGCTCAGAGAAATAAAGAAAAAAAAATTGACATAATCATGCTCCGGTGCATGTGCACACTCATGCACAAGCCTATAAACACAGACATGCAAGGTGAATATAAATTAGTCAATATGTCAGGCCCTGGGGAGGATCGTGTTTCCAAGTTTTTAGGGAAACTAAACTTCTAAAGAAATGTGAATGCATTGTTGTGTCTGAACAATAGCTGCAGCACATCTCAAATGCACTCAGCTAAGAAATTCACCCAAACCGCATGACGCTGCTGCTGATGCAGGAAGGATAAGGCCAGCAGGGACCCTCCAGAACCAGAGCAAACACCGACTGGTGATGCCTTTGCTCGAATTGGCCTCTGATGCCGAGAGAAACGGAATCATTCTGTAACGAATGTCAGCGTGGGCAGGTTTTGTTGGACGCTGTCACGGTTGACATCCCAGAGAGAGCAAGCTGTGTGCACATTACTATGCATGAAAGGTTTTCCTCCTCACGCAGACAGAGGAGTGCTGAAAACCTTCTTCAGGATTCCGTATGGCAGCGAGATACAGTGTGTGTGTGTGTGTGTGTGTGTGTGTGTGTGTGAGTGTGAGAGAGAGAGAAAAGTATTAGAGCGGAGTAAAATATAATTTATTTAGTATATTCATCCTACGCAGCAACTTTACCGCTTGTGTGCAATGCATCCTGGTAAATATAGGCATGGCCTGCAGGAGAACACATTCTGTCAATTATTTTTTTCTTACCATCAGCACTGATTGCCGTATTTTCCCCTCAACTATTGAGTATCGCGCTGATGCAATTTAGCATTCTAGCGAGAAATCTCAGCATGGCGGTTAATGGCCGAGGTCCCATCTGATGTATGATGCGGCGAGCTCCTGGGATCTTTATCGGCCTCTGTTGCCATGAATGATATTGGAACGCAGAAGCGACCTCTGCACTCTACATTCAGTCTCTTTAGAACCGACTCTAATCCGAGGAGGAAATGGGGGGATCAGCTGACCCGAACCCGACCCGTGTTTTTGTCCTCGGACTGAAAATAATCCAACCAGCCTTCCCTCAGTTCTTACAGCAGGAGTGGCGATAAGCTACCAAACCAATTAGCCACAACACACTGAGATGCTGGTACAAATGCTGAATACATTCACACTGCAGCTGACATGCTTGCGAACAAACATCTTTTCTGTGAAAGTCATTCTTTCTTTTTTATCTTGGCGGCAAAGGAAGCCAACAAAAAAGTCCAGTTCCATGACAGCATTTGATGTCATTTCTGGCATAGCCTCTCTCTGTGCTTTTAATTGAATTTATGAGGCCATTTTCTGTTTTCTTTCCTTTGGAAACACCTGTGAATCAGTGGACCGCTCTTCTGGCATCATGACAATGTGTGGTAGAATGTAGCTGAATGCTCTCTGTGGCTTTTGCATTCATGCGCAGAAGTAAAACCAGCAGAGAGAGGTGGCCGGCTCCCATCACACCCCTGAAGCAGATTCTGTGTAGGGCCTGAATTCAGCCACCGACCGCATCGCCAGTCGTGGAATCAGTAACACGCATTTGTTTAAGTACTTTACTCTAAAACAATTTGGATGTTACCCTGTACTTCTATTTCACTACGATTCAGAGGAAAATTTTTGTAATTTCCCCCTCTTCTCTCACAGCTCCATTTACTTTATGTAACTTCTTCTCTTCCTTCAAGAGAGATTCTGGTATTCGTCAGTCTGGGTGTCTACAGCAGTTATATAAAGTATGTTATATGGACTTACGAGTCTGAAATAAAAGAAAAATATATATATGCAAATGTGAGAAGATGGTTCCGGTCTGAAAGTTTCAGACTTTACAAAATTAAGTTATTAAATATAAACTGAGCACTTTTCATCAACTTGCCATGATAAAGACTCCAGCTGTGGCTCTTTTTTTTTTACTAATACGAGTATCATAGTCTAATAAATAATCTGGCACAGTATCCTGTTTGCAAATACAAAGTTGCAGTCGACAACAAGAGCTATGGGAATTTTTCCAGGGACAACTTTTAGTGTTTAGTGTGTTTATTTGGACTGGGTTGCACCATATAGAAGCACCAATTATTTTAATCTAAGCTTAGTTTATTCAAAACTGGGTTTAAAACGAGTATATCCAGATTTAAAATGCCTGGTGCCAAATTAAAAACCAGCTTTTGAAACTAATGGAAAATCTTAGTTCAAACCAGAAATAAATGTAGTTGAATAAATATGGAAATGCTTTGTTTCCCAACTTAGAATAAATGAATACATATGGGTGCTGTCGGTAGCACAAATGTCTCCTTTGAGAAAAACGTGTTGACCGAGTTAATGGTCAGTAATAAGTAAAACAAAAAGGCGGGGAAAAGGGTCCAATCAGCCTGATATACATCTTATTGTAAACACATCCCATACTAACAAGTATTGTGTCTGTATCTAAAGTCCTATGTGTCTTATTCCACTGTACCATATAGCTACTATTACAAGTGACTCACACTGTTTCACTTGGTGGCATGTTCCTTCATTCCCATAATCACACACACTGTGGATTATTTTCACTCAATCCCACATACACAGTTCTGCGACCAGAAATACTCACTTGCATCAACGTTCTGTTAATCCTCGGCTGAAAATAGTCTCTATAATAGTCCAATGCACTATTTCCTCCAAAAACTACAACGCCCAGTTGCAATCTCCATCAGCATTGTTTCTGATTATAATTTGAATAAAATGTTATGAAGATCAATAGACTATGTCGATCACAAAATAAACACCTAGGTTGAAAAATTCAAGTCTTGTGAGCATTGCACCGTTACAGACTCGAGCACACATGCATGCAGGACATGAACAAACACACACGTCAAACTCCATTCATGCACAGATTACAGACACACACTCACCTCAGTGTATGAGTGTGCTGATTCTGAGGTTCTGACAGGGTCCGGGGGATTTCTCTAATCACCTGAGATGAGGAGGTAGAAAGATAAGGTCAGCAGCATGTGAAGGATGGGCCGCCTCTAAGCTGATCATCCCTTGCCAGGCCCATAATATTATTTCCCAAGTCTCTCCAATTAGGGAGTGCTGATGCGGGATCAGCGTGCAGATCTCCCACAGTCATCGCTTTCATTTACAGAAAAGGAAGGTGGAACCGGGAAGAACCGAGGGACCGGATCATCTTCTTGAATAAAAACTTTGCGGGCGCACGTTGAGGTCGTTTCAACTCTCTGAGCCCTCGTTCCAGGTTAAGTTGTGCTGTGTGGACTTTTGTTGTGTTTTGGTGCGAAATCACTGTGGTGTAATCGCTCCGCAACGTTGCAGCCGGTGCATGCATATTCAATTTTTTTGAAAAAAAACAATGAATCGCATGTAGTGTGTCGATGCTGCTGGACAGTGTTTACGTCACTTTACTGCCATCACTGTTGCATTTAAGACGTTAGCTGGCAAGTTGCCTTTTGGTTTTAAGAGTCAAGATGTTTTGTTGTCAAGAAGTTTGACTGATAACAAAACAAGTGGAGGGTGAAAGTAATGCCCTGTAAAGTATACTATAACTGTCTGTTAATATGGTGTAACATGTTAGCATCTCTTTAACTATAAAGCAAGGAATCGCTGTGTGTGTGTGTGTGTGTGTGTGTGTTTTATATATATCTCATGTACCACTGAACCGCTCATTCAATCTATTTCACACTTGGGTTTATTAAACCCAAAGGGAGCGTTGCAGTGTCAAAGTTGGTGCAATTTGGCTACGCGACATTATCAATATTAATACACTTTGAATAAACAAGTGAGGAGCGCTTTGTGAAGCCGCATCAGGGCTCTGTGGACTGAGTCGAGCAGTGGTCAGCAGCGGGCCCTTTACAGGTCGAGGCTAATTGACTGCAGCCCACTTTTGCCACTGGGTATGCTGCGAGCAAACTCTTCTTCACTTCCCTCGGGTCAGCGACGGATTAGTGTCTCTCAACAACGCTGTAAGCAGCACTTCCTGGGGCCAAGCAATCGCCCATTCTGAAGGGGCCACGCCACGAACAAGCCCGGCACTAGTCATCGGTAAACTAGTAAAACAAAAGGTCACTGGCTGATCTCTGCATCGGGAGTCATTCTGACATTCAATACTGTGCCTTTAACCAAACATTTACATCATACAACAATTGCAAAAAAAAGTCAAAACCTAAAGACTAAGAACATAAGGTGTAAAAATAGTGTAATGTCTCATTAGATAACGAATGAGCCACTGAGTGCTGAGGTCAACATTTTAAGAACTTCGGAAACAAGAACAGTCCAAAATATACTGATTTCCCCTGTTCAGAATATCTGGAGAATGACGCAGGTTTATTATGTTACCAGTGATTCATAAGCACAGTACAGACTTGAAGAAACAATGCAGTGACACACTTAGAGCAAAGCAACAGTAGAAGGAAGAAAACTATAAAAATGATCAGTTGACTGTCAATGCTATGAAGACATTCATTAAATATTCATCATCCTAGTTTTTTTTTTCTTCTGGCAGATGCAGATACATTTAGCCATAAATTCTACCCAACATTGTTAATAAATGCAGCAGAAAGTGTGATTGCCAGTACGTGGGGGACAAGTTGTGTATTTGAGTATCAACAGCAGCAATATAGTGACACTAGGATGAAGGTGCAGTGAGGCTCAGAGCTGCGAAAACAATTTCCAATCAGCAAATCCAGTGTCAGTGTTCAGGGCTGTTATTGACACTGGTGACACACCTGGACCGAGTCTTTAATGATTCCCTTTTAGGTTGGGGAATAAAAAATACTGTTAAGGGAATTAGAGGCTCAGTGGAGCAGAGCCACGCAGCATATGGAGCTTTAAAAAATGTAGACGAATCAGCAGCTTTTACTTAAAAGGCGACTGGTGAAAACCCTTTGACTCTTATCGAGGGTGAAAAGCAGGTTTGCAGCAGCCTGTGTGCATTTGCATACGTGATATATATGGAAGTCACCGAGTGTCTTGAAGCATACGAGCAGCTACATTTTTAGCCCATCTCCCCCCAGCTCTCACATGTATCATCACCTATATGCAACCTGACCACATTTAGTTTCATTTATATCTAAATCTAAAAATGATTTACTGCAGTATATACAAGCTAGACTGGAGCAAACTGAAAATAAAGGTGATTTTGTATATATATTGCATCTGTCATCATGATATTTTGTTCATCTGGGTCTCTCCCAACTCCTCAATGCCTTCGTCCCCGCCGCCTGATACCGACACACCCTTTAGCGTCTGTATGAGACGCATCGGGCTTTCATAAAAACCCGTCCACATCATAATTAGACGGTCGGAGCAACAGTTGACGTCCGCAGGTGGGAGTACTGGATGAACGGGTCAAACAAACACAGGACTTTCACCCAGGAGGCCTCTGTTTGTGTCAACTGTGAACCATTGTTGACTAATTTAACTGTAGTTACGTTGCTCAATACATTTGAACAGAGAGACAGATTTAAAAATAAATCAAACGCCAAATAAATTTGTACTTATCATAGTTTATTGAATGCATTTCCCAGTGTGTTATCAGAAACAACGCCACCCAAAACAGACGGTAACCTTTTAGCAAACTGCGCTGCAAAATATTCAATGCAGCATGACAAAAATACTGTTCCCACATACTCAATACTATGTAAGTTGCAGCTGCTCGAGCCGAACAGATCATGCTGCCAATGCAAACCAAACAAAAATGCCTTTTTTTGCGGGTGCTCTCCACTAATTAATTTTAAATGAGAACCAATTAGGATTTACATTTATTTTTTTAATTCAACCTTGGTGACAGGCAAACATACGAAATCTACAGAGTGACTCACTGGCACTTACTATGTTCACTCACAAAGAGAGACAGATGGCGTAAGGGGAAAAAAAAACTTTCTTTACTCACTTAAAGTAAATAAATGCAAACGCTAATGACGGTGACATCATGGGTTTAAAACGGGAACTTTCTCATAATTATTATAGTGACCGCAGCAGCTGCCTCAACGACAACGTAGTGATAGCGTGTGTCAATTTTTGGATGCCTGGAAGAACTCAGTTCAACAACTTCTCTCGTTCTCTATATTTATTTACTAAATGATCACAAGTAAAGTAGCAAGCGCTGCAATTGCAAAAGCAGTGAGTGGTACAGCCAACACGCAGGTTGGGCAAAGAACAACTGCCCCACCATGGAAGTGGGGCCTTTCATACACAGTTTATCGTCACAGGTTCGTCTCGCCTCGTCCTAACATCTGATTCGCTGTATCCTGTCAAGAGGAGGAGAATCCCGCGTTCTCATCTTTTCTCACAAGACTGGAACGTGCAACGACCAGTCTGCTTCCAGAATGTCAATATACTGATAAACAGTTGTGGGTGTTGAAGTGCGCAGGCGTGTGACTAACTTCCCTTGAGAACTGGACATTTCATAGACACAACAGCTGCATAGCTGTGTTATACTGACCTCGCTAACCTGAACTTTAATAGACATGAAGAGTAATACAATGAAGAGTATCTACAGAATATAAGGATTTATATTATCAGTAGGACACATTGGGCTAAAAGGGCTCGAGACACTTTTATGACGAGGGGAGTGAACCGACCCCCTTCTCCCTAATTGTATTACTTGTCCTCATGGCCTAAACTGCGGATGCATGGCACTCTCTTTTGTTTGTCCTTTCTTTTTCTATTCTACATGTGGATCACACGAACACAGCAACCCATTACACACACCGCCGCCCAATTAGAGCGGCAATGTGAATTAATGAGCAGGTCGGGGCAGGTTAATGAAGGGTGACGATGATCTGCCGAGGGCTGAAATTAAAAACTGTATCCTCTGTCCAAATAAAGTTTCACCGAGACACCCGCACCCTCTCCGACTCACTATTATCATGCAAGTGTTGTCGCGTGTGTTTGCGCCATCACCCTTTAAACCATCGCGCAGCACCGAGCAGCTGCTGCGCGGGCGACCGCTGACGTGTCGTCTTTTATAGGCCTCCGACCGCCTGCGGGGCCGTCGCCTCCTGACCTTATTTTAATTGTGTCATTGAAAGTAAATTAATTAAACCGGCGAGGGCAGAAAGAGAGGAGATATAAAAGGAGCAAGTGATGTTTTGAATGAATTTATGATTGTGTTTCTTGGAGATTTTTATTGGATTTACGAGTAATCTAATACTTGTGTATCAGTTCAGGCGGGACACTATCAACCCCTTGAGATTATTTAATAACCTGAAAACACACAGTCAAACAAAACTCCATCCTGACGAGTGCTTTTGATTACCTTTTCAAAACAGAATGTAAATATGGGGGAAATAAACTATAACACCAAATGAAAATGTGGTGTTATACATTAAGAGTAAACCTCTTATTCAGAGATTCTTTCTGCTGAATATTTGACCTGTTCAGTGTGCATATCTTTATCCAAGGCCAATTTATGAAATTAATACATCTCCTATATGCTTAGAAATTATGTCACATTGATTTAAAGTTTGAGTCGAGTTTGGTATACATTTTTACTTTTGTACCGATACTTTAGCCCAGAGGTGGGCAAACTACGGCCCACGGGCCGGATACGGCCCGCCGAGTATTAATATACGGCCCGCCGAGTATTATAATTATTATAACATTAAAAAAATATATTAAAAAAAAGTTTTTTATTTTAAATAATTATAAGTTATAGTAAAGACCGCTGTAGCGCTTCTCCGTTCCCAAGTTCAGTTTCCCGAAGCACGATGACCACAACAGACCAGCTGTTTCTTCATGCTTATTTATTGCACAGCGCTCTTTTAGGCTTTTCGTGTGTTCTGCTGCAGCAGAAAGACGCTGTAATGTCTTCTGCTGCGCACACGGCTCTGCTGCAGAAGAACACACACACGAAAAGCCTAAAAGAGCGCTGTGCAATAAATAAGCATGAAGAAACATTGATGCTGGTCTGTTGCCATCATTGTGCTTTGGGAAAATCAAGTCGGGAACAGAGAGACGTTACAGCAGTTTTTACGTGCCGTGGGGACCGCTGCCTGCCGTGTTCTGCTGAACTAGAGCGCACACACAACACTTGCAATTCCACCCCTCCCCCACTGATCCCACAGACAAAAGCTCCACTTCTTAGCGGTCAGAATCCTTTTTAATTATGTCGTAAAGCGTTAACTTTAGAAGAATTGCAGTAATATGAATCACTTTCTGTCTCCGGAGACAGGGTTTGTACTACAACAGTTTTAGAGTTGTAAAATGAACTGACAGCTGCATGCAGAGTATTTTTTCCTCAGTATAACTAACATAAAGTACATTCGACCCACGGAACACAAACACTCTCCATCCATCTGATACTGGCCCGGCCCGTCTGTCAAATTTTTTAATTCAATGTGGCCCCTGAGCCAAAAAGTTTGCCCACCCCTGCTTTAGCCTCTTCATTACTAATGTTAATTGGAGTCTTCACTGAGGCCGACCACACCCACTGTGAGCTACCTCTACACAAGTTAAACATTTCACGTCACACTTTGACCCATTTTAACTCAACATAAACCGATACAGTGAGCAAAACAGAGCGGAAAGGAGAGTGAACAGTGCATTTCCGTTTATCAGATGGCCAGAAACAGGCTTCAAAGATTAATGTTGCTTAATCTGCGTAGACGTTGATGTGTTGATTGATTTGAACATGAATGCAGTTTTAACCACAAGGCAAAGAAGAGAGGACAGAAAGTTAACTGCTGAAGACAAAAATATATTTGCATATTACTATCACCATGGAACATCCATAAGCGTGATAACTATAGCTCACTTAGACAATTGTACCCCGTAAGCATGATGGTGTCTACGTTTCTAAAAGGGGTTTCTAATGCTTGGCCTAAAAGATTTGTCTTTTTACCTGCATATTAGCAAAGCTGTGCTTACTGGTTAGGTTTGTATGTCTTGTTCAGACCTCTTCAGCCTCAAAAGTAGTCGAAAAGTAGTTGAAAAAATTGTTCTGTTTCGCTCAACAAAAAAAGAAATCGACTAAATTCAACCAGATATTAGCAGTGAGAGACGCCTACTTTCTAACCTCAGTGACCCGCTGTACCTGTTCTCTTAAAACACCCACTCCCCTCTGGTGTCCAAAGAACATTTATGTGTATTTGTATATTAAAATAGTGAGCTAAAATTACATCTGATCCCGTGTACTGCCAGAAGTCCAAAGGTTTATCCGAAAGGTTTTGAAAACAGATAATGCCTAGTGAGTAATGATAGTGAGTCTGCAAATAAGTTTGTCTTTTCATCTTTTAGTTATTTTAATGAAGACGTTCTCTTCTTGTAATTTCCAGTGATCAAAGTAGTCCTTGGAAGAGAACCGGTGGTGTGTCTGCATGTTTATAGTTATTGGCAAGAATGCGCTGTTAGCTGGATGTCAAATACGATTCAGGAAACCCGAGGAGATAACAGAAAGGAAAAAAACATCCACAAATCCGCAGACTCGCTTGACAGACAAACAGTTGCATAACAGAAACAAACCTGCAAACCCAATGAGTTAAAAGAGAAAACGCTTCCAGCGGGTGAGTCTACATCTGCAGGGAAGGATGTGATTTTAACTGAGAGAGGACTCTTTAACCAAAGAAAATGAAAAAAAAGAAAAGCAGAAACCTAACTCTTTGGGGATAATGAAGGCTTCAATTTCCTAGGCAGCCGGCAGAAGCAGCGGCTGACGGCGCACAGGGCTCAAAAGGACTCAGAAAATCTGAACACTGCAAACATCCTGCGAGCGGCTGAGAAATGAGCTACTGCAAAGCAATCAAGCTGCACTGAACCAACACGCTCTGAGCTTTCCAAGAGGAGAGGGGAAGGCCATCATGTCGCCGGCACACACATGAAAGGACACCTGATATCAGAGATGGGTAAAGGCAATGACGAAAGGCCTGGTCACCATATTCTTCTTAATACATTTAGAATAAAAAAATGAGGAGCACGGTTCACAAGCCTCAGCACCAAAAGATATTTATTTGTCATTTTCATGTTGACTGAATTTAGTAATTACTAAAAGAGGCATTCAGGGTGGCATTAAACTAATGAATACTGGGTGGAATAAGATAAGCTTGGTTACACTCCATACTGTTCCAAATGTTTGAGGCAGCCAAGAGTTGTACCTCAAATAGGAAGGAAGGAGTTTCTTTGAATAGGAAGATAAGGGAAGGAACATACAGTAAAGAAATGGATGCGAGGCAATGACAAAAATGGATAAGGAAAGCAAAGAAGAGAAAGAAATGGAGGAATGGAAAGGACAATAACAGAAAAAAAAGAAAACATGGTCTGTGTCGTATATCATACTCACTGACACAATTTCATGTCTGCCCTGATTTCCTTAGAACCTCTCTTTCAAGTTTCCTCACAGCATTGTTCCTGCTTTATTTCACTTCATCAAGTCTCTCGATTTCACTCTCTCCCTCTCTCCATCTATCTCTCTCTATCCATCTCTCTCCAGCTAAGAAAGATTAAAGTGGAGGCAGAAGTCACGTTAATGGCCATCAGCTCATCCTGTGCAGGCAGTTCCCTGTCAGCACCGCCCAGCTGCTTAATTAGTCTAGAGGCGATTCACTCGCAATGAACCTGGCACTAACTGCTCACACACACACACACACACACACACACACACACTGTATTGATTATATTCATTTTGTAATCCTATACCCTGAAATATTTTACATTTCCAGATGAATAATTTTAGCTTTGCAGCGTTTTATCTCATTGTACATCAAGAAAAAGAAAAAGAAAACGAAACATGCACTTTTATTAATCCCCTTGGGGAAATTCTTCTCTGCATTTGACCCATCCCTGGATAGGGGGCAGTGGGCAGCCCTGTGAGGCGCCCGGGGAGCAGTTAAGGGTTCAGTGTCTTGCTCAGGGACACTTCGACATGTGAGCTATGGGGGGACTGGGGATCGAACCGGCTACCTTGTGGTTGCGGGACAACCACTCATCCCCCTGAGCTACAGCCGCCCTCAAAAATGATGATACACCTTTGATTCAGCAGCTTTTACATCTGCTGTTAAAAACACTGCGTCTGGTTATTACTGTATTACTCATAAATATTGTTTGTGGCCTCACTCGCAGCACCAGGAAGCTGCACATGTTTCATTACACTAGAAAACTGATCCGTTGAATCAGTCCTTGAATGGATGACATTTAAGCCACAACCACCACGGGAAAGGCAAACAATGTGAAGCCATGTCTTGAGGAGAGGTCAAGTTGTTCCAGAAATCAAAAGGAAGTATCAAGAGAAATGGATACAGCGGATACTCCTCTTTCATTTCTATAGAAGTGGATCAGTGGCAGAACGGGCTCAACTACTAAGTGATCAACCCTGTCTCCAAAAAATTACGTTCCCCCAGAACTAACACACATTCCCAATTACGTTTGATCAGAAACGTATCTCCTCCCTGATTGTGTTTGTGTTTGACGTATTACACATACGTTGATTATACACGCTTGTTTTCTTGCTTTATTTAAGCATATTTAAATTTTTAAACTCTGGGGAGAAAAAAGAAAGGAGGGGCGGGGTGAGGCCAGTGACGGCCGGCCGCACCGGGCGCCGGCCGCACCGGGCGCGCCGGCCGCACCGGGCGCGCCGGCCGCACCGGGCGCGCCGGCCGCACCGGGCGCGCCGGCCGCACCGGGCGCGCCGGCCGCACCGGGCGCGCCGGCCGCACCGGGCGCGCCGGCCGCACCGGGCGCGCCGGCCGCACCGGGCGCGCCGGCCGCACCCTCACCCCGCCCCTCCTTTCTTTTTTCTCCCCAGAGTTTAAAAATTAAAATATGCTGGTCTTACAGAAATGTTGTAATGTGTCAAACACAACGGACTGTTACAGTTAAGATGTGTGGATGTGGTCAGAAATGTTCTGAACACATTCATATCAGTTAGTATTTTGAAAACCGGATGTTGGGTCCCGTGACTCCTTCCGCCCGTTTGAATAATTTCACGTCAGAATCTGCACTTGATGTGACCACACAGATCCGAGTGTCTGCTGATGATCGCAGTGGTTTACTGCACTAGATGGAGTTCATCACACACTTTGGGCTGCATTCACAAACAACCCGACTCAGAGAAGACCGGAGCCGGCGCGAAGGAGGCTGTTACCGCCGGCCTAACGGCGGCGGCCAAGCGGTCTGACCGGTGCAAGCGGTCTGAAGACCGGCCCGTTACCGGCCTAACAACGGCGGGCAAACGGTCTTCGGCTCCCGGTGCGGCCGACTCTCGGGCTCCCGGTGCGGCCCCTCCTTTCTTTTTTCTCCCCAGAGTTTAAAAATTAAAATATGCTTAAATAAAGCAAGAAAACAATAACACAAACACACGATTATAAACGTATTTGTAATACGTCAAACACAAACATAAAAACAATAAAACAAAAATACGTGTATAATCAACATACGTGTTTAATCAACGTATACGTGTATAATCAACGTATGTGTAATACGTCAAACACAAACATAATCAGGGAGGAGATACGTTTCTGATCAAACGTAATTGGGAATGCGTATTAGTTCTGGGGGAACGTAATTTTTAGGAGACAGGGTTGAAGTGATAGTCAAAGAAATTGCAGTCTGGATCAAAGTACAGGCCTGGCCAAGCGTCATGCCGACGTTGACATCGAGGCATTGCCATTGTACATGAAATGATGTGTCTAATGCTCCTCATTAACAAATGAACACGGTACTAAGCATGGCTCACAATATAATCTGATTCTGTCATATTGTGTTGTTGCTTTAAAGATCTTTGTGTAACCTCAGCCTCGTTGGCCCCTGTCCATTTGGTCTGTATGTCTGTATACCAGCGTGATGTGGAAGCTTCCAGGCACTACTGTACATGCATAATTTTAACCTGAACCAAAGCCAGTAATTTACCCTTAAAGTAAGAATGAGTGAAAATATCCTCACTTTAAAATCATTTTTTTTTCCTTCTTTTTTTTTGGGGTTGCTACATTGTTCAACATCCGTTCTACTTTGCAAAATATAATCAAAGGGAGACTTCACCGAATTTGCACAATAAAGTTAAGGTGTTGGGAAGTACTAATGTATAATCAACAAAAGTTGAATAAAGTATTTTGTAGTTGCAGAAGAAGTTGCACAACATCTGACAAATGTCCTGCAGTGATGTCCCTGAAGGTTGGGTCTTTAAAGACATATTTTAAAATGAGGTTTTGTGGAGCTAGAAAGTCTTTGTATTCCACTCATCATCTCTGCTGCAGGCTAGCAGCTGGAGGCTACATTTTCTGCTTCTGACATGACAAACCTTAATCTGTTGATGAGCAAGAAAATTGGAATGGAAAAAAAGAAAACATCTATTGTTCAACTTCATTGATTTTGATAATTGTTATGTTTTGTGTTTTATTTAAACTGTCAATCAGTTTTTGCAGGTATGCAATGATACATCACTTGACTTGACTGTTTTCAGAGGTAAGGGTGTACTAGAAGGTCCCTGCTGTTGATGCCAACACTTGCGTCTGTGCCCTCACAGTTTTAACTTTTTGGATGTGAATGTTGCACATACAGTGTTGTACTTCTTCTGAATACTTGGATATGTGGAACCTTAAAGTCTAAATGAAAGGGGGGAAAAAGCCTCTTTAACACATGCCCTGTTATAATGTGCACCTATTTTACGATGTATTCAAAAGAAATTACAAAGAAATTATTTCTTCAGTGTAAAAATTCTTTGACACTGTATCAAAATCCAATCATCTTTTAATCCCATAAAACACAATTTGACATGTGCTTTTATCAGCAAGCAATTATATCATGACATCCATCCATCACTAAATCTTTAGCGACAAGAGAGGTGTGTGTGGAGCAATAAGTCCACTGGAGCTTTGTATTGTGGTACATTTTAAACCCGTCCACGTTTTAGCACTACTATCAACTTTAAATTCCTATTGCATCTGAACACCGCTCAAATATTCCATGTCTTGAATACGTACAGTATAGAAGCTAAAGACGACCTAACTTTTGTTTCACTTGGACTTCAAGGAATGGTATTGTCTGTATGATGCACAATTAGATCTTACTTTACATCTCTTTAATTGTCCTTTTTAATGAGTGCATTATGTGAAATTATGTCTGCAGATAAAACCTCCCCAGTGGGACACTAAAGTCTTGAACATAACGGATTCCTACACCCCGGCATCTTCTGGACAGTCACCACAGGCACACACGGTACATTTGGGTGATCGTGTAAATCCGCCAGTGAGGCGCCTGTGTGTGAGGACAGGAATAATAAACCTTCCTGGGTCCTTCAGCTCTCACAGCTCTGATGACTTATTACCAGCTGTATCAAAGCTGAAGCGCTACAGCTCCTCAGAGAGGAGCCTCGGCTGGGTTTACGACCACACTGTGTGTGTGTGTGTGTGTGTGTGTGTGTGTGTGTGTGTGTGTGTGTGTGTGTGTGTGTGTGTGTGTGTGTGACTTATTCACCCTGCAAGGGGTCTCATGTCTATTTTCCAATTGGAATCAGAATCAGAACCATTTATTGCCATGTATGTTTTCACATACAATGCATTTGTCCTGGTGGGAGGTGCATAACATTTAACATTTAAAAATAAACATTTAACAATAAACAGAGTGCAATAAATGGGAGTATGAATATTAGTATACTGAACTATAATACCACAATGTGGAATATTCCCTTGTATGTTTTTAGGATGTTGTTCTCATTCTCTAGACTTTAAGGTGCATACGTTTTTGTTTTTTGTAAACAAGAATAAAACTCCAAAATCCCTTTAGCTGCCCCTTTGAGGCCCCAATATGTATTCATTACACAGTCCTGGAAAGAATTAACAATGTTGTGGCAATCTGTCATTCGATTATGAAAACAAATTGAGTTCAAAGTTGACATATTGTCCTGAGGGTGGAAGAAATTAATCTGGGCAGAATGAACGTGTTAAGCAAATGTCATTGCAATCCTGCCTGATAGATTACAATATTGCATGTTTTGTGAAACTTTGGCCTGATGGTGACGCTCAAGTAAAGTTTAGAATATCAAGAGATTCAATTACAACGGACAGAAAGGCCACAACCGGGGGAAACGGAAGTACAATAATGTCAACCAATTTCAATTTTGATGGCAATCTCAGTCAATATACATTTCTCTGGATTACAGTGTGGAACCGTCGGATCAACCAACACTGTGTTCCCCTCGTCCGCATCAGACATAAACTTCAAATCACAAATCAAAAGGTCAGGCTGCAACCATGGAGCATCCTCTGACTACAAATTAACATGCTGGAGATCTGCCCAGTTTGACTACTGATGGCGGTGTATGGTCACTAACAGGAGAGACTCTTCATCAAAGGTAACAACAATAGATTTAAAATGGAGAGACACCGTGTAGTCCAAATGGAGCATCTTCCTCTCACTAGCTTCCTACAAACAACCATTAGCGTAGCTCCATGTTAGCTTGAGCCAAGTTGTTACTGCATTGAAATACATTTTATTTTCGGCAGAATATTCTTCTTATTCATTCAGTATGCACTGATGTAGTGATTTGAAAGTAAAAAAACGTTTAAAAAAATCTGGGCGAAAGTAGTGTGCGCACAATTTTTGCTTCAACAATGCAAATTGCGCAATTTTTTTGCTTCAACAGCATTTAAATGACAGTCAAGGTAAAGCAGGCTGTGACTCCATTATGGAAATGTAGTCATTGGAATGCTGTTTAAGTATGGAAGCTGGACGATTAGACTCACATTTCAACCAAATTCAGCCCAGTTTGGACCGAGCCATCGAGACGTCTGCTCACTATGCACTCTGGGGCTACGAGTCGCTTCCATTTGTACTACTTCCACAAACACTGCAGCATGTTGAATTTCAAAATCCTCATCATGGATGTGATTTCAGACCTAATATATTTATATTAGTGCTGGGCAAAGATGAAAAAATTAATCGCATGATTTTTCTGTGATTAACAGCAATTAATCACATTACAGTATGTGCAAAATTCAATAATGAATGAAAAACTAGTGTATTGCACGCTTTTATTTTAAAGTAATGTTATCAGAACAATATAACAGTCACTCTGGAGCAACAGCAAGTTAACAACAGTATATAAATCAGTTTTCTTTTTTTTTTCAGAACAGGTACCATTTTATTTGATCAGGGAACAACATAAACAGTCTGTTCAGTAGTAAGGATCCCTGTTAGGGACAAGTGACTCCTTCTTTTGTCCATGTTCAATTTGTTGGGTTCTAATTCAGCAGCACTTGCTGGACTGTGTTTGAAGGCCCACAACTGTTCTGCATTGTGCCACAGCATTGACCAACGCACTGTTCTGCAGAGACACTGTGACAGAGCGCTGGAGAGTGTGCGCAACGCAGAGGACGTGTTCGACCGGCAGATGTCTCGCAGCAGCATCATATTTATGCACTATCCGTGCTAAGTGTGCTGACTTTGTTGGAAACGTTCCACTGCTGTGCAACATGAATCAAATGTTCTGCGCACGTCTTCTGTTTTCACGACAGTCAAGCGTGCGAAGCAGCACCCACAGATCATCAATATAATAAACTGTGGTTACCCCGCGATGTCCAGTAGTCTCAGTGAGAGCAACAGTTGGTGCACGTTGTAACGCCGTCACTTTTGTAGTCCGCTCCGTTTCAAACAACGTGTGTATTCTCCTTACGACGGTGCGTCTCGAGGCTCATACGTGCCATCACTCGTTGCGATTCTAAGGAAGCTGGTTGTCTGCATCAATGCTGTGTAACGCCTTTAAGTGTTACTTCAGGCTCGTAGTACTCCGGGGATAAGATAATTACAGTTTGCAGTGGTTACAAACTACGCCGTCTGGGAGAGATTTAAAATGAAAGTGTTCATTTAAAAGTGCAGTACCTGTCTGCAGCAGTGTTAAGCCCCTCCCAATGCTAAAAAAAACAAACATGCTGTTAACGCATGATAAAATCATTGTCGGTGTTAATGGATTGCTACGTTAACGTTTTTATAACGCGTTAACGTGCCCAGCCCTTATATATATATATATATATATATATGTATATATATATATATATATATGTATATATATATATATATATATATATATATATATATATATATATATATATACATATATATATATATATATATACATATATATATATATATATATTAGGGCTGGGCACGTTAAGGTGTATATATATATATATATATATACACCTGTCGGCCGATTATATCCTACCTGTATCTATCATTAATGATGCAAACGTAGAAAATTATGCAAAAAAAACAGCCTTTCAGCAGACAAGCAGTGATGATAACAGTTAATTTCAGGTACGTGAGATTCCTAAAATGTGGGTATACTGTATGAAATAGACTGGAAAAGTATCTTCAGTGCACAACACTGTCTTTTAACAATGTTTGCTGGCAACCAAACGTCAGAAACATGGTTTCCATTTTTAGTCACCTTATGCTCTGAGTTATTAAGATCCTATGCAGTTGTGTGCAAGCTTTCTAATGAAAATGTCATGTTATTCATGCTTTGCCGTATAAATTCCTTTCCCTTTTTGCCTCACATTCATCTGTTTCTTTGTCAGTTCAATTTACATATTTTTGTGTGATGCTAATGCGTAGTTAGTCAAACTTCTCACCCTATACAACGTAATTTGCTTTGTCAAAATTGCCTCTAAAACAGATGCCTGTGCGTGCACAGAGTTCACTGGTTCTGACTGTAAAATCTATATTTAAATATAACTAATGCAAAAAAAAAAGGGAAATAGTAAAATGTGCCACCCAGAATACATTACTTGTTTTTTATATGTTCATATGTTTTATATACAGTATGGCAATCAAAGGCCAATAATTGGTTGCCAATTTATCAAACTAATGTGCAATGGCAACCTTCCCTGTCGAGCCATGATTGTATCAAGACTTGAAGCAGAAAACACACAGAATGTTACAGTGTGTCGTCTTGCTGCTAAAGTCGGGGAGGTTAAATTTAGCAGAGAGGCGGGTAATTCATCATTGTTGCTTGTCAGTTTAACCCCTATCAGTGTTGGCATTGATCCTCTGTGTACGTGTGTTTGGGCATGTGCACACATTTAAGGCGAGTGTGTGTGTGTGTGTGTGTGTGTGTGTGTGTGTGTGTGCGTGCGTGCGTGCGTGCGTGCGTGCGTGCGTGTGTGCGTGTGTGTGCGCGTTATCAATAAGACCACAGAGATCAGAAGGGCAAAGAAAAGTGAATCATGAGCGCGAACGGTAAAGGTTAAAAACAAAGATTTGACAAAAGATTAACCTTGATGCCGCTCAAGCTTCTCACACACAAACACACAGACCCACGAGTCAGCAGCGGCTGGCAGTTTGACGGCTGCTAATCTGCTCTGAATAGACAGAGACAGAGACGGGCAGAACGAGAGAAGGGAATGAATGTAGAAACAGAGATATGACGGAGGACATGACGAAATGATGAGATGAGGCCTGGAAAGATAATGAGCGGAGGCTGGGGAATGAAACGATGAGCAGAGGAGCCGAGGCTAGAAAGAGACATGAGGAGTGAGCAGAAAGAGAGAAAAAAAAAGGAAATGAAGAAGCTTCTCCGTTTCTCCGTCGCTGAGGAGATTACCACAAAAAAAAGAAAAAAACAGCAGCTCTTCTGCGTCTCAGCTCCCACACTATTCAACAGTTCCAATTATGTCCCAATCCCTGCATAGCATTGTGGGAAAGTTACAGTGTGCAGCTTAAAGGTGGATGAAACAACCCTCTTCTTCCCCCGGTGACCTTTAAGATGTACTGTTGTTCTCTTCTGATCTCCAGCGACCTATTCACATGAGACAGCTTCTGTTCACTGTACTAGAGAAGGAATATTCTGTAGCTTGGAGGTCCAACGCATGAAGGAGATAGATATGAGGTCGACAAGTAGTCATGCAAAGTACTGGTTATCTGCAGGTGAGTAAATATGGTGGCAACTGACGATAGTAAAATGAAAACAATCATATATTTTAGAGATGTATTGTTTATTATTATACCCTCACAGTCACACATTACTCACTAAACTGCAGGGCCTCACATTTTAGTCCCTTCTTCCCATCCACCCCTAAGTGTCTCTTTTGTAAGGACTGACCTTATCTGAGTTCAACTTTGCGGGTGAGTCACGGTTGCAGTTGAATTTGTGAGTCACTCTCACAAATTCAACCGCATTTGCCATAAGCAATACTAAATTACATAAATGTAGCAGATGTAACATTCAATAAGACCAAACAATGTCAGGTAAGAGATACAATTCAGTGGAGATCGTGAGCTGGATTTGAATCATCAAGAAAAATAAAGCTCTTTCATGTTGAGCTGCAAGGTTTATTTAATTTCTTTGTCTTTGGGAGTGGAAAATGAGAATTTCTATTCCTGACTCAGTTGACCAGATGGATCTAGAGAAATATGAGCATTTATGGAGAAAATCATCTAAAGGCTGGGGGGGAAAAGAGGTCTATGGAGAGAGAAAAAAGCACACTAGAGAAGCAGTATAAGCCTTGAAACCGAAAACCAGTTTGAATGTGCATTCAATGATGGTGAAATACACTGTGCAGCCGGTACTCTCGGGCTCGCTCTCCTTTTAGTATCACTGAAGCCAAAATGAGGCCTCGGCCTGCTCCGCGTTCCGAGGTTCGCTTTCCTTTGAATGCGAGTTATTACGGATGCCAACATTTATCTGCTGAAGAGAAAAAAAAAGTAAAAAGAGGCAAAATGTATTTGAAATGAATGCCTGTGGAGCTCTGGCTGCCGCAAGTGTATAAGTGTATTAGGGTTTTATCTAGGTTTAAAATACATCTAGCAGGGAACCCAGGGCAGCCAAGGAGGAGAGGGGTGGGGGGGGCTGTTCCAGGGACCTGCTGGTACTGCATATGAAACCCAAATCAGCAGTAAACATTTCCAGAACTGGTCCAACCAAAGGCTGGCGCCACAGCTACCTTATTTCTTTAAGCCAATCGAGAGCAACCTCTACAGTTGCATCTCTCCCACACATTGTTCTGGCTCTGGCACAAGAAGACGTCCATCTTATTCTTACCTGCAAAGCTCTGATTGCCAACGTTGTTTTATAATTAGAGCTTCGTCCCAAACAAGCTCCACCAATCAGAGGGTTAGGACAGATTGTACGTGAAATCCTGAGCAGCAAAAATCCAGACCACGTAATAACAATCGAGGCGCTCCAGACGATCCTATCTTTGTTGTTGTCAACACAGAACTTCTCTCGTATTGATGATGAATATTTTAGCGGAAACTGTAAATGTATAAAAGTTAAAGGAACTAAGCTGGGCCTTTGAGAGTGAACAGGAACATGTTTATCTTGCCGCCCGGGGAAAGCACACCCTCGGGTCCAATGCACGGGTGACTTAAATATGCAGCTCTCTTGTGTATAGATCAGAGGGTTTGAGAGTGAGAAATTCTAAAATGCTGCTCCTTCGTGTCGAAAGGAGTCAGCTGAGGTGGTTCGGGCATCTAGTCAGGATGCCTCCTGGACGCCTCCCATTAGAGGTTTTCCAGGCACGTCCAACTGGTAGGAGGCCCCGGGGAAGACCGAGGACACGCTGGAGGGATTATATCTCCCGGCTGGCCTTGGAACGCCTCGGGGTCCCCCAGGATGAGCTGGAAAGTGTTGCGGGTGAGAGGGAAGCCTGGGTCGGCCTGCTGAACCTGCTGCAACCGCGACCCGACCCCGGATAAGCGGTCGAAAATGGATGGATGGAAATTCTAAAAAAATGTAATCTGCATATTCTGAATTGTTTGATGGGAACAATACAAAATAAAATAAACAACATGTAGAAAAGGAAGGAGGCGCTTAAATAATAAATAAATGCTGAATTCTGGTACAAAACAGAATAAGAATAGTGTCATGGTATCTGTTGTGACTGAAACTAGAAACTTTTAAACTCGAAAACATAGGTGAGAGTGGCCAGAACCAGACCAGACCAGACCATGCAGCAGGAGAATGAGCAATGGAAGGTAAGAGGAAGAAAGAGGGAAAGAGGACAAGTGACAGAGAAAGCACAACACAGATCGTAACCCCGCCATAGGGGCTTCTGGGTTTAAAAAAAGCATCAATAATCCCTCTCTATTTTTCTTTCCCTCCATCTCTTTTTTTTCCCTGTCTCCATCCTTCATCCTGGGGATGTTTTTCAGACTCCAAGCTCAGAGGATTTTATCATTCTTCTCCCTGAGGGACTTATTCCAGTTTAAAATCATTGATACTGATTACCCCGGGCCCTGTCATATTGATTTTTGAGATTTATTGTTGGCCAACTCCCTAGCAGAGGTCCTTGGCCCCTGTGTCCCCGAGCTGGCAGTCATTTGTTAAACACTCTCCCCTCCTGACAAGGAGCACGCCGAACCACACAGCAAACACACACACACACACACACACACACACACACACACACACACACACACACACACACACACACACACATAAACACATACACACAGACTTGTACATTAAAAGAAGCTCAAAATGCAGAGCGAAGAGCTAACAACCGCCATCGATGCATTCCCATCATGAGCAGGTATCGAAATAAAGTTATAGACAGTTAGTAGAAAGGTTGATCTGTTCTAAAAATTGGTCTGCAACTCCAAGCAACCCATGTATTTCAGGTGATTTTTTTCTCAAAAGGTATATTGTTTTGATGTGTTGACCCACCAAGTTGGCGACATATGACCAATGCTGAGCACCATTCAACACTGCCATTGCAGCTGAGCAACAAGCCGGACCGCCTTGGACAACATCGGTGTGTGTCAGACAAAAATGTCTGTATATATTTGGTATGTATTTAAATAGCTGTTGATGTGCGCCTTTCAATAATATCTCTGGGGACTATTCTGTCACTACTTCAAGATCTGTGAAGCATCAATCAATCGTATGTTTTTGTTTCACCAAGTTCCGTTCCATTTAGGAAACACTACTTGCTGACAATGGAGCTGACCAAGCTGGTATTTCTGGCTACCAGTTTCTACCAGGTCGTGCCAGCAACTCTAAAATATATATTTTAGAGAGAGAGAGAGAGAGAGAGAGAGAGAGAGAGAGAGAAATACTATAGTCTGAAATTAAAATTGAAAGATACTTATATAATGAACTCGCCTCACAATCCCGTTATGCTTCATGATGGGGTTTGGAAGCCATCCTTTGAAAAACGTATTCTAACCAAGCTTGATTGCACACATGTGTATTGCACAGTGTGGGGCTACAAGAGCACACACAATAAAGTGTGTGACTGTTGAGATCATCTTCACGTAACAAACTAAATATTTAAGCGCAAACTACCATGTTCAAATCCATCATAACTTCACAAGCTTTATTCACATAAACAACATTGATTCAAACAGACAGATGCCCACTCAGTCATTCATACCTTCCAACAAATGTATGAATCACACACACACACACACACACACACACACACACACACACACACACACACACACACACACACACACACACACACACACACACACACACACACACACACACACACACTGTTGGAGCAGCAACCACTTAAGCTTAATTTTCTTCTTCACCTGTTATTATCCAGCTCTGACCGACACTATTTGACCTTCACACACAGATCAGGGAAAGCTGGTAAATTTCCTTCCCTCATTATTTCTTTCTTATGGCAGATGATGAGCCCGAGGAAGGAGACAGAGCGTGCAATGATTGTGTTCAAAGGGAAAGTTAAGAAGTAAATGGACTTCAACATGTAGCAGCTAGGCCAGGGGTCAGCAACCTTTCCTATCCAAAGAGCCATTTTGCCCTTTTTTCCACCAAAATAAAATTGTCTGGAGCCCAAAAAAAAACTATTTGATATCACAGCTTATAAAGTTATATATATATATAGTCATATTATGTATACAAAAACTCAGTGCCTGCTAAGCCTTCTCTGCTAAGTTATAGCTATTTTATAATTTAATTTAGTATATATATATTTTTTATAATTAAAATGTATATATATTTTATAATGTACTTGTTTTTCACAAATACACTATTTACAGCCTCAGTGATATTCTTATTAATTAGATTAATTAATTACACTTCCTGAGCTGTAAATTGAACTGTGTGGAATTATAACGGGCATTTTTCAAGATTTCCTGAAATTTTGTATAGACAAAACAATTAGTTGATTCTACTCATGAAAATAATCATCAGTTGCAGCCAGGCTTTATTAAAAGGATAAGCTCATTTACATTACAACAAAACATACTTTTCTCATTTCACTCAGTTTTGGTTTAATTTGGTCATTTTGGTTGATTAAAAAAAATGCATGCTGGGATACTTGTTTACCTCAAGTTCACACATAAGTCAGCTCCAGGACAGCTAGACAGACAATCGTCGATATTTAAAAACCTGAGCAAATAAAAACAATCTGCATGGCTGGATGAGACGAGAGGCAAGTGAGAAGTGGTTGAACTGATCGATTAAAATGTTGTTTGCCATCATTTATGAAACTTAACTCAACCTCGCTGATAACTGTAGCAGAGATTTGACTTATCTTGGAGAGCAGAGAGATTGTTGACGTTCATGAATTCACGATTGTGTATCATATTCGACAGCTAGAAAAAGAAGAAGAGAAAAAACTGAAACGCGAAGTCTGGTTTCTGTCGTCCGTCTTCTCAAATATCAGAAATAACATAACAGCCGTTTGTACATTCAGAGGTATTTCATATTTAATAGCTTAAAAACCAGAGGCCCTTTTCTTCAAGGAAGCCTCTGACTGCTGTTATTAATATATTATTTCCCTTGCATTGTTACGAACACGCATGAAGCGGTCTATCGACAGGGCGAACGTACGTAAATCTGCACAGTCTGGAAATCATCCGACCGACGTCCGCTCACAAAGCAAAGGAGAAAAAAAGAAGAAAAGCAGGTGATGAAATCGTGAAAAATGAATGAATTCTATAGAAACCCTGAGAGACAAGTTAAAACAATAAAATAAAGACAAATAAAGTTTCTGACAGTAAGGAAACTATTAATTGACGTCTCCGAGGGTTTAAAAAAAGAAAATACCCCAAAGAATTGTTAGTAAATTATGGGCGCCGTAAAATTAAAGAGTTTTATTCCAGTTCAAGCTCTGCAGCACTGACATAATGTCTGAGTTGTTCATTGTGGATAAAAAATGTATTATAATATGTTTTCCCTATTAGCTTATTTTCTCATTGCACAGCTCCTGTCTGTTCATTCTGCCTGTCTGTCTGCGTCTGGTCTGGCCAGTGAGCTTGTCCACCTCAACGCGTTCCTTAACGCTCTTTATCCAATCAGATGTTTCTCTCTCTTCTCTCTCTCCGCCGGTTAAACACATGGCGAAGGCCAGCAAGGGGGTTCTGTACTGTGATTCCTCACAGAGACAGAACAGCGCCGAACAGCATCCTGTCATGCGCATATTTATGTATACGATATCAGACAGCAGGCCTAGGTAGGAAATGCACAGCCCGCCACTGCAAAAACTATGGTTTGTTGTATTTATGAAATTATTATTATAAGAATAAAGACAATTCTTGACATTGTATTGTTATTTCACCTATTATAACTATCAAACTATTAAAATGAATAGAAGAAAACAATAGTCATGTGTCGGCCTACACTCAGCTCAATTAAAAACAAAAATGTGCAGACCTATATTTGTGGCTCATGTGGTAGAGTAAGCAGCACTTCCTGGGGCCAAGCAAGAGTAGAGTGTTTGTCCTGTAATTCCAAGGTAGCAGGTTCAACCCTGTCCTCCTCACATAAGGTTTCCATTTTAAAACACATATCTTTTGCTACGTTTACATTTACGTAGCGTGAGCGTCCACACTACGCCGGACTTTAGAGCACCGCAAACGGAGGAGGACGGAAACACTCCTGAGGGCAGATACGTTTTCACTAACGGACGCCTCACTGTCTCATGAGCTGCCACAGAACCAGCAGCAGTAGTGGAGTTTGGAGACGTGATCCACTTCCTGAAAGTATATTTACTTTGCTCAGTTTGCTGCAGCAGTTGAGAAATCGCTCTTCTTCACTTATCTGCAGCCTGATACTTTTCAGCAAATGCTGTGTGCTTGTTCTAGAAGAGTCTTTCAACATTACATGTTTTGTTGTTTGATAAGTTCTTGCTACATATCAAGCATACAGGTCAGCCAGCACCGTTGGCAGTGAAAGCAAATTAATACGTCCACGCAGAATTAAACTTCTTTTATTTATTTTTATCTGTTGATAGTTAGGTTGGGCGGGGCTCTGCAAATCATGATTAGTCACCTGCAGGGAAAGGTGCTTGACAGCGACGTGATAGAATGTGACGCACATTTGAGTTTTTCTTCAAAGCATCAGGGAGCCGCAACAGATGGGCTAAAGAGCCGCATGCGGCTCTGGAGACGCAGGTTGACAATACCTGAGCTAGGCGATCAGATGGAATGTGGAGAACAGTCAGGAAAGAATAGGAGAGTGGTTGGGTTCAATCAGGCTTTTGGGAGAACAGACAGTTTGTCATCTTGAAATTAAAAACAAGAACCACGACATGTCGATCTCGCTGTGTACCGGATCTGCCAAAGGACAACAAAAGGTGGATTCTTCACAGTGCCTCACCCCTAAACCAGTGCTGCATTCTCATAACATGCATACCCTCTTTTCAAAATAAACTTCCGTCCTCACAGAAAAACAACGTAGTTCGGTGTAGGCACAGAACTAATTAGTTTGGGAAAAGATTGTCGTTTGGTTTACAATAACTATTGAAGTGAGTTAAAGACGTGCTAAATTAATCAATGGTTGCCCATTTCACCCTTGTGTGTGGATTGATGTGGAATGAGCATCTCTGCCATTGTGGGACAATGATTGGCCTGAAGTCACATGACCACACACCCAACCAACCTTTCAAGGTTGCCATTGGCTGATGTGTGTGGATGTGATTGGTTGTCTAATGACTAATGTAACTACTACAAGCTAGTGTTGATGTGTATATTCAATGTGAATTAATATATTATTGCATTTTTCTGGGATTGCTGGATTAGTATGAGAACCAAGTAAAAATATATTTATAAAGATGTTTTTCTGCAAGATCATTGCAATCATCAGAAGAGACAGCTCCTGCTGCAAGATCCAAACATTTGTCTCTCTTGCACACACTCTGAAAGAAATCTACAGACATGTAAACTAACACCAATTTAAATACCCTCTTTTTGCTCTCTAATCCTCAAAACACACAGACCCACTGTATGTTTCTGCATTTTCTAGAATACACTGTTGTGAGGATGATACAGGGCAGGGAGTCAAACATGCTGCAACAGATGCAGCGGCTTCGTCACCCCGATGCTAATGCGGTGTATGAGGTCACAGGAGCATGATGGACCTCCCGGGGCCAACATGACCTGAACTGCCCTGCCTCGCACCGCAGCCTGCATGACTAATAAACAACAGCAACAACCAGCCGGGCCGCTGGCCGCTCAACAGGCGTCTGCTGCGAGGCCGTTAGCAGCGTGGGGCTGGTGTGAGGGTAACCCATAGGTGGGCCGTCAGGGCCTTCTAAGCCTTCTCTGCTGCCCTAAAGAGAATCACAAAGTTTAATTTTTTATATTTTTTATATATATATATATATATATATATATATATATTTACAACACTTTGCGGAAGTGTCCATGGCGGTCGAGATGCACAGCTGGAATAATCTCAAAGCCATGGCGAGACTCGACAATTTAAACTTTCACTGATTGTGTAGCACCTCGTATGCTTGATATTGCTTATGTTTGTATATTGAATTTAGAACGTGTACACCCAATTCCACTGCTACAAACAGTGCAAACTGCTGCTGTCATCAATTTATTATATCCATGGGAACATTCTCTTGCATTTCGCACTAATGTGCTGTGTTTGGTGAGACAGGAGTGTGTTTGTGTGTATATACTATAGACCACTCAATTAAAAAAGGCCCACTGTGTCACAGACAAAATATTTTTTTTGTTTTTTAATTAAAACTGCAAATTGCTTTTAAGGTGGGATACAAGTTACATGTCATATACAGCTTTTCTGGGTTATATCTCTTATATCTGCTGACATTGATGGATTCTCTGCATGTTTGCCGTTGTGAATGACTGCTCCAATACCTGACGGAATCGTCCAATGATTGGAGTTTGCTCATTGCAGGTTTGGGGACTGCTATTCGCACCAGTACATTGTTAAACAAATGAATGCCTGAATGCAACGCGGCTTCTCATGTCCCTGAACTCAACAACGTTTACCACACGATGATGATGTAACTTGACAAGAATACATCATACCCGGGCATACTGTCAGATTATTTATTTTATGCAGGTTCCAAATCTGAGAAATAAAAGGACGCCGAAGGCTCACTGCTAGAAAATTGCTTTAACTGTCTCTTTTTTTGTTTTAAGTCAGCGTAGGTTGCCTTTACAATGTTCAAAGTGCAATAGCATGCAGCCTAAAGCTGGCAGTGTACCATGAGTTGCTCACTCAGAGAAAAAAAAGGAGGGCTGTTAATGTCTAGATGGAGAAAATAAATCCCTGTTTACCAAAGAGTACTTTGTTCAACACGATATTAAAATCATACAATATGGTTCAATAAATATTGGGCATGCCCATTTTTGTCTTTAGTGTCTTACATACTATTTCAATAAAACATATTTCATACCGTTTTCCCACAGTGTGACCAATAGGACACACTGTAAGAAATAATTCAAATTTAAAATGATGAGAGAGAAACCAGATGAGTGTGTCAGAGTCACTCGAGGTTAAATAGTGTACAAACCGTTTTTATTAAAGATGGAACGCTCAAGAGTCGTGATATCTCTCACCCGACGAGTGAATTTTTCTCCGTTATAAGAAACCTGATCAAAGTACAAATATAAATAAGAATAGCATATCCTTCAGTTTTCAGCTTTTTAAATTCAACACTGTTATTGAAAGAAGGAATATCAAAATTGAGACGGTAGAGACAGTGCATTTCTCCAGAGTGGAGAAATGCACATAATGAGTTTATTAAATTTGCAATACTACGCAATATTAAAATTAAATATTAGAAGTGTGTGTGTGCATCATGTTATATGCAGTCACTTTCAATTCAGACGACATGTATTTGAGATCTTGACTAATTCAAAGTTGTGTGGGTTTAAAACGTTCTCACTAATGGCTCCGCGGGGTAGAAGACGTTAATTCGCCCAATTATCTGTGTCATTGAAACAAGTACTTATGTGCTTATAATGATAACTTAGCCAGCGTTTTTTTTTGTCTGCTTCACCTTTGTTACTTGCATTATGAATTTAATGAATGTGAAAACTATAAACATCACACTGTCGCAACAGTGAATCATCTTCAGGAAGAAGTGCTCGTTTACAATTTAAAATCCAAATTTAATTCAAACACGTGCGAGCGTATGATCAGATGATTGGGACTGAAGTGAGATCTAAAAGGAGAGTTCTGTACCGCTGCCTTTGTTGTCCAGCACGGGGGAGCAGAAACGTCCAATCGTCAAAGATTTGAATGAAATCATCTACGTCAGGGGTGTCAAACTCATTTTAGTTAAGGGGCCGCATGCAGCCCATTTTGACCTCAAGTGGGCCGGACCAGTAAAATCACAGCATAATAACGCATACATAATGACAATATTACTCTCTGTTTAAATCATTGTTGGAGGTTTTTGGATGATAAACCCTGTTTTAAGGTCTTTCTTCAATAAACTAGAAACATAAAGACCAACAATTCAGACATCAGCCCACTGTTTACCTGCCTGGGCTCTCCTCTGCAGACTCCCTTGCAGTTAGGCAATATTTTTAGTAAAGTCAGTACTGTGATCAATTGTGTCTGTGGCTCAATGGTTACCATGCACGTTTTACAATCAGAGGATCAGTGGTTCGAATCCATACTGAGGTTTTTTTTTTTTTTTCCAAATTTTTTTTTGCATTTTTTTTTTTTCTCACATTTTTACAATTATCCCGCGGGCCGGACTGGACCCCCTGGCGGGCCGAATCCGGCCCGCGGGCCGTATGTTTGACACCCCTGATCTACGTGGATTGAGTCTGCATCTTTATACACTGTGTCAGCTGATATGATGTCAAAGTAGGGAGGAAGTAGGAGGAGAAAGAAACAGGAGTGATGCAGAGAAACTAGAACAATAGACGGAAAAAAGGAACGGAGAAATGAGACAAAAAAAATAAATCACTGTTCTTCCTCATTACACTGAAATAAGAATAAAAGGAGTAGAATTACATTCCTTTGAAAGTACAATGAATGCTGCCGTTTCATTCCGCAAGTCACGAGGAAATGGAGTCTTTCTCCCTCATGTTGTCAACTGATTTTCCATTTTATCATTCGCACCGAGATACAACTGTCAAAACATTTCAAGTGTGTTTTGATCAGAATCTCAGTAATTACTTAACAACCTTTAGAGCACACTCTACCTTTAAGGCATACTAATTCAACTTGTCACCAAGCAACAAATGACTCACTTTGTATATTGTGATGTAGAAAGAGCAGAGAGAGGGTGTGCATGTGTATGTGTGTATGTGTGTGTTTGTGTTTGTGTGTGTGGTGGGGTCATCTCTACTCTCGTCTCTGACATCACTAAAAGTCCCACACGTCAGCTCAAAGCATCCGTCTGTTGAGACAGACGAAGTGAGTTCTAGTCAACAGACTGCTTTCAGTAAAGCAACTATTTATGACAACATTCTGCGTGGCAAGACAATATTTTAACCTTTGTGTGTGTCCATGCAAGTCTAATGGAACATTTGGTTCAATCACCATAGTGTGGACAAGCTGGTCAGCCGAATCTTACCGACCTTAACGCACGATTGTCTGCAAATGGCCAACGACGTCAGCTATTTTTTTTATGTTTTGGGTTTGTTACACATACAGTATATTAAAGGACCTTGGCTTATATCAGTATCAACAACAGGAAGACTAAACAAAAGAACAACAGTCGCTGACCTCATGGAAAGGTCTATTCATTCAGTAATTCACCCAAGGTTTTCCTCACCCGACAACCGCACAGCATAAATACAGAGAAGCACATCAGCATCACCCAATCAACACAATCATTACTCATTAAAAACACTTTCATTTCCCACAACTAGTACTTTTCTGTCTAAAAGACATTTTTCTCTTTGTTAAGTGAAGCGTCCGTTCCTCCTGCCTATACGAGTCCGTACGCAGCTGTGAATTTCATGTATTTTTCTGAGTGTCTATAATTTTGAAAGTTTAAAATGTCAAGTTGTCATGCCCGGGCAGATTTGTCATCGCAGCGTGTGGCCATGCCGCCTCGGACAGCCTGATGGATTGTGGAACAAGAGGCCACACCGGTGGTCTGGTTATCCAACCCACCCCCCACACACACACACACACACCTCCCCTTTTAACTATTGAAGAGAATTTATGATTTATATAGCATTGGCTGAATACTCTGTTTTATGATTTATATAGCATTGGCTGAATACTCTGTTTAATGAGTTATATAGCATTGGCTGAATACTCTGTTTATGATTAATATAGCATTGGCTGAATATTCTGTTTTTAAGATAATGCTTGCTTCATGCTGAAGGATGTGTGTGTGTGTCTCAGGTGTGAGAAACCGCAGAACTCTTACTTCCCTGTCTGTCAGATGAAGTTTGGGACGTCCAATGAAGATGAGCAGCACACTTGAAAGAGAACCATAATATGAGTCTCACACACGGGTCTTGTGTTCTTGTTCCAACTATTAATTAAATTTATCAGCAGGTGCAAACTTATCTATTCACCCTCGTCCTGTATCCGGCCTTGAGGAGAAAGCAGCAGTGTTTCAAGGGTAGTTGTCTGGGAACCTGGGTTGTGTTTTTCACTGGGAGTATTTGAAAAGCATTGGAGTCAGATAAAAGAGGAAGTCAGATAGAAAGAGGATAAAAACCCTTTACTCTCTGAGTTCGGGGCTCACTCATCCTGAGGCGTGCTGACCGTGTGAAGGGCAGACAGACAGGGGAGCGGAGTCCAAGATCTTGTATTAGGTATGCATTTCATGTATGTGTGTAATTGCTAAAATAAATAACCTTGATTGTAATATAACCTGTTCTGTCAATTCTTGAACACTCGAGGAATATCCCGGCGAGGAGAATTCCACTTCAAAATGCATCCACCCTGACACCTCGTCGTTTTTCTCACCCTCGCTGTTCCCTCCAGCCTCTTCCTTTTTATCCGTAAAAAAAACAACCTCTGCCTTCTCACCTTACCCCAGCCCCTCTTCCCCCAGTCTCCACATCCTGAAAAGAATCCAACACAACAGTATTTGGCATCCCAGTCTCATCACCTCTCTCCTCACCTCTTCTCTTCACTCCCTGCCTTGAAATGGGCAGAAGGCAATCGGGCCTGTTAACCTCTCCTTGCCTCCATGCACTGACGTGGACACTGAAAAGAAGCCTGGATTCTCCTCTCTGCCCTGAATACTGTGGATCAAACGTGTTCTCTCCCCCCTGTCTTCTGATTGTGTAAGAGAGAAATTCAACAATAATTCAGTTAGATTTTCCTTTATGAATGCCTCATCAAATCTCAGTCAGTCGATTTGACTCCATACTGAATTTGCTCAAGTTGAAATAATGATTTCCTTTCGATAAAATAAGTTTTTACTCTAAGCCAATCAAAACCATGGGTTTTACAGTTTTTCTCAGCTACTGTCTCTGTTGTAACGGCGTATTGTCAGTCACTGATGTGATGACGGTTGAGGGTCTTGACAAGACCACAATCAAACCAACCTCCCTGTTGAACCTCCTTCATTAATGAGACACACCAGGCAAAAACAAGGTTTTGTGAGATTTGGGGCTTTTTTGCTTCCATAGGATTTGGTCTTTCAGACTAGTGGAAAGAATACCTCCCAATTGTTTTACACTTTGTCTATTTGTCTATTATAATGGCTCATTTTCATTGTTAAACATTACTTTTCTGAAAACCTGCAATAAAAAAAAAAAGGTCTTATTGTAAGTAATCAAATGGTCACAAGTTATCAATGTTGTAAAAGATTGGGGCTCTATGTGCTATTTACATTTTTACAACCTTTCCTTATAGCCTCTCCTCAATGCACTGTGTTCAGCCGCCTGCAGTTTAGTCAGAGTTTTAAGGAATTGTTGTCATGTGACTGTCGGTATCAGCAAAATCAATCATGGCTTCCAAGTTGCGCTGACGAGTGCAGGATGTAATGCACAAACATTATTTCATTGCGGAATTTTAAATGAAACTGAAAATGTTTTTGATGAAATATAAAAAGTGTTAAGCTTAGTTTCGATTGCTTTTTTTGATGGAAGCGTTAGTCACACATGATGTATTCAAGGATCGTCGGAAAGATGGAAATCAGGACAGTTTTTACAGTTTCGTTTAAAACAAATATTTGGGTTTTGTTGTTCAAAGGGTTAAAGATAAAATTGAAGAAAACTTGTAAACCCAATTGTCTTGGGGTGTCTCTACATTTGTTTTGGTTTTGGAACCGTGGCTAAAAGCACTTCCAGAAAAGCTAAATTAATATTAAATCCGGCCCTGCGCCTTACTCTCAAGGTAGCACAATGTTGTCTGAAAACAAGATGCTTCAAAATGATTCCGTCACCGATCAGCCTCGCGCTCATTCAGGCAGAACCGTGGAGCGCCACCGTAAAAGAATTGACCTTAAAATTGCTCTGATGAAGAAGACGAGTGCTTTCATACATTTGAATGATTATTAAGGTCAGCTGGAAACGTTGGTTAAATTGAGTGTAAGTGGGTTTAACTACCATTGCACCCACGAGTCCTCGCTCTCTCCATCATATTTCCACAAAGCTGTCACAGCTTGACTGTCAGTTCTGCTTTGCTTTCATTATTCACTGATGGGAACACATTGATGATTTATTGAATCTCTGCATTGTCCACTGGCCATGGATAAACCGTCTCTACACGGAGGTTGTTTTTAACCATTATTCACCCAGTGACGGATGGCTTATAATACTTTTTTTTGGTTTACTTTGTATGAGATTATTGTTCTCTTTTAAATTTAGAGGGAAATACAAAAAGAAAGAAAAAAAATCTGTTTTTAAAAACTCAGAATCTTCCCAATTTCTCTGTACCTTGTCACACACAGTTCCCGCCCTCCACACATGCATTCATATTTATATATATATATATATATACATTTGCAAAATGACGCAGTGTGGGTCAAGCTTGGCTCGTATCACTGGTGCAGAAAGTAGTCCTGGCACAAGCCGAGTTCACAGATGGTTCACTGCGAGCCATGAATATGCTGACATGAATATACAGGAGGAGACTGTGAACCCAGAGGAACAAGGTCGACAGAGCAAACCACACCTGGTCAGACCACCGTACAAAACTATAACAATGACATACAAGTATTTATTTAGAGTGGCAACATCATAAGAAAACAACATGGAGGGCACAGGGAATAAATCAGGTACCCAACCCACGTCTTACTTATTCACGTCGTTACCATCTGGGCAGCAGCACTGGGGCATGAAGAAACTACATGAATCTACTAAAACTCAGAGACTGTCTTAACCCGTAGCCCGACCCTGCCTTCTAGAAAATACATTTTTATATATACGACTAATTTGTTCTGCCAAATATGTTTCGAGGACAATGTGTTATGTGTTGTTTTTTTTTAACCATACACAAGCCGTAGAGAGGAGGTTGAGGTAAATGGTTTGGGGTAGGATGTGCACGATTACAGCCAGAGGCCAAGATTCACATCCTGATACTGCATGGGCTTAGGTTTAGGCAACAAACGCTATTTTGGTAAGGCTAGCCAAAAAAAAATGGTTTGGGTTAAATATCAATAATGAAAACACTTTGTGTCTCTTGATTCCAGTCAGTTTAGACTTTTTGCGAGTGGCTAAACATAACCATACAAATGATGCGTAATGATTAATGTGCCAAGAGCAGATATTGTATGGCAAGAACATTGTGTGTGGAATTAATTCGCACTTGGGGAGGTATGTACTCTACTGAGTGCACTTATCTAGTTGATGCTTTATTTGGCCCCATGTGCGTTTAAATAAAAAATGGTATTCTTATATTCTTCTTGTGTTATTCCCCTGCCCATGGCTGATGATGATAATTATCATTATGTCGGCTGTATGTGGAACATTAACTCCAGAAATTGTGGAACATTTGCATCATAATGATGTAATGTCATGTGTCCTATCCCATATAATAAAATAAAGGTATATTTATATTGTCTGTCATTTTCTACTGTTATTCAAAGTCAAATTCAGCTTTATTGTCAATTCTTCAACATTCTTCCAAAAATACAGAAGAGTTAAAAAAACATTTCTCTCCTGTCCAGCATATTAAGTGAATATAGATAATAATAATAAAGTGCAAATATATTTAAAAAAAACATTGAGACAACATATATATTAAGAAATCATCACTTCATGCTGACGTTGTCACGTAGAGCCTTTTCACTAATGCTTTTATCGGAGAAAAACAACACATTGTGATCCAACATTAGCCACCCTTGTACTATGGTATTATCCACGTCTCTTCTGAGTCTTTTCAAGTCGCTCTGCCATCAGGATCATTTTAAAAAGATGCTATAATCACATACACATTATATGCACAGGAGCTTTAAAAGATAATTTCCTCTATCCCTTTGTAATCCTCTGTTATTCTCTTTCTTCTGGCTCTTAATGCACACACAAAGTGCGATACAAATCGCTGTTTCGCATGTCACCCTCTTTGATGTTACAAAATAAAAGGGAAGAATGAGAGAGAAAAAGATGGACGTGGGAGCACAGACTGGTGGGATGGAGGAGGTGGAAATAGAAACGTAGGAGGTATAGAGTAAGGGTTAGAGTGATTATTTAGTTTGGTGGTTGTTGCACTGAGGCAGAGGGTGAACACATGAACAGTCTTATGCCGTGTTCACACCAAAAGCGAAGTGGCGTTGCGAATTTTCGCAACGCCACTTCGCCTATATCGCGCCGCCCGGTGAAAAATTCGCTCTATGTGGTTAATTCGTTTTTAATTTTTTCGCAACCATTCGCTGGGGAAAGGGGGCAGGGCTTATCTCCGTGTCTGTGAAAACATTGACTATTTCCGCCATTCACCATGTAAATAACCACTAGTTCTGCTTTATACTTGTTGAGGAAGTCCCACACACGTCGGAACATCAAACGGCCCCGTGTCTGGGTTCATAATATTATCCGTAGTCGCACACAGCTCCGACTCCTCCAGGACGAGTGTCTGAATGAAGCCGCTTCCAGCGCTCCTTCAGCGGACCCGCAGTCTGATTCAGTGACGGCATGACGGCGGTGATGCCGGGCGGAGCTTCTCAACTCTGATTGGCTTTCGCAACTCCGCGTCGGGCGAATTATTCGCCGAAGATGAAATATTTCAACGCCAGCGAAAAGGCGAAAAAGCGGATTTGCGAATATTCGCAATGCCATTTCGCCTCTATCGCGCCGCCCGGCGAAAAATCCGCTTTTTCGGCAACCTAACGCGCCTTTGCATTGACTTAACATGCAACGCTTTTGGTGTGAACACGGCATTAGTCTCAGTCTTAGTGCTGAACTCGCTTTCTCACAACAAATCCAGCCACATACTATGCTGCTGAACTCATGAACCTCCAATAGTGTGCATTTTAGGTTCAGTAAGATTCAATTAAATTAATTTTGTATAGCCCAAAATCACAAATGTGCCTCAGAGGGCTTTACAATCCAGGGCTGTACAGATCCCATATAATATTTTTTAAGATAAAAACAAAACAAAACAAACTGTTAAAGTTTTGAATAAAATGCACTTAATAACACCAGTTCTGTTTTTAGGACACACCTTCCTTTCCACAAAGTCTTTCAAATCCAATGAAAACGATCTGCTTACTCTGCAAACGGTGCAATATTGATTTATTGAGGCAAGCTGTCAGGAAGGGACCTTGTTTGAGCGTCAACAATAATGAAGAAAACACAAATATATGTTGATACAACTAATCACATCATTGTGATGGTAATTGTAGTGTTGAGCTACAGATGAGCTTCAATTAGAGCAATACCATTGCTCTGCAATCAAAACACCTAAATACAGTAAATGACACAAAGGCCACAACAAGCTACGGTTTGGGAGCTGCAGGACTTCTTAACTACGATGTGAAAGAGTAAAATTGCTGACACTGGTGTTACATTACCTCTGGCCACTTTCAGACAGTGATAACTCTTTAGGCAGTGCTTCACTATCTTATCTCTTAGTCTTCATGGGAGCCTGTCAGTACTACAGTGAATAAAGCTGTGAGAGACCCTTAAAAAAAAAGGGGATAGAGTCCTGAAAAGCTGCGAACCTAATGGCTCGGAAAAACAAATAAACAGCCACGAGGTGAGAGCAGCATGAAAATGAATGAATTCCTTGCAGGGGTCACTTTATGTCTGTTTGGGTGTGTGTCTCTGTGTGTGTCTGTATGCGTGTGTGTGTGTGTAGGTGTCAGTTAATGAACCCAACAGAGCTGAAGGGAGTGGCCCCCACCACTCTTTTACAAGAACAGTTTACAGCCACAGTGAATCTCCAAGAAAGCCATCGGTGTGTATAAAAGCATATGTGCGCTCCCATAAGGTTGTGTCTACTTGATTTATGTGCTGGTGTGGGTGTGTGAGTGTGAGTGTGAGTGTATTTGGTCTGGAGACAGTGCCCTCTCATTTAACTGCGTGTAGCGACATTTCGGAATAGAAAATAGAAAAGGAAGAACAATCATACAAATTGTATAAGAACCAAGCAAGGTAAAGAAGAACAAAATGTAACATTTGTAACATATTGCAACATTGTGTTCTAACTCAATGGTTTCTTCTGAGAATGCAGAGTGTCTTTTTACTAAACATCAAATGCATTATTATTAAGGAATTAATGCAATCATTTTCAACCGTTAATCACATGTTCGGTGCAGTCATTCTCTCAAGCCGTTTCATACGAGGTAATTCCCTCCAGCAGATGGGGAGGAGGGGAAAAAAGGAGGCACGGAAGCATGGAGAGAGAGACACCTTGAGTCCTATGAAGATGAAAACCACCGACGCAAATCCAGAGCACGAATGCAGCATCATCCAGCTGAAAAGCACTCCAGTTTTCATGTCTCTCTCTCTCTTCCTTCATCCAGTGATGGGAATGCTCGCTTTTAGCGCTTTTAATGTATTGACTTAGTACTTTGGTGCAGCTCACTCTCGCACAGTTCCACACCTGCGTGTGTTCAGCGGCTACGCTGCAGCAGACTGGAACATCTTGTTCAAGACACTTGACTGGAGTTTCAGTGACGGAGAGAAAATGGCCCTCATTTCCCCTTTTCCACTCTCGATTTCTCAAAGTGAATCGGCGTATGTGCTTACAGACTCACATCTTTCACCGGCAAGAGCTTCTATTTTTAGTGCACCCACTGATATCAAACTCAATAACACCCACAGTGACTGTGCCTCGCTACTTTCTTCCTGCTCCTGCTGTATTCCTGAATTGAAGCAGTTTCAACACGGTTATGATAATGGTGCCCAACCACACTCGTGCCAACAACCTGGTGTCTCCATCACATGGTGGAGGAGTACAGGTACCTGTGTGTCTCCATCGACAGCCGACTGAACTGGAAGGCCAACATTAACGCTGTCTACAAGAAGGGGATGCGTCGACTCTTTTTCCTGAGGAAGCTTCGATCCTTCAATGTGTGCAGCAAGATGTTGGAGATGTTCTACCAGTCGGTTGTGGCCAGCGCCCTGTACTTCTCCATTGTCTGCTGGGGAAGCAGCATTAGAGCCGGTGACACCAACAGACTTAACAAACTGGTTAAGAAGGCCGGCTCCATCATCGGCTGTAAACTGGAGTATCTGGAACAGGTGGTGGAGAGGAGGACACTGAAGAAACTATTGTCCATATTGGACAACCCGGACCACCCTCTCCACCACCTACTGCAGGGACAGTGGAGCACTTTCTCCAAGAGATTCATCACGCTCCGCTGTCACAAGGACAGATACAGGAAAACATTCCTGCCCACGGCAATACAACTCTACAATAAATTACCGCTTGCTAGATCCTCTGTGGATTAATTATCACTGTACACATGTATGCTTATTACACTTCACACATACTTTGCATTTTGCACTCTCTATTGTTTACATTTCATTTGCTAAATTAATGAATACACTCTGCAGCTGTACATGTATTTCATTCCAGTTACTTGTATTCTATTTTATATGTGTATATTTATATATATATATATATATATATATATATATATATATATATATATATATATATATTTTATTTAAATTTTATTTTGTATATATCTTTCATCCCTGTTACTTTTTTATATATTTTATCTTGTGTGTTTATTTGTATCTGTAAGTTGTAAGGCGCTACTACGACAACAAAGTGTATATCTATCTATCTATCTATCATCTACCTAAGACCACCGCTCTTTCACAGCAGACCAGTATTATGAATATAATAATATAGGAGCGAGTGCATGTCCAATAATCGACTTATTATCAAACAAATAATTGCACTTAATCAGATCGTTCCCATAGTATGGGTATTGTAGATCACATTAGCACAGCTGTCCAAATTATTGGTTGGGGGGGGGGTAGCCCTTGAGATAAACGGAGCATCTTCAACACATTTTCTGAACACACTTGCAGCATAAAAAAAAGATCAGTCATTTGAATCAATGCCTCTGACGACCTCAATGAAAACCTAAAATTACCAGCTTCGGCAAAGTGGCTTTTACTGCGAGACTACGAAACCGTTTGCAATGTTTTCTGTGCCTCGTGTGTGTTTTGGATCCAAATGTAGCATCTTTGTCTTTGACTTTGTCGCAGGATCACAGGAAATCCAACACCTGGACTGCTGTTGAATGTCATCCTGTCTCCCATGTATCTCCTGACAATTTATCCTGCAAGCAGCCTGATAAAACAGAAAGGTCATTGAAGTAGTGTTAAGAAGAAGAAAAAAATGATCAGGGAAGAGACAGAACCCTGCTCCTCAGCGCCGCTCTACATCACTTCAGAAGTCTTTGATAACTTTCAAAGAAAGTTTTTTGCTGGCAGGTGGATGCTAACAATTACAGAGGCACCGTGATGAAACATCCCAAGGTCACGATGAGACATTAGTGATCTGATCACTCCTGTGATGAGCGGGAATGACGAAGCGAAAAAGGAATTACAATTAGTCCTTTAGAGTCAGAGGGAAGAAAGATAGCGATGACGTGAATAATAGCAGAGATGGAGAAAAATACTGAATCCCAGAGAGAAAGGGAGAGCCCGCTCACTGGACCCGTTGATGTCTTATGTCGCCATGACGACGTCAACTTCCCCTAACGAAGCGGGAGTAGTTGTCGATATTCCCTGAAGGCCCAGCGGGACAAACTGGGACGAGCCTGCAGCTGCTGACAGCCGCCGAGTTGTACAGAGTCTCTCTGAAGTGCCGGTGCCATTAATGAGAGCTTCATGAAGAGGTTTCAATTAAAGCAGGTTTGATTATTTTTAATAAAAAAAGACGACGAGATTTAGAGATGTGATGTGGAACATTTCATTTGGTGGGTTGTGCAGATACATGTGCGCGTGGAACCGCTTGCGATGCGTCTACTTTTGACGGCATCCTGAAGCCGCTCACCCACCGGTGACGAACGTCACGTGGCAACACGGCACAGCAGCTTCTTTGTTCCACCGAAATGACCACTCCGATATAATGAGTTTAATGAGCAGTCCATTCCATCGCTTCCTTTTCTGTGATTATATCCTCATGAATATTCATTTCCTCAGAGGACACAAGCTGAACGAGGCGACGGTGGCTTTCCGCTTTCATCTTCTCATTAAGATACAGTGGTATCGGTTTCCCTTAACTCTAAAGTATTAACTCTTTTGTTTCATTAATTAATCATTCGCCTTTATTATATATATTATTTTTCTATTGTCAAATTTATTTTGCTGTATTACTGTGACTTAAGACAGTGACAGAGCCATTGTTTTTGTTCTTGAGCACTGATAAATCTACGCAATGAGACAGTTAATAAGTAAGACAGTTATTAATCTAACTTGTAAGGGGCCGTTGCCATTTCATCTGCAGGAATCGAATCGTAATTGCTCCATTAAAATTCTGTCGTCGGAATACGTCGAGCAGTATTTTATCGTAATTGCATTATAACCACTAAAAAAGTGTGGCACAGCAGATTCTTAATTTACAGCGATGTCTTTCCCCAGGTTGCACAATTAAGCGTGACAGTCCGACTGTAGACGGAGGAAGTCATCGTTCCAACGTGTAATGTGACGGGATCAAGAGGTATTACTTTCATGACTGAACTCCTGAATACTTTTATGAGATGAATAATGGATGCCATCCACCGCTTTAAACATCTCATTTTGACTGTTTGCTTTGTTCTTCTCTTTCCCACGCTGTTTTGTACAATAAGGAGTCCCCCCCCCCCCCACCATTTATCTTTCTTTTTTCAAAGTTATTTATGATAATCGAACATTGTGACCTTGTCACCTGTGGTTTACCCACCTCAGGACTAAACACTTAGTAGTAATATTTAGGAAGCTCATGAATGAAGTCACATTTGACCATTAATCAGGACTGTGATAGATTTGTGACTATTCTAAATAATACTGGGCTTCCAATGGCATGATGGGAGGGAATGGCCGACAAGATCCGGAGAAAACTTCCCAACAGACATCCCTCATGCAAAGAACATAGTCAAAGTGCAGCTGCCTGGTGCCCAGGTCCCTTGAGTGAATTAAATAAAACTGCTGCGTATATGGAGAGTTCATGTCCATCAAGACGTCACTGATGTGTGTGTTTACCTTGACAACAGTGATGTACAGCTCAGTGATGTATGACAGGCGCCGTATGCCGACACGCTGACGGTGTGTTTTGCACCTAATTTAGAGACGTATGTAGAAACGTGGACAGACTTTACCCGCAGCTCAGCAGCTTGGAAACGACCGCTGTTTAACACTGTATATTTAATGAGCCGCTCGGTACAGCTCGGTTGTCTGGCAGCGGTTACGGGAAAAATATGTAAATAAAAAGAAATCATGAATTCGGAAATGGGCAGTTTTCCCATCTCTCCCCCGCCCCCCAATGTGTTTTTCTCCTTTTCTTTTAATTAACTACAAACGTAAAAATAAGTAGTTTGTCCGTAGCATGTCAAGTTAAAGTTCCACCGCAAATGACTCACCATGGTCATGTGGTAATATTGGTTCTGTGTGAATGGGCGTCTTGTGATTTGGGGGTTGTACAGTATTGTTTTTTATCTTCTGCACACCATTTTTCTGCCTCTTTCCTGGTCGAGAATTATGGAGGCTACGTTGGTAAATATAAAGGTTTTGGGAGCAATTCAGAAGACTCATCCTGCTACACAGCATGGAGAGCCATTTGCACTGGAGCAATACATCTTTATGAGTATTATAGGAACATAAATGGTGCTATATTTGAACATAGTATTTCAAAAAAATATATATATAATTTGGTCCAAAAATTTAATATCAGCAGATGTTACGCAGAGCCTTGACATCATACCTTGAGGGATTATGTAATTCAATTATGTAATTAAAGAGTAGAATTATTCTGTGAAAACACAGATTACCCAAGTACAAATTACCCACACAGATGTGTGGGTAATTTCTAAATCGCATGAGGTCCCACTGGTAATACTGGTGCATGCAAAGAGGGGATCAAGAGAAAGATTGTAAGTCAATTGGCTTCTGGTCTGTGTTTCAATGTAATGAATACAAATGATGTTGCCCTTGCTGCTGATGTTTGGTTTAAATTATTCATTTTGTATCCCTTCCACTCAAATAATCTTCTTAATGTTTAATATACATTTTAATTAAAATAATTATTTTGTTGCAGGGTCAAATACAGGATAACAACATTAAGGGAAAGTCAGATAACAGAGGGGCTGTGAGTTTAATTTATGGCAAAACACCACAAATCAGTGGTCACAAACAGAAACACTTAGCCATAGCCGGACACCCAGGCATCCACTGTATGCTGAGGAAGGAAGCACGAGCATGCAATCGCCATTATGGAACGGGAAATACATTAAACACGCACATGCGCTCAGCCACAGCAACCACACAAACACAGCAGCCTCCTTCCTGGCTGGATTACTGGCTGGTTTATAATGCAAGCCCCTGATTTATGGTGTAATCTAGTTCAGGGAGGGAGAGCTTCTCATACTAAAGAGGCAGAAAGACCAGCGCTGACCTTTGGTGTTCTGCTTGGCTTGTCAACAAACTCTCAGCACTACCAGAAAGAGGACAAGACTGAATTAGAATGAACCGAGCAGGTGAATAACAAAATGTGGACCCATTTAATTCACTACCTGGTAGGAATGATGATGGTGGTAGACTCTAGAGGCTTCTTTATACAAAGAATGGTACTAATTATACTATTGTCGTCATACTGGTTAATCTACTTAGATTTGTGCATGCAATATCATAATGGCAGATTGCAACAAACTTTATATTTCTGACACTTTTCCTTCTGGCTGGCACAAAAGTAGTCGTGGTAAAGAATATTTGCTAGAAACAACTAGTTGATATGTTGTGTGGTACATCCTCGTCTAAAGGGGAAAGTGTTAGCTCTTCCAGACGGCTACACTCAAAGTTAGAAGAAAAGTTTTCCGTCATGGCACTCAATTAAAGGCCAAACTTTCCTCTGAGGCTCTGTGTCTTTGCATTCAGTGAAGAGATGCCTACTTTGTGACCTTCGTAGTTCTGGTCAATCCCTGCGTAAAGTCGCAGCGATTGAAGGGTGGACTGTTGACAAGTGGTGATCAAGAAACAATGACATGATGACAATATACATAAGATAAGAAATGCATACGATACAGAAAGGTCAAGGGATCACTAAATCTTTCTATCTTCTGGGCGTAGGGGTGGAACGGTACATGTGTTAGTCCCGGGCCGTTTGGTAGAAGACATCTGGTTCGGTATGCGTCTTCTGTTCAGTATGCCCTGTGACCTAAACTGTCAAAAAAAAGTATAATAATGTCTACTTCTTGCACGTGCAAAAAATACATTCTGGAGTGGGGGTTTCATCCGTTTTGGCAGCACACAAGTGGTTCTCAGTTGAGGGTGCACCTGAAGGTCCTGTGCAGACGTCTGCATTTGCTGTGACCGCGTGGCCACTAAGTGGAAGTGTAGAGACCTGTTGTCCATGTGTGGAATGCGTCAGAACTTCAACGTGTCTGTGATGTCCGCAGCTGTCTGTGTATAGGTTTGTTTTCGGAGAATAACCAAGGCTTGAGTCCCGGCCTCAGTCTGAACACAACTCTCTCTCTCTTTCTGGCTGAGATGTTCTGAACCGTTCTACATATCTCTGCCAATTCCTGGTACCCATTCTGCTCACCGGTTTCCAATGACCTGTCTGATAATTGTGGGTTTGTTCGCTTGTTTCCGACACTGCCAACTGTGCCTGTTTGTTTGACCTCCAAAACTGTCATTCACCTTACCAGGTGGGCCTCGGTGTCCGTCCCAATTCCTGTTGTGCATAACCTGAACGCTGACATTTAGAAGTTCAAAACCTCAAATTATACTAACTTTATGAAACTCAAACTAAAATCCCAAGTCAGCAGCACAAATAACATTCATTAAAGCAGTCTGTGATGCTTTCAATACAGAGACAAGAGAGGAAAAATATCTGAAGTTGGTGGTGCTAGAGTGCTTGACTTCATTTCAGTAAACAGGGGGAATCTAAGGCCTCTTAATTAGTGGAGACGGGACGCTCTCTTCGTCTCTGTTGAGGGACGTATGTTTGATAACTTTAGTGAGAAGTGGGTCAGCCTCCAATCTGATGAGGCTTGCTTCTTTGGGCCTGTTGACTGGTGAATACTTTCAATGTCAGTTTGAATCTAGGCCTTTCTGAGCAAAACCCCAATGGGGCCATGATGTCACTGCTTCTGTACTTGGTCTAGAAGATTATTTCGAGATCATTATTCTGTGTCTAATATCATGTATGTGAGTCTTAAGAATGCCTATCCATCAAAAAAAGATGTGGGTCCCTCCTCACAGAAGAGGTCGGAAATAATTCCTAGAAAACCTTGAATAACGTTATTACAAAACAATATTATGTACAGTTAATGCCAAGAAATCTTTGATCAAATAAAATGTTTCACTTACAATACCAGGGTACCCCCAGGATTTTTCATCTCAAATTTAAGACTTTTTAAGACCTTTTCAAGACCACTTTAAATGAAATTTAAGACCAACATCGCACTTTTCCTGATATGCGTATGAATGAAAAAAATACGAAATCAATCAACTGTTAATTAATTAATTAACTGTTATATTTTTCTCTTTTCACGGATACAAATAAAAAAGGCTGTGATTAGAATACGGGACAGGCGGGACTGGTTCTGTCCTACTCACAGACAGGCAATACCCTGCACCACACACTCCGGTACTTTAGGTTGGCGCTGTATGCACCTATTCAAGTTGGTGCCCTTCCATAACGTGTAGAAGAAGAACCCTTTAATTTACAGAGAAGAAAAATCTTTAGCTGGAGGACTGTGGACTCTGTAACACTACTGGCAAGTGCATCTGACCCTGCTTGTGAGACACGCGCGATGGAAACGGGAAAGCAGGTTTGCAGGTTTGCTAGTTTGCTAGTTAGCGCGCTCGCGCTTGGGGAGGGGGGTGGCGCGCGATCAGCGCGCGATCAGCTGTTAAACTCTACAGCGTCTCAGCCAGTTCAGAGCCATATACAGGTTGCCTGATATTTTGGATGCGACGTTTGGGTGTACTAAGATTCGTTAAGAATAAACAAATGTTGTGGCGCTGTATCAAATAAGGAAGGGGGTAAAAATTAAGACTTGATGAACGAAATTTAAGACCTGTTGACAAAATGTAATACCTTTTTAAGGCCTTAAATTATGAATACTAAATTTAAGACTTTTTCAAGTATTTAAGACCTCGCGGGTACCCTGAATACAATAATGTATTAACTATTAATTTGAATTGTGTGTTTTGAATGCAAATAACCACGATGACTATACAAAGGTTAAATATAAAATGATAAATGATAAAAATGACTTACAGTTATCACTGACTTTGGGATGGTACATGACTTTACATTGACTTTGTTGGAGAAAACCTACAATGAAATAAAGCACTTCAATGCTCAAAATGGGGTTTGTATCAGTTGATGCAATTAAGCATTAGCAAATTACCAATTAGTTGTTCTGTTTTAATTTACGTTTTTATATTATCTCTTACTCAGCAATAATGGAACAGTACTTTTTATCCCATTAATTGATGAACTGGTCCCAGATAAGCACAAATATAATTGGTAGAATACTCGATTACTAATATAATCCAGAGCTGCAGCCCTATCACAGACACTTTAAATCAGATGTACTCACCTTTTCATTAATTCCGTTTTTAGATCAAATATTGATTATTTGCAAGCACACTTACAGATTATACAAGTATAACCCATCCAGTGCCTCAATAATGCATTAACAATGTCAGAGTTATGTAAACCAGCCTCACTAAAAAGGTGAAGATCAGACACTCGCAGTCCAAAAAATATAGAAAAAGCACCTTTTATGTTTCGCTCTCGAAGGCAGAAACACTTCATGTGGCTCAATGCGGAGCTCTTAGCGGTCCACAAGCAAAGCAACTTTGTTTCTACGATCTCCATCATCTCATAATCCCGTCCTCATGCACACGTTGTACACATTCACTGTGGGACACGCGACAGCCTGACGGATGGGCCTGTTTGAAACGAAGCAATGAAACAATTACTCCTGCACTCCATCTCTGTCAGGACTCTGTTCAAAGAGTTCAATGTTCAGACAGAAAAGGGCCCATAACTCAAACCAGTGATCATTTGAACTAGTGTGCATTTCCATTTTTTGGGTGCATCCAAAAAAAGGAAGCATGAGAACTTCGGAGTCCATGAATAAACATGCAGAAGGGGAAACAAAAGAAACAAGCTACTCTGGTGACACAAGTTTAGCAAAACTTAGTGGCTAATGTTGTGTGACCGAGTCTGCCCATCAAAATGTCCACCAAAGCTGAGCCGCGAAAGGGAATGTGGCTTCCTGTAGTGTTGTGCATGTATGTTGGACGAGGATGTGTGTTTGGATAGACAACTGAGGCCATCTTGGGACGTTTGCAGTGATGTGAGGTAAAATGACAACACTGACAGAATGGAGTAGATGTCACCACTTTGGCAGGAAGTGGGTTTGCTTCCTTTCACGGAAGATTGTTCAGAAAAAAAATCAAAGAGCTGTGTTTTATTCAAACAATGTCACTGAGCTCATATTCACTTCCACGATCCTGCATAATTAATTTGGAGGCAGTTGCCTGTTGCTGTGGTGGTGTTATGTGTTAATTATGAATTACTGTCAGGTGCTGTGGTCAGAGAAGCATCGTTACTACAGAATTAATGAAGCTACTTAAAAACCAGGGGTAATTAGTGAATTGGAGGGAAAGAAAAAGGGGAGGCTGTGTGGGAGGAAAGAAACAAACAGACCGACCCAGAGAGGAGGCGTGACCTAATTTCACCCAAGGACTGCAAGTGCACAACATTGGTTGTTGTTGACCCAAATTAGCAAAAAGATGGAGATCTGACTCCAGTCTAAAGGAGTTTTTCATCCCATATTGAATTAAACTCATCCGTGGGCGGATGAGCATTTGGATTCACTCATCTCTAATTGGCCACATGGTGTGCACTACTTTCTGATAACTGCACTGCTCTTAATTAGTGCCCTCATTTCAGATTACAAATGAATACTGTCAGCTTGTCCTTGTTTAGAGTCGTGAAGTTATTTATTCCAAGTTTGACGAGCACAAAGTGCCCACAAAAAGTTTGCTCTTTTAGCATACTGCCTGAAATTCTAAATACACGATACTTATATTGTGATCAATGTTACATGTCTAATGGAGGAACCGGATAATAAAGTCCAAAGTGAAGAGGAGTATCTCTGCCTTACAATAATGCCCCTGTGCCTCGGCTCTAAATTGCTGGTATGAATGTATAAGCCGCCTGCAAATATCCAAATCAACCTGTAACTATGGAAACTCACTGAAGCAGTAACAAGCTTCATTAACTTGTTTTTTGCCAAACTATTCATTAATATTAAATAAGATAGATAGATTTATAGGTGTATACTTTATTCATCCCCAAGGGGAAATTTGTGTGTGGCAGCAGCAAGCACAGTTAGAAGACACAAAAATATTAGGTATGAAAAATACTCAATATATACAACAGAACAGCAGAGCGTATTCAATTTAAGAGAAATCCTCCATGGGGGCTTTTAATTGGTGACCACGACGTACGTATGTCCCATGTTGAGGGACGTCAATAGATTAGTTGACTCACTGCGTAAAGGTGACCTCCTTCCATCTCACATTGTCAAGTTATTTAACACATTCCTATAAATATGTCCTCCATCAGTGTGAAAGCAAGAGAGATTATAAATTGTTCCAACCACAAGCGTCACTGATGGTTACGGCCATTTATAAAGGTGATTTAGTAATGCTCTTTCAAATGCAAACATAAGAGTAATAACGCATAAGAGGCAGATTAAAGAGACACAATCATATTTAAAAAATAACTGTTGAGGCCTACTGTACATATGTCTGCCGAGGCAATGACCTAACAAACCCAAACTTCTTACCCAAACAAGACATTTCCAGTCATTTCTACTTTCTTATTCTGCAATTTTCAACAAAATGTCAAAAAAGCAATATTTTCTCACTGATGGATAACGTCAAGGCTTTTCATCTCAACAAACATATTGATGAAATATTTACGTCACAACAAGTCTTCCAAAGTAAACAACAAGATATCTTGTTCGTCAGTGCTTTCCAAAACTACACCAAATGGCCGCTACAATAATCATTCATATCACTGGGTTATGGACTGCCACCTCTGTGGCTAAAGGAATTTGCCAAATGTTACTCAACACCAAAATGATTCCAACGAGTTACACACATTTACTTTAAAGAGAATGGCATCAGAACGGTGCAGTTTTAACAGAAACTCTGATCGGAAGTTTCAGAATCTGCAACAGAGAAGAAAAAGGTGGATTGTGCATCCCCTAAATATTTGGATAAAGTTGCTTCTTATGATGAGTGTGTTTTCACAAAATGTGAAATATTGCTATACAAAATTGTAACTTTGACATAATTTGAACAGATTAAAAACATGTTGGAGAAATAGCCTTTATTTTGTCTCCAAGAGAGCTTATTTGGATAAACATTTAAAAATCCGAAATTAGTGTTATAATGCGCTCATTTGGTTTTTCTGAGCAACCATTGAGACGGCAGAATTACATGAAAAGAGATGTTCTACCATGTCTATGGCTGCACTTAGGCAAGACAGATGACTGTTAATGCCTGAAAGAGGTTCTCTGGAATGGCTCCAACTAAAAGCAAAAGTAAAACGGAAAGACAATGTGTGAAAAAGTGATGACAAAGAATTATGAGACAGAGGGCTGTTAAAACGGAACTCCAGAAACCTCGTAGGAAAATGCTGTGTGCTCATTTCTCAGCTCTAATCCCGTTAGCGGCCGGAACCGACTTTTATTATCGGGACATTCTCAGCCCTCTTCGCACGTATGGCAAAAAAAAATATGTAATATGTGCAGTAACAAGATTTCTACTCATCAGCTCACTAACACAACCCTCTCTCTCTCCACCTCAACCGTGTTACGTTTGTGGAGGCAAAGGTATTGTGATTTACCGAATGTTAGGAAGGTGAATAAAGCGGAGGGTGTTTGAAGAGATAAAAGACCAAAAAAAAAGAATTATAGTGTCCTGTGGAAATCAAAAGGAGGAGCTTTGCTTTAAAAGGTGGCACTTTCCTTCAAGTTGTGTGTGTTTTAACATGAGTTTAAGGTCCAAGTGCCCTTTTGGATTTGGAATTTCCTTTACGCTTTAAAAAAAGCACATAAATTACATCATCAAATTAACCATAATTGGGCTGTATTAATTTATTCGACCTTCACTTAAGCTCAAAACTATTCCTTCCTCTAATTGAGGCTTTCGTAAAAATCGTACAATTATTTTTTTATTGCTCAGCTAGCGAGGAACCTTGTTCTCAACGAGTAAAGTCGGTCACATGAACTCAAACCAACGGATCTGTGTTTCTCTGCTGAAGACGAGATTAAAGGCAAAGGCTATTAATCATGATGATGATTTCAAAATTACCCATTTATATTGTCGTGAGTTTGCAGCCTTGTGGTTGTGTGGTTGTGACATTTGTGTGAATTTGTTATAATAAGCATATGAATTCTTGCGTTATGGCCTAAAATGTGTTTTGTAAGGTCACATTAACCTTTGACCACCGGATTACAACACGTTCAACCTCGAGTGCAAGTGGACGTTTGCGACAAATACACTCAAGCCTTCACTTCTGAATCACTTCACCCTTCATCACAATCAAATCACACAAACACAACAAAAGCTAAGCTTGATGAAAGGCCACTCTTTATGCTTCATGGTTCACGGATTGTAATCAAATTGATTTCATGGGACATACACATTTCTTTTGTAGGAATAAACTGTATTTGAGAACGATTTTAAGTCCAAGTTCTTCATAACCGATAATTTGACCTGCTTTTAAAAAGTGTGGTGGTTACGTCACCATATCGGGTTTTCAAACAAGAATGTGCGACTTGAATAATTATGGGTAAAAAACACCAGAATAGTAGCGGGATAATGCCACCGACGGTGGAGCACAGGTGTGCAGCCATGTGACTTCAGCTTGAGAGCAAAGAGATCAGAGCTGGTACTGAAATGATTAATTAGCCAGCAGAACTTCAACCTTGGAACGCAACCTATAAGCTCATTCGCTCTTTAATTAGAAAACAAACACCTCCCTGCCTGCCTACCTTGTGAATAACAAAAATGAACACGCACTTTCATCCAACCAGCCACTGCTGCAGAAGACTCTCCACCTCTCTGTCCGAATGGGCGTATAAAGTTGCTGGAATGGAAGACGGTAATGCAAAATGGGATTGTCAAACTCCAACATAATAGGTTGGCTGCCGTAATGTATTGCAGAGCAATCTAATCGTCAGTAACTTGCGTACATCGGGAAGTTAAAATGGCTGCTAAGTGGTGCAATTTATTCAGTCTTGTCACATTCAATTCACCACTTTTCACATTTTGCTGTTCTATTCATTCTCTTAGTGTTGGTAATTGCCTCTATAATGAGTGCAAATTTGGAAGTTAAAGACACGAGAGACACCTGTACTCTCAAAGAGGAATCTTTCAAATTAATATTATATCTCAATCAATGTATATCCAGCTTTTCAAAATGAAATGTCTGTTTCCTCCAAAGGGAATTCGACTCTCCCTCGACAGCAAATATTCAGCTCATCATCCTACACCTTCGCTGACGAGCGAATTGTCGAAAACACTGAAAGAAAAAGGAGGCGTCTCAGAACGCGAGATAAATGGAAGCTACATGTTGACTTTGAAGGACGTCTGACACGCTGAGTGCCAGAATTAAATTGAAGCGCCAAAGGTGCCAGAAGATGGAAAACAAACGCACAAGACAAACAACAACAATTTGCTTGAGGAAAAGACAAAATGACTAAATGGAACCTTGAAAATTATGCTGAGGTTTATACATGTTTTTAATCCAAACAATCATAATGTGTTCTTTGTCTGATGAAAAACATATATCATTAGCCTGAATTCCAAACGCACAAGTTCAAAAGAGCCTCATGGATTCATTACCATTTATTTTTCTAAACTGAGCCTTCAAATTCAGTTATGAGGACGCCTCGTATATTTCCCTGCACGTTAAACAACAAAAGTAACCTGGCAACATGGCTGCAGTCACGACTGGTGCAAAGACTTCAGATCTGGTTCCAGGTTGGCATTAACGGCTCTCAGCGGCGCTTTCACAAGTAGAGTTAATGGACGAATGGTATCCGCATAATGGAAGGTCGGCTATTAAGGTTGCGACTCACTGATGAGTAAAAATCAATTTTTTTAAAGCAGTCCTGTTTTATAATACATATAATCTTCTGCCACCCTCATAACACAAATATATGATATCAAATAATGTTTCTAAAACCCCAGACAGAGTATCCAAGATGGACACACAGCTGATGACCTCACAGCTAAACCAGTTGATGCGGTGGAGACTTGGTATCAGGTGTATTGGAGTAGTACTATGAGCACACGTGCACAGGATCGAACTACTAGTCGATACTGGTGCATCCCTCCCAGATATTATTACTTTCCAGCATTATGAAATTGGTGGTGATTTCATAATGGAGGTTTTCAAAAATGTGCAAAGCTTATAACAGGGGAGTGATTCTATTAAACTGTTGCTCCGTCCCTGTCTGTTTAAGCCGATTTTTTGTGTGTAATTCATCAATGTTCTTGTTGGTTCTTTTCTGCATTTTTCAGCCTGGAAACAATAAATCTGACTTAACTGCAAAGCTTTAGAAATAAATATTAGATGTGCATGCCAGCTTCCCTTCTGGATATCAATATAAATGAGCTTCACCTTTAATCCACGTTGAACAAGTTAGGATTTTTTTTCTTTTCAGAAAGGTGGAGGACGTCTGCTTCGGGTCAAAAGGGTCCATCTGGCCACAAATCAAGGTTGGTCTTTACACTTACTCCTAAACAGCCATATATACTGAAATGTACTCATGTGAGGAGTTTTGAAGAAAAGCATTCCCCCAGTGAGATATTCTGACTTCATATTTCCTGAACATGTCATTCCCAAGAGGATCCAGCATTTCAACAGTGAACAAACTCATGAATGACATTCAGAGTTGATTCTAAAAGTAGATATACCTGCGGTTTAAAGAATTATAATGAATACAAATACTGAATGGTGTTCATTTCAGAAGCCATTTAAAGATTAACATCAGATAATGAGCATTCTCAATGATCTGAACAACACAAGGTTCCACTTAGTTGTCAAAGCCATCCTCAAGGTTACCTAAATGTTAAGATATGGAAATGATATTAAGATACAGGAACTTGGAACAAAAACCTTGATTAATAATCTTTGCAGAAAATGCAAATTCCCTCCCCTCTGGAAGAAAACCAACTACTCTGCCTTGGCCACTCCTCCGCCAAACTGCAAACAGGCCAAGGGCAGAGTCTCAGGAATCTGCAGAACTAATCCTCAAACATATGGTCTGAGCTGGTTGAGGTTACTTTCAGAACACATTACAATGCAGAAAATCGATCCCATGTGTAGCCGGCTCAGGAAATGTTCTTCCTGGGCTGCTGTAGGGCTGAGTAGACCTTAGCCCAGAGGTGGGCAAACTACGGCCCGCGGGCCGGATACGGCCCGCCGAGTATTAATATACGGCCCGCCGAGTATTATAATTATTATAACATTAAAAAAATATATTAAAAAAAAGTTATTAAAAAAATATATTAAAAAAAAGTTTTTTATTTTAAATAATTATAAGTTATAGTAAAGACCGCTGTAGCGCTTCTCCGTTCCCAAGTTCAGTTTCCCGAAGCACGATGACCACAACAGACCAGCGTTGATGTTTCTTCATGCTTATTTATTGCACAGCGCTCTTTTAGGCTTTCCGTGTGTGCAGCGGCTGTCATTCAGACGCTGTTGTGGGACTACGGATAATATTATGAACCCAGACACCACGGAGTTTGATGTTCCGACGTATGTGGAGTTTACACAACAAGTATAAAGCAGAACTGGTGGTTATTTCCAAGGTGGATGGCAGAATCGGTATCCGTTTTACGGAGATAAGACCGGCGCAGTTCCTGGAGGAGTCGGAGAAATTCACCGAGCTGTGTGCGGCTACGGATAATATTATGAACCCAAACACAAGGGTGTTTCATGTTCCGACATGTTTGGGACTTCCACAACAAGTATAAAGCAAAACTAGTGGTTATTTATTCCATAATCGATACCGGAAAAGACAGCTCTTTTTCACGGAGAGACCCGACGGCGATAAGCCACGCCCCCTTTGTCAAACACTCTCCATCCATCTGATACTGGCCCGGCCCGTCTGTCAAATTTTTTAATTCAATGTGGCCCCTGAGCCAAAAAGTTTGCCCACCCCTGCCTTAGCCCCTCCTACTTCCTGGTTCCAATTAGTTTGGGCCACCATAAAAAGCCACACCATGAGCTGCCTCTTTCTCTCTTTGACTCCCAGGCTTTGGTAGGTGTGGACGTTGGCTCCCTGAGTTGAGGCATATTTGTTGTGAGTTCATGCTTATCTCTCTTTGACTCCCAGGCTTCGGTCCAGCTCCAGGCTCAAGACGCTGACTGCCGCTGCTGTTTTGTTTAACTCCTTTATTTGCTTATATTTATGTTTTGTTTAACTCCTTTATTCGCTTATATTTATGGTTTTGTTTTACTTAGTTTTGTTTTGTATTGCTTGGTTTTGTGTTGCATGGTTTTATGTTAGTTATTTCATTTAGTTGTATTGGTTTTAACCTTTTTAGATGTGCTGGACGTCCTGTATTTTAATATTGTGTCAAAGTTGTTGATTATAATAAATGTGATACTCCTGAAATAATCCTTTGTGTCATTAAGCCATCCACTGCCACATGGATCCTTTTAAACTGCAAGCGCTTTAGTTGTTTTTAGCAGTATTTAAGGTGCAGTAAAAGTATAATTTGAACCTGATCAAGGCCAGGTCACGGCCATGTTTAACCCATCCGTGTTCCCCCCCACCCCCGATTTTTCGATAATGAGGAAGTGGTTTTAAAATACTGAAACGCTTCTAAATCATCAACCACAGGTCCGATTTAATAAATTTAAACAGCTAAAGTACTCTAAACCCTTGTGAGAAGAGAAACGATCCACTACATTTAACAAAAAAGATCGTTATATTTGTATAATTACGTAATAAAGTAAAGCTCCTCACATGACTGAGCGATTATAACGTTTCACTATTTAGCTAATTTAGTACCCCTAACAATGACGGATTTCGCTCAAAGTACCACGTATGTAACCATAGAGACTGTGCGCATCTTCCAGTAGTAGTGGGATGATGTGTGTAAAGTATTGACGTCGCGAGCTGCGAGAAAGCAACTGTACGTCAGTCAGTTGTATTGATGGTAGTTTATTAGTGTACCAGATTAATTTCGTGCACTGTTTTCCGTGTCTGTGTCTGACCTGTCCTGCACATTCTTGCATAATGGTTTTGCTTACCACATTTGTTGCATGTTGCTCCATATGCAGGACATTGGCGTGGTTGGTGTGACTTTCCACAATTTCGGCATATTGTACTCGGTCCTTTGCTTTGCATGTATGTTGCTGACGGTTTCATTTTATTTAGTGTTTGCTTGTCCCATGCTTTACGTTTGTGTTGTACGTGCACTGCTGTCTCTGCTGTCTCATTTCTGGCTGCACCCATGGCCTGTATCTGAGCCTTCGCAGTCTCTGCAGCACGACACGTGTTTATCGCTCTCTCCAACGTGAGATTAGGCTCCCTCAAGTCTCTCCTTTAAGCGCTGATCGCTCAGGCTGAACACAACCTTGTCTCTGATCATGTCATTCTCCGAGGCGCCAAATTCAGTCTTTACTTTTCATTTTCAGTTCAGTTAAATACTTTTCAACTGTTATGTTCTCGGCCATAGGATGCGCCCAAAACTGGTATCGCTCAAACACTGTATTTTTCTTTGGTAAACAGTATGCGTTGAAGGCTGCCAGAATTTCACTCACTGTTTCATTATTGTCTTCGTCAAGATTCTTTTCCAGCGTAGCTATTCTACAACATGCACTGGGCGAACAGGCACTGCAGTAGAATAGCTACGCGGATCTTCTCGTCCTTTCCTTCTGCTCCACTCGCGGTCATGTATATCTGGAAGCGCTGTTCCCATAGTCTCCAATTTTCTCCCAAGTTGCCGGTTAACACCAACGGTGACGGCAGCTGAAACTGTTCCATTTTTAGTTAGCCATTAGCTTTTAGCTGTAGCTTCCTCTTCAGGAAAACTCGGTGTATATTCCTCAGGCAAAATGACGAATTGGACCATCTTCTGACACCATGTAATAGTTCATTATGACCGTTGGCGATTGGAATAATGCGAGTGAGATTACTTCCAGTAGTCCATGTTTATTACGTGCTCCAGCTGAACATACAAGCAGCCAACGTACGTTCCCCGACGCCACACACATACACTGAACCCCGTGTAACACCGCGCCTCTGTTATGAACCTAAACAGTATTAGCACTATATCCTACAGCAACGGCTATTTTTCTTCGATTTTTTTTCCTCGGTGTTTCGAGGTACTAGTTTCATCGTTCCTCAAACGCATCTGAAAGCGCGTCAGATGACGCAGACGGTCATTTTGAGGGGTCTTTGTTCATGTTGCGACGAAGATTTAGGTAAAAATGGCTCATTTCTTTATTTCTGAACCGAAAAACATGATTTTTGGACTGGAAAGGCTTGAAAACATGTCATTGCTTGTGTTTATTGTGATTATTATTGCATATTTGGATGATTTAGGTCTTAATCGTTCTAAAGAGGTGCAGTATTACTCTGGGGCCTGATGGGAAGTCACCAAAAATACAATTAAAAAAACTTGGGGAGCGACCGAGGACTCTTTTTTTTTTGATCAGACTCTTGACTTTTGATCATATTTATGCAGAAAATAAATAATATATTTTCTTTTTAAAGGCAAGGAGTTGCTGATTCTTTAGAGATCAAGGACAATAGGGGCTGGTATTCATAAAGGTCATATGAGCTGTAGAACACCTGTAGAAGCCCTCGGGTATCCCTATTGGGGGACCCTAGGGCTGATGAGGAATTGAGCAGTGTAACCGACTGGGGAATTCCACTACCATTTGTTTGTTGGCTCCAGTTTAGGGAAGTCACAACATTGATGTCGCCATAACGATACCCAGGCCAAAGCTTCCTTTTCCATGTGCGACCGGATTGTTTTACAAGCTGATTTTAAACCAATAGAAAGCCAAATCATCGTCACGCGATAGTCCTTTCGGCCGATGATTTCCACCTCTTTTGCTCTCCACTTGGGCTGCGGTCGAATAGTCAAATAATTACCTCCTAACGTCTAACCCTAAGCACTTTTCCTTAACCTCTGTGGAAAACGTCACGGGGTTAAGGAAAGATAGGAAGGAAAAGTCATGAAGTTAGGAGAAGACAACCGCGGTGTTTGGCAAATCCGACTCCACTTTCACTAAGCAACGTAGTTATGACGCGACGGCAGGCGCATGTTAGTGACTTCTGTCTGCAGCGGTGAAACTACAATGTTCCGAAGATTGACTACAATACCGCAGCTTAGATACTTCGTCCGTCTTCTTACAGTGTTGTGTCATAACGACATAAACAACCCGGTTCATAGTATTACTTTAATAATGAGGTTGGAATAGAAATGAACGAAGGAATATGAAAGTGAAACAACGTGTTTTTCACAGAGTACAAAGCTACTAAACTGTCTTTGTTCAGTTTCAAACATGCTGAATTAAATACGTTATACCACAAACGATGTGTCATATGTGTGTCTCATCTCACTTTTTGTGTTATGGTTTATCTATATGCAGATTATAATCGGATCATAAAAATATGCAGACAACAGTTTATGAAATACCACACAACTTGTGTTGTAATGTGACAAAATAGTTGATTAAAAAAATGATAATCAGAAACATGACTCAGACTGAAGAGCTCGTCCAGTAGCCCTCGGGTATGTTAAACAAGAGTTAAACTGGACGAGCTCTAATGAAAGATCATTAAAGCTTCTGTAACTGAAGTCAAATAAAATAAAAGAGTGAGGGCTGAAGCTGCAGTTCAACACCAGAGAGAATATCAAATACGTCAGTTTGATCACTTTACGTCAATTTCATCACTTTACAGCAGTTTTCAGCAACGTAACGTTTGTAGTTTGCAGCCGGTTTAACAGATTATTGAAAGTATTTCCAAGTTATAGCAACGGTTATTTACATGATCTGCGTTTGTCAGTCATGATGGGTCAAAATGGACTATTCGACCGCAGCCTTGGACTGTTTACCTGCATACAACCAAAGCCTCCTCCAATGTGATTGGTCAATACCAGCCGGTTGTAACATATGCATGCAGAATCTGTTTCGAGAGACTTGATTCTGTGTGACGGTTAAATTGTACAGCAACTGTTCAAAATAAATGACACCGTGTTTGAATCCCTTCGCTTTCTTTTGCTAGTTGTCTCCACCACAGGAAAGGATTCCCAAACAATACCATCACATGTCTCTCATATATCGGATTTGGCACTTTGTAAAATGGAAGTGCTTGAAAAACAAACAAGAAATGGCTGCTTCATGTCAGCCGATGTTTGTCATTCAAGGGAATGAATCCATATAATAAATAGAGATATATTACTGTATATTGTCAATTTAACAATCACATAAACACATCTCCTTTTCAGATTATCCCTCTATTCCCATCTCGAATAGAAAGTCTTGGGCTTGTGGGAAGAGATTTATTAAATAAACAACAAAATTAGATCTTATCAGAAAAAGGTCATCCCTGTCTACAAAAAAGGAGTGATACCCACAACAAAATGTATGCTGTAGGGATGGAATTATAATAAGATGCATTATAACAGATCAAAAAAAAAATTTTTGGAACGAGGTTTTCATGAACAAAATGTACCTCTTTTTCTTTTTTAAATAAATATGTATTCTTCAGATGGCATATGTTTGGTGTGTCGGGGGGGAAACACACCATTAACTTTGTACTTCGATAAATAATGTTATGCTGCTTCCGCCATTGACACTAATTGTTGCCACCAGCAATAAATTAAGCCGCTTTCTCGCTGGGCGAAAAACAACAACACTTACACCCACTAACATCTGGATTTGGTCTGAAGTGGGGAACGTTACAATCAGCATTCATTTCCGGGAAAGAAACATAAAACTTAGTTGGACACACTCCTTTTTGTCCCTTTGATGGAAAGATGCTATGTGATGTGCGTTTAAGTGAATATATACTAAATAAGACCAATACGATGCTACTATCTTCAAAGCTGTCAGACTCCAGTGAGACGACAGTGATTTAACCGAGCCGTTTGTCGTTAAATACACTTTATTCAATATCGAAAGAGACCAAATTAAACTCATAACTGTCTTTGTTAGTCTTTCCACTAACGACGAGTCTCTGGTTTGAAAAAAAAACATATACAAATAAGTAACAATTTTTCGGTGCAGGAAAAAAAAAGAAACGTGAAAAAAAAAAGAGATAGGGCAGTGCAACAGCATAGCGTACTCGTGATGGGAAAGGTCGACTGTCGCCTATTTTTGTGCAATTTCCTAAGATGCATATACGCCCTAATTTTGGCGGTAAAGGTGAAGTGATACATTGTGACTGCATCTAACACACTAACCACTTTTTCAGAAGCATGAGATCTGTATCCCTGTAAAGCCGTTTTGTTTTGTAACATACAGCATATAAACATGTGATTCTAAAATGGCAGTGAAATACCTGCTGGGCCTGAATGCTGTATAGGCTTGGCGGGGAGTTGCAAGGCTGTAATTAGGGACTGGATATTTGACTGTGTGTGTTTTGAGCACAGAGGGGGCGGGGGGATTGTGGTCCAACACCAAAAGCAGCATTCAGAACATCTGTCAAAGGATAAACCTCTGTCCTCGCCTGTAGTGCAGTTAATAAAGTCAAACTGTGACAAAATGAGATTTACCTCCCCTTTCTTTTCCATAACAGCTTGCTTCAAAAACCGCATTGTAGTGCGACCACGTCAGACGGAAATGAAGATAATGTTTTACATAATAGCCGAGAGAGAAAGAGGCTTCACAGACAAGCGGAAGAGAGGAGATGAGACGGACAAAAAAGAAGGAACAAGAGATGATCAAATAGGCAGAAAGTCTATTAGAATTGACGCTGGTTGTTGTGCGGCTTTAGAAAGAACACACAATGAAAGTCAGTGACCAGCCACCTTTTTGTTTACCACCACATCACTGGAGAAAAAGGGATAGTGAGGAGTAAAAAAAAAAAAAGAGAAAGAAAAATGAGAGGGAAGGAGAATGAAAATAGAAAGAGACAGGCCAGCGTTAACAAAAAAAATAAATAAAAGTACACAGAAGGAGTGAGACGTGGTGGAGCGAGGCGGGTCTTTATTTACACTGTAGGATTTATAGCGCCCTGCGTATGCTGTGTGGCACGGGAGCCATTGCCTCCTGGCCGAAGGAAGCAACATCATTTCAAGCTCGAGTGCCCGCTGCGCCATCAAGTGTCCTGCCAAAAAGCACACAGCTGCAGAATACCAACAAAATCCACTGACCTTTTCCCCAACAACTGCTATGTTCATCTGAGTCACAGCACAGAAAGGCCTCTCTCTCGTTACACTGGAGCCTCTGTCTCCCCACTGACTCTAAGCGCTCACGGCCAACATGACTCTCCCATCACATCCGAGCATGTAACCGGCGAAAAGAGCTTTCCCCATGATATGCCACCGATCTCTGAGGAGGAAAATTATGTTTTTAGAACACTCTCCTTGAAAAGAAACAATGATACAAATGATGAGATGAAGGGAGCTCCACAGCTTAAGTTAACTGCTAATCCAGATACCACCAGTCTGTTGTGCATTTTGTAACACAATAATAGGTTTATTATTATATAGAAATAATGGGAATATTGGTGAAACTAAAAATGTTACTAATGGTACAGTTCTGTTTCAGTGTCCCAGTAAACAGCACCAGTAGACGAGCACACATAATAGGCTCTTTTCCATAGACTGTATATAAGAAGTGGTTGTAGTCACCGTGACGTCACCATTGGTGTGTGGACTGCCATTTTGGATTACGGACATTGCCATCTTTGCTTTTTTGCAACGAGTAAACAGAAGTGACCATATAAGGCCTGCGGGCGAGCGAAGTAGAGACGCCGTATACACCTTGTAGCCCCGCCCCATAGCACACCCTGCTACATGGTCTATAGCGCGCTAAATGGGACCATCATTTACTAAATTAACATCATGCTGAATTGAAGAAGACTTCAAATTAGTGATTGAGACCACAAACTGATGTTCACAATGTTTACTGAGGTAATAATTCAAGTGAGAAGTAGGGTCACTTTCTCATAGACTTCCATACTATCAGACTTCATTTTGCAACCAGGGGAGCCGCCTCCTATTGGCCAGTAGAGAGAATGCAAGTTTAAGACACCTCCGCATTTTTCAGAACCAGTGATTGAAGCCAGCTTAAGACAATGTTTTAAGATTTTTTTTGGACACTTAACTGTTCCTGATTGTTATGAACAGCAACCCTGAGGCTGTTCAAGAACAAGTAAGAACAAGTTACAATTTACAGGCAAATTATTTCAATGTTTTTACACGAGTCAAAGAAGCTTTAAAATGGTTTGGAAATTACGCCTGCTCTTTTTCAACACAGTCATTTTGACACGTCATAGCAGGATAAATACAGTTGCAATTGCTCAAAAGAATTATGGTTCCGTTCTATTTGGTGCGCTACTGCCAGCCAGCATGCACGGCACCAGCGCCCTAGCCCACCGAAATGGACCTGGGCCATTAACCCCATCTGCTTGGAGCCTTTTTTTACTACTTTTTCAGAAATGAGGAAGTGAGTTTAAAAAAACTCAAACGCTTCTAGATCATCATCCACAGGTCCGATCTAATGAATTTAAACGTCTAAAGTACTGTAAACCCTTGTGAGAAGAGAAACGATGGACTACATTTAAAAAAAAAGATCGTTATATTTTTATAATTACGTAATTCCGTAAGCTCCTCAACATGACTGAGCGATTATAACGTTTCACTATTTAACAAATGTAGTACCCCTAACAACGGCGGATTCGCTCAAAGTACCACGGCTGTAACCGTAAAGACTGTATGAATCTTCCAGTAGTAGGACTTTACTGTTTGTAAAGTATTGACGTTGCGAGCTGCAAGAAAGCAACAGGAGTTTTTTTTAAATTTTTGCTTCTATGCGATCTCATTGGCCTTCAGACTCATCTGAAATCGCGTCAGATGACAGACGGTCATTTGAAGTACACAACGGTCATGGTGTGAGCAAGATTCAGGTAATTTTTCTATTTCTGAACCGAAAAATTATTATTGCTTTAGGTCTTAATCTTTCTAAAGAGGTGCAGTATTACTCTGTGGCATGATGGGAAGGCACCGAAAATACAATTAAAAAAACTTGGGAAGCGATCGAGGTGTCATTTTTTGATCAGACTCTTGAGTTTTGATCAAATTTATGCAGAAAATAAATAATAAATAATATTTGTTTTAACATTTTTTTTAAAGGCAAGGAGTTGCTGATTCTTTAGAGATCAGGGACAATAGGGGCTGGTATTCATATCACGGTCATATGAGCTGTAGAACACCAATAGAAGTCCTAGGGTCCCTGATCAGGGGACCCTAGAGCCCTAGGGCATGTTATACCTGCGTTTACACAAAAAATGGCTACTGTGGAAATGGCATATGTGCTGGAACAACCACGTCATTAATGCCATTAGTTACAGTCAAAAAGTCTGCCGGTAGAGAGCTCTATTAACGTGATTAGGCAAAGCTCGGGCTTGATGGATGCACATATTTGTACGGTAATGATGTTGGCCGTGGCTCCATAATTGTTCTAACATAGTCAATAACATTCCATCGGACATGTTTCCCTGCTTAGCTCTCTTTATCTTCCTGCCTAATCTTCCCCCTCCTTCATCAGAACAGCAAACAGAAAAGGTATTGCTTCAATATCATGCAAAACCCTAGAACAAATGTTCTTCAGAGAGAATGGATGCTTTTAAATTCTAATCGTTTCCTTTCAAATTGCCTTCAAGATGTCAGCTGTAAGACGGATGTCTATTTAGACCATAGCTGTTCTCAAACCTAGACAATTACACCATTCTTAAGAAGAAATGTTCATGGTTGAATAGGCTCTTTAGGAAACTGAAGACTCTCTCGATGAGAGTAAAGGAACTGGATGGCTGAAGACTTCGGCAAACAACGTACATCAGCTGGAATATTGCACTCGCAGGGCTGTTTCAGCTGTAAAAGGAATTGATTTACTTCTTTCAATGCTATCAACACAGCAGGCTACCTCCTGTTACTGAGTGACGTTAAGAGAGTGACTGCTAGCAGCTGTCACACTAGGTGTTCCTGTTATTCTTCAGTTCAAATAGTACAGCGCGTTTTGGAGCACAACAACAGGAACAACTTGCAATATCGTGCAATGTAATAAAATATTAAGCACTTGCAGCCTCGGAAATGAACTCCTTTCTGACTCACGACATAATGAAACATGAGAATCTTCACAAGGGTAGTAGAGTTAAATACAGAGCCCTTGAGCTGCATTGCCTGATGTTCAGTAAACCAATGCTACTTATGAAAATAGAACATATCTCCTTTGTTTGATGCTGCTGCCTGTTTCTCGTTTTCACAAATGATGTGTTTGTATGCTCAATGAACATTGGGGCTCATGCAAGAACCACATGTACCAAAATATGTCTTCTTAAGCGGCGTTTACGAGTGATTTAGGAGAAATTGCAGCATTCAAATTTGTTCCATTTTCTCTGAGTTTCAACAAAATGTACGAGAGGTCCAGAGCTCACACGCAATTAGTCTGCCGTTACCCAAGTTGTTCACTAATGATTTCTATATTTCATTGCTTTGAAGAATCCAATATAAATTACACTTCATAAGTATGTTGAAATTATCCTGTTTTGGTTGACAAATTATAGGCTAATATAATTCTAAATATATTCATGCAGCATTCATCATGTCTACGCTGGTCATTTTCACAGATATCTGAAATTATACCAAAATATTCTTCCATGAGGTCCTTTGTCGTACAAAATAATTGTACTACAAAAAAATGTACATGGCACCCTCTTGGCCATGTAACTAACACAGAGACACACATTCTTATGAGCTGTATCTGAGCGGACATCAAGCCTATTTATTACCCGAGTGGTCCCAGGCTGCCACACCTGAATCCGCGGCATACCCCGCCCACACCTTGCTGGCTCATTTACCAGAGGTTTCACATTGAGATCAGCCAAGCTGATAGCCGTCTGGCTGTGTTTTAATAATTACATGCACAGGAGGTGACCGGGATAATGCTGGGGCTGTATCGCTGCCGGTGGTGACAAGGCTCTTTTCATCTGATCTTTTCTCTCTTGTTGTTGTTGTGCAACTCTTCCCTATTATTTTCCTTTGATATACTCTGTATTTTTTGGTGCAACTGCCATCATTCAAACTGAATGTAGCCTGCATATCTGCAATGCATGTGGATAGATCATATTACATGGGATCTGATTGTCTTTTATATTCCCTCCACTAGAATACACAAGAGCATTTATTGTTATCATGTGTATGGAACAACAATTTGTTTGCTTTTTGTTGTGTGTATTAACAATTAGTTTTGAAGGTTCCACTGTTATGCCTATTTTATTACTTTAGTTTCTTTCAAGTGCATCACTTATGATTGGCCTTTTATACATTAACCAATCCATTGTAGTTACTTTTTTGTTCTCCATTTTGTGGAATGTAATCCTCCTGGTCTAAAATAATGTCGTCCTGGACTATGTTTTTCAGTTTGTGTTAGTGTTACTACTGCACAAGTACAATCAAAACCGTACAGACGCGCTAAAATGTCCAGACAGAAAATGAACTGCAAGTGCCCTGAAGGACAGCAGACGGACAGACGGTCCTAAAGACGCAAGAGGACGTTGCACAATAACAGTCTCCCGGAGCTCTAATATAATATCACCACCTGTCTGTCCTCACGCTCCGTCTGACCGCAGGCCGTGTTTGACCGCCGCCTAATAAAAAACACATGGCAACGGTCGGCAACGCCAAAGCCTCTGTAAGCATCCTCATTCTGCATCCCAACCACCCACTGCCGTCATCAAGGACGTCCGTTCCCGCACCGTGGTTCAAAGTTGTCTGAAAGTCACGCTTAGAGAGAGAGAGAGAGAGAGAGAGAGAGAGAAAAGGCTGTGACAACAGCATTAAACGCCTCACCACCATCGACCGGCCTCACCCACCCAGCCGTGCACAGCACTGAGACCCCTGGCCGGAGAGGAAGGGCACGGAGCCCCCCGGGGAAGGCGGTCTGGCAGGGGTTGCTGGTACGAGCGGTAAGCCGGAGGGCGCCGGGAAGGTCCGTGTGCTGCGAGAAGTGACCGAGATTAATGCCAGCACCCACGGGTGAGCAAGCCCACAGTGGGTGATGCTCTCACAGCGTTGCCAGGCCGGCTGCGAGCTCGCTAAAGACACTCTGTTGTCCTTGAAACGGATGATTATTCAGCGTGTCGTTCCTCACTGATGAGAGAAAGAGACAGACCATCTAATAGAGACTAACAATCGTTGCTTGCTCAATTTTAGACCCATAATTCATGCAAATGTGCCGGGGGAACATCCCTTTGTCGAATTCTTTCCATTCGCTTCGGTTTTCTCTGTCTTGTAGTTTTTTTTCTCGCAGATTGACTTTGTGTTTGACTTTGCTTGCTTTTCGCCCGCGCTCTTGATTGTTTTGATGAATTACATCTTGTGAAATAATTTCTCTTTTATTTACTTGTCTGTTTGTTTGCCGGCTCGCTTATTCATTTGTACAGAGGTACGAGGGGGGAGTGGGGCGGGCGCTGAATTGATAAGCAGCTCTGAGTTGAATCCATGATATAAATTAGAGGGAAAGAGGACATGGGGCTCTGCTGACGGAGAGAGAAGTATATTAAGTGGTTGTGGGGTGGGAGAGGGGGTAAAGAGACTGGGCAATTGGCTGAGAGAACAATTGAAAAAAAGAGGAGGCAGTGTGGTACCAAATGAGTGGATACACTGCAAAGCATAAAAAAGACATCCAGACTAATTTTCGTGCCAATTGCAATGAAAGTTACACGCTCCAAATGACTCCAAATCTTCATGCAAAAATAGAGCCGTTAGAAGTGTAAAATCCAAAATCTAAATACAAGTGAACACCAGCAGTGGAGCACCAGAATGCTGAACATGGCAAGGGAATAATTCATACGGCAGTCTGCTGCTCGGGGAAATTGAAACTCTTTGAAAGTTTCTAATAAATGAACACAGCGGTCCTGCTCGCCGTGAAGTTACCTCCGTCAGCCGCCACCTTCCAAGAGTCTGTTCACGCATACTGAAGTGACGTGGCACAGCAGAGAGGGAGACACCAGGGGTGACAGAAGAGGAGAGAGAAGGAGGAGAAGACGAGAGGAGGAGCAAGTGAAGAAAAATGGACAAAGAAGGAGGTAGGTGGTAAAAGAAAAGTGAGAATGAGAAAAATAACGGCAGAGGATGAGAATAAAAAATACAAAAAATAAAGGTGTACAGAGGTGGTTGAGAAACCAAAGATGGAGTATGAGGGGAAAAAATATCGAGTGGACGCATGAGAAGACAGGGAGTGGGAAGGGAAAAAGGTGGTGAATAAAAAGAGAGTGAAAAAATAAGAGGGAGTGAAGGGGAAAAGGGAGGATAGAAGAGAGCTGGAGGAAAAAGAATGGTCACAGATGAGTAGAAAAATATAATGTAACAGATAATATGTTTCCCTTAAGTGAGGCGCACCATGCAGAAAATGAGCTGTCTGCAAGTTGTTGTTTTTTTGTCAGCAAATACCCAAAGTAGAAGATTATTATTTCTGCCTGTTCCCTCCCACTAAATGGAGCAGATACAACTATTACTACCTGCTTACACTTAAATGCATAATCATATTAATGCTCAAGTCTTTTTTCCTGGTTGAGCCGGCCAACTCTTCCCATCGGTCTGTCAAAATTGGCCAAAACTGACGTACACATATTTGTTTCTAAAAGAACACACAGAAGTTTGTATTGTTTTAATTAGTGCTGTCATATTAGCGCGTTATTAACGGCGTTAACGCAAACCAATTTTAACGCCGTCAATTTTATTAACGCCGTTAACGTAGGGTGACCAGATTTGAGTTTGTGAAAAAGAGGACACTTCGTTCCGGGGGGGTGGGTTGGAGCAGGAGAGAGAGAGAGGAGGAGGAGGACACTTCGTCGCGGGGGGGTGTAGCATGCAGTGAACTTACATTTACGTTGAGATCGGTCGACCAATGACAGTTCTCTCTACAGTCAGAGCTTGCGCAAGAAGGTGGAACGTGAGGGAGATACCATTTCCAAAACTTGTAAGGGGGTAATAACTATTTTCCCCGACGTAGCAAAATCCCGGACGTTTTTGGAATCCCTGCCGGACGCTTTTTTTAGGTCTCGAAAAGAGGACATGTCCGGGAAAAAGAGGACGTCTGGTCACCCTAGTTAACGCATTTTAATTTTTCTATTTATTTTTTTCCACGAGCACCACGCCGGATGTAGCTCAACCGGAAGCAAAACAATAGGCACGCCGTTTGGGCTTGGAAGCGAGGCTAACGTTACGGTTTGAAATGAATGAATGGTGAGCGCGATACGGCAAAATGAATGATATTCAGTGAACTGCGAACAGGTGCGCGTGCCAGAAGGGAGCGCGAGTGAACACATTGAACACAGCAGGAGAGAACGCAACGTTAGCCAGCTAGCTAAAGCTCCGGTGGAAAATTATTAGCTAACGTTAGCTACAGCTTGATGAATTGAGTCATTGAACACAGCAGGAGAGAACGCAACATTAGCCAGCTAGCTAAAGCTCCGGTGGGAAATTATTAGCTTATGCTGTGTTCACACCGGACGCGCCGCGTCCGGTGTGAACACGGCATAACGCTACCGTTTTTGAGGAGGTAGATTTTGAGGTGAGGGGACTGACAAGGCAGAAGGTAAAGTGGTCCACCGTTCTATCAATAAGCAGACCTGCCAACCTGTACGCAATTTGCGTAGCGGATACGCATTTTGACGTCAAAGTACGCTGGTAATAATTAGTCTAAAATACATTTTAGACTAATTGACCAGCACACATTATATGCAATGCAATATAATGCATGACGAGTATTTAATGACTTATCAATATATAGGTTATATATCAAAGTTGGCAGGTCTGAATAAGGCTAAACTAGAAGTTAACACTAATACAAACATTATTTTTGCAGAATGAGTGTGTTAGGGGAGAAGGATGCAGCCATTGTTAAACAGCTGGATTGAAATGCAGCTGGAACTGGTCGTGGCTAAAACTGGAAGGCAAGGTCTCAATAAAAGGGCAAGAGGTGTCCTTTCATCTAGGAGATGTATTCTCCAAAATCAACAGGCAGGGATTCACCAGATGCATTCTCTGCATCAAAGATATAAATTATGCTAACAAAGGCAGCCATGCTCTCCCTTACCACATTGTGCCTCATATACTGTAAATGTTAGACCCAGTGACAGGCTGGCATGAAATGGCTTGCATAATACTTAGTAAGGAGGCCATAATCATTTTTGACTCATGGCTGAAGTTAAGTTTCTCCAGCTCTCCCCAGGTTGGCAAAAAAAGCATCTCAAAATGCATCAGATTGATGCTTTAAAATATGGAATATTTAAATGTTTCTTACGGGGGAGCATGCCCCCGGACCCTCCTAGAGGGGTAATATCCTTCTCACCTTTTTCACCCCTGACCCGTTTTCATGCCTGGTGCACTCTATAATTTTATTTTGTAAACCCTTGTTTACCTGAAATGTGCAGTAATTTTATTTTGTACCGCCCTGTTTGGCAGTTGTTTTTCAATAAAATAAAGCAAGCCAATCCACTTTTTCATGTTGATAAGAGCATTAAAATGCAAAAAAAAAAAATTGCGATTAATTGCGATTAATCGCGAGTTAACTATGACATTAATGCGATTAATCGCGATTAAATATTTTAATCGTTTGACAGCACTAGTTTTAATATTAAATTGTGCTCATCATCTCGCACAACATAAAACATCTGTGTTTTCACTACGTTACATCTGCCTCACAACCCAGCACTGCTCCTGGTGGCTTGGGATCTCCTCATCTGTCATTACGGGTAACACTAAAAACTAAAAACTAAAAATCAGGACACTGAGCCACCACTTTCTTTTTTTTATCTTTCAAAGAACTGACTCTTTGTTCTCCATCTCAAGTTCTGGAATAATTATGCCAGTGACTCAGAGATGCCATTAATCTTTGAAGGAGCGGTGTCTCTTTGTTTCCTTTCTTTTGAGTAATTCCACAAAGTGTTTCAAAATTAAAGCAGTGGAAGACTTCTAAAGCCGAGTAGTACACAAACATCTCTTTGTATGAATGTGTGTGCATGAAGTGACCAAGTAAAGAATGGTATGCAAACCTAATGTTCATGGTTAATCATTAACTAAATGATATATCTCGCTTGGCTACCGCGAGCCGAGAGAAAGTTTACCGAGAGAAAGTCAAGAGTTGTCAAGGTTAAGCAGATCTAGATGGAAACATCTAGAAGTCCTCAGACTCATTTAAGTCCATGTGAGTTTGAAGAAAAACTCAATTCCATTTTAATATGGCATAAGTGTTTCTTTTCCTAGTTTTTAAGGCTGCATTAAAGTAAAGTTACATGGTTTTCTGAACTTACTGTAACGGTGTGTTCACAGGCCTCTGTAAAAGGTCAATCAGAAAGCTGCAGCTGATTCAGAACGCTGCAGCTCGAGTCCTCACTAAGACCAGGAAAGTGGATCACATCACTCTAGTTCTGAGGTCTTTACACTGGCTTCCTGTCAAACAAAGAATTGACTTTAAAATCCTGCTGCTGGTTTATAAAGCACTGAATGGTTTAGGGCCTAAGTATGTTTGTGATCTGCTGCTACCTTATGAACCATCCCGACCCCTCAGGTCATCTGGGACAGGTCTACTTTCTGTTCCAAGAGTCAGAACTAAACATGGAGAAGCAGCGTTCAGCTTTTCTGCTCCAAACATCTGGAACAAGGTTCTTGAAAGCTGCAATTCTGCTGAGACCAGGGTACCCGCGAGGTCTTAAAAACTTGAAAAAGTCTTAAATTTAGTATTCATAATTTAAGGCCTTAAAAAGGTATTACATTTTGTCAACAGGTCTTAAATTTCGTTCATCAAGTCTTAATTTTTACCCCCTTCCTTATTTGATACGGCGCCACAACATTTGTTTATTGTTCGTTGTTACAACGAATCTTAGTACACCCAAACGTCGCATCCAAAATATCAGACAACCTGTATATGGCTCTGAACTGGCTGAGACGCTGTAGAGTTTAACAGCTGATCGCGCGCCACCCCCCTCCCCAACCGCGAGTGAACTAGCGCGCTCGCAGGTTTGCATCGAGCTATGCGAACCTGCTTTCCCGTTTCCATCGCGTGTCTCACCAGCAGGGTCAGATGCACTTGCCAGTAGTGTTGCAGAGTCCACAGTCCTCCAGCTAAAGATGTTTCTTCTCTGTAAATTAAAGGGTTCTTCCCCAGGTAGCCAAAATGACCTTGTCCGGATCCGGCTTAAGCCAGACACGCCGGAAGAAACATGTCCGGCCTGGGTCCCGTTGCCGATTTTGCTGAGACTCGGCATGAATGACGCCCCAGAATCGGACCGAATACACCGTCCCGATTCCGGCGGCCGTCACTGCTGTCACTCGGCCGTAATTGAAACTAACCTGGGGCCAGCACTGGCCTGAAGCCGGCTACAGAAAACACGTCGCCAGGGTCCGGTTGCCGACTCAGCGAAGTCTCAGAATGACGCCCCAGAATCGAGTTGAATATATTCATCATGACACAAAAACAATACTTTACTTACTAAATTAAGCCTATCAAGATCCCATTGTTTGGTAACACAAGCAGTCCAACAAATGCCAAATAAGATAACATTTTATATATAATAATATATGATAAGAAAATATTGTTGTACTACAACCGCACACAGGTGCACCCACAGACATATCCAGACACACATGTACACCCCTCACAGTTATTGTTTTAAATGGTTCTGTCTTATGATTAAAGTTATTTGATTGATTGATTGATTTCCTATTTTTTTCATTCATACGCATATCAGGAAAGGTGCGATGTTGGTCTTAAATTTCATTTAAAGTGGTCTTGAAAAGGTCTTAAAAAGTCTTAAATTTGAGATGAAAAATCCTGGGGGTACCCTGGCTGAGACCCTCAGCTCCTTTAAGTCCAGATTGAAGACTTTTCTGTTTGCTGTTGCCTTTAATTGATCTAGATTCAATTGCTGCATCTCACTACTGCATTTTATTTCTTAAACTGCACTGCAACTTTTATTTTTTATTTTGGTTTTTGATGTGAAGCACTTTAAATCGCCTTGTTGTTGAAATGTGCTATACGAATAAGCTTGTCTTGCCTTGCCTTACCAGACTGTTGTACTATTTGCCTTTACACACTTCCCACCTCCTGATGATTATTTATAAAGAAAATACTGTTTTGTAAATATTTTATAAAAAATAACCAATAGTCAACTCAACAATATCTTCGCAATATTGATGGAGGTATTTTGTAAAAAAATATTGTGATATGTGATTTTCTCCATATTGCCCTGACCTCGCCACCGATTGTTTTTTGTATGGATACGCAAGCTCTCCATTGATCTAATTGGTCCGAAGTGGGAGAAAACCTCACCATGTCTATGCCCTTTTCATTTCAAATGTTACGCTTGAATTTCTCCAGACTGCTGTGAACTCGTGGTGGATACGGGGGTTACGTTTCGCAGCATGAAAACTACTGTGCAACCTTCAGACAAAACAGTGTGCAGCGGTAATCCACGAGTGGAAGCAGGACAAATGCATTAGCTAGGACCTGTGCAATGGTTCCCACTGCCCAACCTCCTCCCGGCAATGATGTAGTTATTTCTATCCCTTCAAAAAAGGCAGCAGTGTAAGCCTGTGGATTTGTCAGGGTCCCAACAGAGTCTTAGCTGCTGGTCTTGAATGCTTCCAGTGTATCGGTGGTCCTGCAGGGCAGCACGCCATTACGGGCAGCCAGGTGCAATAATCTACTTACAATGTGAACCCATTGTGATAAAGCATATAAAAGCCCCCTTACAACATGTCGCCAAGGCAAAGCCTCTCTCACTTCCATTTTCATTCCTGAAAAGAAAGATCTCTGTGGATGTCTAAAACATTACTCCACGCAAAATCAGCATATTGTAACGCAAAAGCAACCGGATGCCAGAACATTCTTTGCCTCACAGCAATGCAGTAATAAGGACGGCCTGTGTTGGAAGACTGGCTATGCTGAGGCTCAAATACACTGTCTGTTTGTTGAGCTACGAGTATCAGCTACAGCCGAGACGGCATGAAGGAATTAGATCAGGGCAACAATATCACAAAGTTATTTCAAATATCCATGTCACTCAACTGTAGTCCGAAAATAGCAGATATTTATGTAGATCATTTCATTACAGTCATATAACTGTAAACCTAGACCCCGTTTCTTTAGGATTGATCAATCTAAGAGATAAGTATATATTTTTTAAATATGAATGTGTTTGACATTCCTGAGAGCCTGGATGTGGTCGCTGTCCATGGTGCTGAAACGTTTGAAACCAAAAAGTACTACAACTTACTACTACTACTACTACTACTACTAATAATAATAATAATAATAATAATAATAATACTGTAAGTGACGTGGGTTTATCAGTAGGAATAAATCAGTCCAACACGTTCTGGGTTTTCCTCATAACTTTAGTCAACAACTCCACATTCCAGCCGAACCCTCAAGACCCCGTTTTCGCTCTCTCCCTATCTCTTCTTCTCCCCCTCACTTTACCCTCTCACCTCCAGACGCCCGACCAGCGCCGACTAGTGGTCATAACTAATGCATGTAATTAAGTTTACATCATACTACTACTACGGTAATAAAAAGGAAATCTGCAGGAAGGCAACTTCATCCAAAAAGTACAATGGAACCACATTACTCCTTTTTTTCTGTTAACAGATTAGTTTAGAATATTCCACAGAAGGAAGACAGGGCAGTCATGCTTTCCTTTACGGCACTTTGTTCATCTGACCTTCTTTAACTGTTGACAGCGCTTATGGAGGATATTTTTGTAACATATTGGCACAGATATTGATGTTAAATTATGTATGCACCGAATAGCTGATCCACTGAACGTGTGCATATACAATTTATATAGATTTTTATATAGATTTTTTCAAAATTTTATTTTGAATAAAATATTTCCAAAAATGAAACTTTTATACCATATTTTGATCATAACTATAAACATCTAGCATGATCTGAGCATAATTTGATCAAGATTCCCCAAAAAGGCCTTCTCAAGCCGCCCCCAAATGTTTCCAACTTCATGGGTCAAGGCCTAAACAACAACTTACAGAGTTGGAAGACCCCTCTTTGTAAAGATAATGACCTAAAGAATCAGAGTCTGCAAAAATCACAATAAAAGAAAACATTGGGGTGTTACCAAAGAGTTTCAGTAAAAAAACTGTGTCGTTCGGTTAAAACATGTAAACGTTATAACCTTTATGACTAAACATGCTCGGATTTGGGCAAGCTGGGTATTAATCTTTGCATAAATTACAACTTAAGACGTGCGACGCGTTCTAAGAAACCTCCCACAACCATGTAAGCCGAAAAGTTGTTGAAGTAGGAAGTAAGGAAAAAAACTGTCCGGCACAGTCAGGTACTAATATACTACAACGAAGGATTCGTAATGCTTTATTAGACTCCTACAAGCTCGTAGGGTTACAAAGAGGTGTCTTTCATTGAAATCTGACTTTGTAAAGTGTACTTATTAACGATAGTGAAACGTTACGGCCACCGCCCGGAAGTGACGTCGAGGCTACGGGGTGTATGTAATTACATAAACTTAACGGTAAGTTTAATTTTTTCTGTTCGGATAGAACTCTTCCCACAAGGCTTTACTGTATTTCAGCAATTTAAATGAAGTTAGTCAACGTTGTGGTTCCGGAGATCATTTAGGTCAGCGGTCCCCAACCTTTGTTTAAGCCACGGACCGGTTTCATGTAAGACAATATTTTCACCGACCGGCCTTCACAGTGTGGCCGATAAATATGACGTAATAAATATGACGTGATAAAGTGATAAGACCGGCATAAAGACAATTTAGAGTGCATACAAATACAACTCACCATTACGCCAAATTAATGGGAGCCCTGAGCTTGTTTCTCTGCAAAACGCCGGTCCTATCTCGGGGTGATGGGAGACAATAACACACGACGTGTGTTCTTTATATCTGGTAACTTAACCTTTATGTCCAGTCTACTGCTTAACTTAAACCCAGCTTCACAAAGATAGGATGTTGGAAATGGAGGCAGGTTGTCACTGCATTTTTTGGCGATCTCAGGATATTCTTCCTTGATTTTAATCCAGAACACCGGCAGAGTTGAACGGACTTTTAAGTTTCATTTTTGGGGTATACAGACGTAACCTCTTGACATGTTTCAAGCGGTTACGTCTGAGATACAGACAAATGCATCCGGTCATTTTTCAAAATAAAACATATTTCCGACCTTGACTTTCTCTTTACTTATTACCAAGGGACCGGTCCGTGGCCCGGTGGTTGGGGACCGCTGATTTAGGTAACGTCACTTGACTTATTCATCTCTTTTCTTGTCCGATAATGGGCGCCGCAGGGCTTGGGGTGCGAAAGGTTAATGAACAAATGACTATGTTCCAATTCCATACCACTGTGCGACAGACTATAACCTTTATAGTATACAGAATGGGTGGGTTCACCATCAGACGTCCACCAAACTGCAACTTTGAAATTCCACTGCTAGTCAAACTTAATTATATACTATATAGCGGCCTTAAACTTGCATTCATAAGCAAGACAGATTAACCAACAAAAACATAAATTCCCAGCATTCCTTCAAGTATACCATCTCACGTATCACATCAAACAGCCTCCTTCACCTTTCAACAACATAATTACAAAATAATTGCCATTTAAATTGCTCACCAACACATTACTGAATCGGATGAAGATGAGCGTGCAATGTGTTGCATTACACTCTTTCATTTTAAATGAACTGGTAAAGCAATTCAGCCTGCTGTGTGTGGCAATCTTTAAATTGCTGACATGTATTAAAACAATATTTTAAATAATGTATTACAGGTAATATCGACATGACAATAGAGAGTTGAATCAGTACCTCTCGAACATCAAAAAACAACTAGACATCTCCAACTTGATGTGGTTATCAGAAGATAGAGCGTTAGCTGACCAGATGCTACGATTAGCCGTCAACGGGAGTCCGACATCATTCAGATTCATAGCTGTGATGTTATCATTTGACCAACCTCATGAGGACCACATAACAATTAGAATGTCTCTGCCAACATAGATCAAGATTAATGTCTCAGTAATAAATGATGAAGAATGCTACTGGCTGTTTACGAATGCTTTCCATTCTTCTTTTGACTCAGAGTGAGCTATTCGTCAAAAACCAATATGCTGAAGATTACTGAATGAGCATGCTGCTGATTTCAGGCAGTGAAACAACAGCACATATTTGTGTGGTGCATGTGTGTGCAATACATTTCAGGGAGATTGTATTGTCACCAATGGTATTGGATTCAAATACGCTTAGCACTATTAACATTAATATCCATCAGATACTAAATATATGGTTCTCACCATGGTACAGACCTATGGGGATTAAATTATTCATTATGCCTATTTGCAGACGGGAAGAGAGATGCTTGGCTACGGAGGGAAAGAAAACTAGAATAGAAACCTAAAATAGGGTAAAAAGAAGAACAAATAGCTCTGCTAAGTACTTGCATATCTGACAACCATGACAGATGTGCAGTTTTCTCTAAGTTTTAAAACTCTAACCACATGAAGTCATCTTTTTCTTCTTTATTCCGCCCCAACCTCTCCATCTGCAAAATCCCCCGAAAATAGTCTGACAGCATAAGCACTAAACTTGATGATGTAACAAGAAGTCAAGAGAAGTCACAATGTATCAACTTCATGCCTACGGGCCACGAAAGAGCAAATTTAGGTGAATTATTGAGTGCTAGCAACAAAAAGTAAAACAAAGGGAAAGTCTGAATGATGGCAAGTATTCTTGGAAGGTGTTTAGCTCAGGAAAATAAGCCTCATTCTTTAACCCAGTATCTTAAAAACAGGAGGCCAACTGGTTCAGGTAAAGCATGATTGAAGTCTATGTTTAGGTCACATAACGTGCTTGGATATTGTGATATGAAACATCACTGTTAAAAAAAACTACTAAAGCCTATGTTGACTTTTGGTACGAGAAATGACAACAACACAATTGCAAACCCCTCCACCGTGAGCTACACTCCAAGATGCGTTTTGAATGCGACACACAACATAACAATCCCACTTCCTTTGTTGCTTAATCTGGGGACAGAAGATATTTGAAACCTACAAGGAGATATACACCCCATATATACATTCCAGTACAATGATTTTCTTATCTTGGCAGTCAGAATAGTGTACATGCTGAACACCTTTGTAAATAAGAAGACTGCAGAATTGTTCCTCGACCAATACAGAAACAGAAGAAAAAAAAGACAGACTTCCATGCTAGCAATGAAAGGCAGCGACTGAAACAGAAGACAAACTATCAGATTGGGTTTTATTTATTATCGCCGATAGTGATCGTGCTGGGTCCCGTGAAAGAGTTACTTGCCAGGAAGTGCTAAACGTAGGTTGTTTTAAGTGCGTGGGCGCATGACAAATGCCGACTGCTTTTTCTCTGGTGAGGGCAATCGCTCTTGAGCTATAATTCCTGAGTTAAGTGGAATTCTTTTATAAATCAGATGTAAAGGCCAAGGTGCTGTCTGAACTATAAAAAATTTAAAGATACATAAGCAGCTGGACTACAGATTTATCATAACAGATGGGTTTTAAAATGTGATGTGGTCATTTGAACAGACTCAAGGGTCTGTTCAAATGAGTGAATCATGATAAATGCTCTTTGCTGATGCTTTTTTTTGCCAACTCATGAGCCCCCCTCCAACTTCAGATCTCGCTTTTTGTGTGTGGAAAACGCAAATGCCTTTTGTGGAATGCAATCTGAAAGCAAGAAAAGTTTTAAATATATATTAATGTCATAATGCTTTCTGTAAATTATTGTGATGTAACCCTGCTTTGAAAACAACCAAATCTGCATCAGGTAATGGGTAAAGGTAATTTCCACTCTAAGCCGCAGTGTGAATGCAATGCACCATTTTTCATCATTCAAGTAAAGATTGCACAAATAAGAGATGATGGCACAACTCTGCCATTCCTAAACCGCCTTCTAATCCCCTGGTCAATGTGAACTACACAAAAACACAAACACTGACAGCAAACACAACTCCAGATCCTGCAAATATCGATCTGTGTCTCGTTAAAGGGTCAGCTGATTATGAGCCAGCATTTTTCTCTGCACTTTAACAACCATTTGTGTCTGCAACAAAGGGAACAATGAACAACACGGAGGAGCATCAAGCTCTCTGCCTCACTCGAAAGACAAAACAACAATCGCTCAAATCTTCAAGACAATCTGTAGGAGCCAAATGGGATCACACTATATTACTAAATATGTACACTGGGTGGTGCTGTTCCGTGTTCTTGGATTAGCTATATATGCAATCAGAACACGAGTGACGGCAGGTGTTGGACCCCGGAAAAGGGCAAATGGTTTTGACCGCTTTACGATAATGTCGGGCTTCGAGCTACACAAGGGTAATAGGAGACCATATGCACGTCCTACCATTTCCTACCATTGCTGAAACAAAATAAATCATATTATACCATACAACCTGTCGTGGATCCCTGAATCAAGACAAAGAAACACAATCGGAACGAGGCACAACAAAGGGGCGCGTCAGCCAGAACTATCCGGAGGGAAAGGCACCTCAGTAGCCCAGGTAAGGGACCGGGCTCCTTTAACAACAGTCAAAACCCTGGCTCCAGAGCGGCTGCGGAGGGAACCTTGTTTGGGAAACTGCGGCACGTTGGGACGTAACGGAGGAGAGTCCAGGACGAGGAGAGCTGTCGGAAGCCGGTTGGATTTCGGCTATTTGAGGGACGGAGCTACGTCGCTAGCGCTGGCTGCGTCGGGACAGAGCCGCGCTGGTTGGAGGACGGAGCTACGTCGCTAATGCTACAGCGACCACCGGAGCATCAGACCACCGGAGCAACGCACGGCGCCCAACGCAAGGAAGTATATGTAGCGCTACACTGTTTATGGACATTTACATTGTGTGCACACATAGCGGGCCAATAAACCCACTGCATTGGTTGCCGAAGCAGGCGGACAGAAACTAAAGACTTGTGCATTTGACTGTTTGTTGTGACGGACTATTGACAATTTATTTCTGGAGATGTGTGACACGGTGGTGGCCGAGACTCGTGATAATCATGGGCAAGCTGATAAACTCAGTGTGGCTGGCGGTGTTGAAGCACAAATGGAAAAACGGGTTGTCAAGCTCACTGCAAGAGCGCTTGCCGATAAATTAGAAATGTTGCAAAATGGCAGAAAAGCGAAGTTAGCTAAAGCAACTACCAAAAGAAAAGAGATACAATGTTTAATAGCTAAGGGTGATAAAACCCAGGTACAGGGTGTTCTTAGAGAGTTGATTGAGGTGTGTGAGGAAGCAGAAGGCATGCATACCTATCTGTTGGGTATGCTACCATGTGAAGAAAGGGAAAAACATGAAACGTGGTTCAAAGCAAAAATTATGTTCAATGATGAATGTGTTGCAGATACAAACAGGTGGGTTTTATCCAATGCAGGAAATATGTGTGGAGATGGGGAGGATGGTATTGATCCTGGTGACAGTGTTTCCAACGTGGTTAGTAACCACTCAAGCCATAGGAGTAGTAAAAGTGGTAAATCAAGCTCCACCTCGTCTGCAAGGATAAAGACCGAGGCAAATAGAGCGGCACTGGCCACTCGCGCTGCAGCTTTAAAGGAAAGCCATGCTTTGGAGGAGCAAGAGCAACAGCTGAGGAGCTTAATTTGGACACTGAGCTAGCTGCTTCCACCGCTATGTTGGCAGTATTTCAGGCCTCTGACCTGAAAGTTCATTCGCAAGGACCCTCAGATGGCATGGCTTCCTATTTCGAACGGAAAAAAGGGAAAACGGAATTTATCAACAGCTTAAATCCTATGACAAAGGAGTACAGGCCGGAAGGAAAAAAGCAAACCGACATGTCAAAATGGCAGTTGTCACAGGATAAACTACCGTCAAGGGAGGTGCGGAAACTGAGCAATGGTTCAAACCTACTTCACAACCGCAATGCAGTCCCAACGAACAGCATCAGGACAACAATATATTGGGAACGCATCGTTTTCAGCACCAATTAACAGCTTCTCAGTTAAAGGACGAAGAAAGGCATTTCACGAATCCCCATCGAATCAGTCAAATTCCGCCTGCAGACGTACTTGGCATCATGCACAGGCAAAATGAAATAACGGCCACGCTGGTGCACCAGCAGCATTCATCATCTCTGCCACCACGAGATATTCCCACATTCGAAGGGGACCCTCTACAATACAAAACCTTTATTAAAGCCTTTGAACAAGGATTGGAGGAAAAGGCAGGAAGAGCGGATTGTTTATATTATTTGGAACAGTTTACCAGAGGACAGCCACGAGAACTGGTGCGGAGCTGCCAGCATATGGCTCCAGAGCATGCATAAGCAGTGGCTAAGGGTCTTCTCCAAAAACACTTTGGAAATCAGTATAAGATTGCATCAGCATACATGGAAAAGGCTTTATCCTGGCAAGCAATAAAATCCGAAGATGGTAAAGCGCTTCAAGCCTATGCCTTGTTCTTGCGTGGTTGCTGCAATGTTATGGAGGAGCTCCAGTAAATGCAGGAACTGGATATGTCTCTAAACATGAGAGCCATTATGTTGAAGTTGCCGTTCAGAATGAGGGAGCAATGGAGGACCACAGCGTATGGTATAATGGAAACCACCAACCACAGAGCTCACTTCAGGGATCTGGTCACATTCATTGAGCGTCGTGTCGGAATTCTTTCTGACCCTCAGAAGACTGAGAAATCTGGATGCCTTTGCTGTGCTCAAAACCACTCATTGGAGGAGTGCGAACGCTTCAATGGAAGGGAGCACGAGGAAAAACTACACTTGCTGAGGGAACATGGAGTTTGCTTTGCATGCTTATGTGTTGGTCACATGAGCCGAGGTTGCGAAAAGCGCTTGTCTTGCGAAGTGTGTGGTAAAGCTCATCCCACTGTGCTTCATATCAAAAGGCAAATACCAGCTCGGGAACAGTTAAAAGAACCATCTGAGGACCAGTCATCAACACTGAAAACCTGTGGACGTACAGGGGCCGGCAAGGACCGGTGTGTTCTATCGATCCTCCCTGTAAAGGTGAAATCTGCAAGAGGAAATTGCATTATTAAAACTTATGCCTTCCTGGATCCTGGTAGTTCAGCCACAGTCTGCTCAGAACATCTAATGCAGAAGCTGAATATTACAGGCAAAAGAACCAATTTCCTATTGCAGACAATGGGGCAGGAAGCTGTAGTTCCAGCTTACACCGTGAGTGGTTTGGAGGTATCTGGTCTGGACAGTGAGGACTTTTACAGTTTACCAGATGTGCTAACGCAGAAGAAAATGCCAGTCACTGTTGATAATATGGTGACACCTGAAGAGCTCACTACATGGTCATATTTGTCAAAAGTTCACATTCCAAACCTGAACGCAAGCGTGGACCTGTTAATTGGGACCGACGCTCCCAAGATATTGGAACCTTGGGAGGTCATTAACAGCCATGGGAATGGCCCGTACGCTATCAAGACAGTGCTAGGGTGGGTTGTTAATGGTCCGCTGAATAGAAGCAGTGGTGCGGTAGGGGCAGATATTTCCTCTGCTACAGTAAACAGGATATCTGTGTGCAGACTGGAGAAAATGCTGGCCAATCAGTACAATCATGAGTTCAATGAAAAGACGGAGGAGAAGGAAAGGTCCCGAGAAGACCTCAAGTTTCTGGAAACCATGGAGCGTGCGGCAGTACTTTAGGATGGGAAATATTGTTTGAAGTTGCCCTTCAGGAAACAAGAGGTCTATTTGCCCAATAACTTGGCTGTGGCCAGACAAAGGATTCAGGGCTTGAGAAAAAGGTTTCTTAACAACACGCGTTTGCACCAGGAGTATGCAGGGTACATGAACAAACTCATCAGTAAAGCCTACGCAGAGCAAGTACCTCAGCAACAACTGCATTGTGGGAAAGGGAAGGTGTGGTACATTCCCCACCATGGTGTCTACCATCCAAGGAAGGAATCCCTTCGAGTGGTGTTCGACTATGGAGCCACATTTCAAGGAGCATCATTGAATAATGAACTCTTGCAGGGTCCTAACCTCACAAGCTCACTCCTTGGCGTTCTTACTCGCTTCAGACGGGAACCCGTTGCCTTCATGGGCGACATTCAAGCCATGTTCCACCAGGTGAGGGTGGCGGAAGAGGACAGAGATTTTCTTCGTTTTCTCTGGTGGCCAGATGGAGATGTCACTAAAGATCTAGTTGAGTATAGAATGACCGTACACTTGTTTGGTGCCGTGTCATCGCCCAGTTGTGCAAGCTATGCATTGAGAAAAACTGCTGAGGATAACCAATCTGAGTTTGCGACCGAAGTGTCACAATCTATCGAACATGATTTCTACGAAATGACTGTTTAAAGAGCGCAGCCACGGAAGGAGATGCTATCCGGATAATAGCAGATCTTGTTGCTTTATGTCGGAAGGGCGGCTTCAACTTGGAAAAATGGATCAGCAGTAGTCGTGTTGTTTTGCAAACCATTCCAGAGGGTCAAAGGGCCAAGGATCTGAAGTTATTGTACTTGGACTGAGATAAACTACCAGTAGAAAGAGTTCTGGGGCTGCAGTGGTGTGTGGAGACTGACTCTTTCAGGTTCAAGATGGAGTTAAAACAACGGTCTTTCACCAGACGTGGTATGCTGTCAGTTACTAGCTCAGTGTACGATCCTCTGGGTTTCCTGGCACCAGTCACTTTGCTGGCCAAAATGATGCAGCAAGAACTCTGTAGGAGAGGTTGCGGCTGGGACGATGCTTTACCACAAGACATCTTACCCCAATGGAAACAGTGGTTGGAGGATTTGGATCAGCTGGCTACATTCAATGTGAAAAGGTGCATTAAGCCAGTGGACTTTGGGGAGGTCAGACATACCCAACTACATCACTTTGCTGACGCCAGCAAAGGTGTATTCGGAACTGTAACATACATCCGGATGTTAAATCAGGAAAAACGCATCCAGGTCACCTTGTTGCTCGGTAAGGCCAGAGTGACACCACTGAAGGCCGTAACTATACCAAGGCTTGAGTTATCAGCGGCCGTCCTTGCTGTCCGAGTGGATGAAATGTTGAGGAAAGAGTTGAACCTACAGTTGGAGGATTCAGTGTTTTGGACCGACAGCACTGCAGTGTTGAAATATCTTAACAATGAGGACAGGCGCTTTCACACGTTTGTGGCTAACAGAATTTCAACCATCGGAGAAACATCTGAGCCTTCACAGTGGAGACATGTCGCTTCCAAGGACAATCCAGCTGACGACGCGTCAAGGGGAATCAACGTCTCAGACTTTGTGAAGAATAGCAGGTGGCTCGAAGGTCCTGCGTTTCTCTGGAAACAAGAGGACTGGCCGAAGAATGTGTTGGAAGTCTCAGTGGACTCAGACGACCAAGAAGTAAGAAAAGAGGCGACAGCAAATGTCATTAGTGTACTTGACATGTCTAATCCTACTGACCAACTTATTACCTACTTTTCCGACTGGAGGAGGCTCAAAACAGCAGTCGCTTGGTACCTCAGGTTAAAGACCATGCTGTTGACACAGACTCGTCAGAGAAAGCAGTTGGAGGCATCTGTGGCTAATCAGTCAAAGGACACCAGCCGGACTACGTCGAAGCGGGCTGCTACACGACAGAGCGTCGCAGAGGAGCCAAAGATGTTGATCTTGACACTTGATGATCAAGTAGCAGCAGAAATCACCATAATTGGCTACTGTCAGTGACAGAGATTTAAGGAGGAGATTGCTGCCCTGTCGTCCAGGAAAACAACAGTGAGCCGACGGAGTCCAGTGTATAAACTGGATCCAATTTTGGAGGATGGACTCTTGCGAGTTGGAGGGAGGCTGGGAAGAGGAGCAATGCCTGAAGAGGCCAAACATCCACTCATCCTCTGCAAAGATCAACATGTATCTACGCTCATTCTCCAGCATATACACCGCAACCTGGGCCACGGTGGACGGACTCATACACTGTCCACGATGAGGAAGAGGTTTTGGATCACAAACGCCAATTCAGCTGTCAGAAAGGTCATAGCCGAATGCAGCTTTTGTCGACGCTACAATGGAAGAGTGATGGAACAAAAGATGGCAGATCTTCCTAGAGCGAGACTCCTTCCTGATCTACCACCATTCACCAACACAGGAGTAGATTACTTCGGACCAATTGAAGTAAAGAGGGGAAGGTCAACCTGTAAACGATACAGTGTTGTTTTTACCTGTATGGCGTGTAGAGCCATCCATCTGGAGGTAGCAGTCTTGCTGGAAACAGACGCATGCATCAATGCTTTGCGGCGTTTCATCAGCAGGAGAGGACAAGTGGTGCACCTAAGGTCAGACAACGGTACCAACTTTGTTGGGGCAGACAGAGAACTAAAGAAGTCACTCACTGCTCTGAATCATGATCGGATTCAGGGAGTTTTGTCACAGGCTGGAATTCGTTGGAGTTTTAATCCACCAGCAGGTTCACACCATGGTGGGGTGTGGGAACGGCTGATCCGCCTGATAAGAAGGGTTCTCAGCTCCGTTCTCCGTCAGCAGAGTGTGGATGATGATGGACTCCATACAGTGTTCTGCGAAGCAGAGGCTATTTTGAATGACCGGCCAATTACCAAGCTCTCGGATGACCTCAATGACTTGGAACCACTCACACCTAATCATCTACTTCTCTTGAAGGGTAAACCAGCTTTACCACCTGGAGTGTTCGAGCCTCATGATCAGTATGGAAGAAGAAGATGGTGCAGTACCTCTCAGATCTTTTCTGGAAGAGATGGGTGAAGGAGTACTTACCCTTGCTGCAAGAGAGGCAAAAATGGAACCAGAAGAAAAGAAGTTTGGTTGCTTGAGATATTGTGGTAATCATGGATCCTTCAGCTCCCCGTGGTTCATGGCCACTTGGCAGGGTTTTGGAAGTATTCCCTGACCAAAAGGGACTTGTGCGCTCTGTGAAATTACAGACGAAATATAACACAATTGAAAGGCCAGTAACAAAACTGTCTCTGCTACAGGGGGTTTAAATGCATTTATCTGTACTGGACTTGGTCGTAACTCAGCCTTTTTTTTTTTTTTTTGGCTCCTTTGTTGTATTTTGTTTGAATTGTTATGTCTGCCTGCATTATCAATTAGGGGTCGGTGTGTAGGAGCCAAATGGGATCACACTATATTACTAAATATGTACACTGGGTGGTGCTGTTCCGTGTTCTTGGATTAGCTATATATGCAATCAGAACACGAGTGACGGCAGGTGTTGGACCCCGGAAAAGGGCAAATGGTTTTGACCGCTTTACGATAATGTCGGGCTTCGAGCTACACAAGGGTAATAGGAGACCATATGCACATCCTACCATTTCCTACCATTGCTGAAACAAAATAAATCATATTATACCATACAACCTGTCGTAGATCCCTGAATCAAGACAAAGAAACACAAACGGAACGAGGCACAACAAAGGCAGGGTTTCCCCTACCGTTAGAATAGGGGGGCGGGGCGCCCCCCTGAAAAAACCCTCCGCCCCTCTGTAATTTTCTCCGTCGCGCCAGATCACAGACGTGATTTAAGGTTCCCTTTCCTATAAACAGGTCTACACCTTGTTCTTTTATTAAACAAACTCAATGTTCTTATTTTATTGATCGTATTTCTGTCTATTTCTGTCATGGTCGCGTTTACAACTCTACTTTGCTCTCGGTAACGCGCACCGCGGAGATCCGCCCCGATGCCCACAGACTCGTGCGCGCGCACAGGTGGGCAGAGAGCACACTTCCATCAGCCGGCAGAGAGCGTCCAATAATGTCGCGTGGAAAGAAAACAGATATATCTGCGTTTTTTAAACGCTCCCAACGTCGCTCCCAATGTCCCAACGTCGCCGTCGTCGCCGACCCCCCCCCGGCCGACACCCCGCCCCCCTGAAGCTGTAAACCTAGGGGAAACACTGAAAGGGGCGCGTCAGCCAGAACTATCCGGAGGGAAAGGCACCTCAGTAGCCCAGGTAAGGGACTGGGCTCCTTTAACACAATCTATTGTTCCAAGAATTTAAAAGATTAGAAAATAAAAGCTGTGGAATACAACAAGTGCATGTTCTTTTGAAGCCTGAGCATGATTGAGAACTGGAAAGTTATTTGACTTTGATATCAAATATCTCGCAAAAAAAACATCACTTTCTTCACTTTATGTTGCGTTATAGAACAGAATGATTTGACTGCCAAGAACTTTAGGTACTCATTTAATGTGTGTGTTGTTTAAAGTGGCAATCCTTTAAAGTCGAGATGAAATTAAAAATGTTTTTTAACCCTTTTCGAACACCTCCCCGGTTGTAGTGTGCACATATTTAACAATGCATTCTTTTCATCCTGTACAATACAAAATATGAAGTGTGCTTAGGTAACCAATTTCAACCAAAAATACCATGACATCTATCCATCAATTGAACTTGTATTTCACAGAATTTTAAGAAGCCTACAAAATAGATGACAAAAATAAAAAAGTCCACAACATGTCAAAATTGAGGAAAACTGCAGGATGAGTGTTTTTTTCCTCACAAAGACCCTGTGCCACAACTTCAAAACAAAAATGAGTTAAAAATAAACAAAAATACTCCAGTTGCTGTGGCAGAAACTTCTTCTCTCTCCCTCTCTGAAACGAGGTACATATTTAAGGCCTGCAGCTGCTCAGACAGACGGAGGGTCGGTGTCATGACTGAGTTCAATCGCAAAAATTCTGCATGAAACGAGCTCAGGACGTCTCGGACCACGCAACACTCGCATTGATCACTGGATACCAGTGGGGAGAACTGGGCCCTGTTTCTCGTACCTGGCTTACTGAGTTAGCGGGCTAATTGTCAGGATAAGATGACGTAGGTCTGGCTTATTCAGTTTCTCGAAGCAAGCTTCATTGATGAAGGAGCGATATTAGTTATATTAGTTTTATTGGGAGAGAGTTCTTTGAGATCGCCAAGATCCGTTCTCACATCCTCATGACTTCCTGTACGCGGCGCAATAGATTCTGCTGACAAGGAATCATTTATTTACGAGAGTTTCTCGAGCCGCGGACATTGATCACCACAGGCGCAGCCGATCGCCCGTCTCACAGACAGAGACTCTGACCCGCTGCAGGCCGCGCTGTTCTTAAGTTTATTTAGCGCTTAAGAAACTTATGGATGTGTTGAAAGCACTCATAATTATATGACAGTGTTATTAGTACACCATACATATCATTATTGTAGAACATGATTAAGATGGACTCATGATAAGAATACAGATAATCACACACAATTTATTTTCACTGCTTCAATTGATTGAATTTCTGATTATGAATAATACATATATACTGATCCGCCCATACACATATTCAAACTCCTAGTTATATAGAATTATATGACAGTGTTATTAGTACACCATACATATCATTATTGTAGAACATGATTAAGATGGACTCATGATAAGAATACAGATAATCACACACAATTTCTTTTCACTGCTTCAATTGATTGAATTTCTGATTATGAATAATACATATATACTGATCCACCCATACACATATTCAAACTCCTAGTTATATAGAAATATACACATACATGTATATACATATAGTACATGATTCATACGCGCATACAGTACATATATCCTCATAAGTATATCTTTATTCGTTAATATAATCTGATTGATCTGGGTGATGAAGCACTTAAAATTTGCGGATACATTTTCCCAACACTGACATTTAACTTGTCTGATATATTTGCGGCGCTTATGTCTCGCAGCGGGGCGATGTTAAGCCCCGCTTAACATCACCCCGTGGCAACAATGTTACAAAAACGTTGGAATATTCACAACCCGTTTGCTGTGAATGATTAAGGTATTGACTTCCTCATATGTCTTCATGATCATCTCCTGCTTCTCATCGGAGAAATAAAAAGAGGTTCCTCTGAGTTTATTTGCTATTGTACTGTTAGAAGATCGTGGTGTCAGTGCTCGACTATTATTCCTTCTGAAGAGGAGCGGGCACGCGCATTTATCCAGAGGATTGACGTCTGGCTAGAATTAACGAGACCGTTTCAGCGCGGATCAGCCGTGAAGAAACCCAGATAGCCTGATGTCAATCATCTCGCTAATTTAAGATGGAGATTAGGACATTTGCCTGACTTTGTTTAGCCAGGTACGAAAAATAGGGCCCTGGTCATTGTGTGTCCCCGGAGATGTGGAATATTAATCAGAGGCAACGATAACGATGATGATTAATTTACTATTAATTTAATATATGGAAATTAAGAGATAACAGCAACAATAAACATTTCCGGGAAATAATTAATCGTGGAAAACTAACTGTTGATTATAGATCAGTGATTCGTAAACCAATTGAATCAATCATCGTATTTCTGAGTACTATTGTTTGACTTTTTAATCTATGTTCAATCTACATAAGAGTATTTGTGTTGACCATCAGCTTTGTGCGTTTAAAGCATGAAGCTAGGATTCATTGCAGCACTACCGTTTTAGACCGGTTCATATTTAGCTTGGTGGATACAAATTCATGTCAAACCATTTAGGTGCATATTATCTTTTCTATAACTGCTTTTGGGGATCCCTTCACATTAAACTGCATTTAAATGTGTTTGTGGGTGGGTTGTAGTAGCTTATGGACGATGTTATACTTTAGAGGCGTGTGTTTGGATGTCAGTTCGCAAAAACAGTGAGTGGGGTTGAGGTCTAACATATTCATTACTTTCTAATCTTCCACTTCCAGATCTAACAAAGCAGGTGAAGAAGGAAGGTGTGGGTGGAAGACAAATATCCAAGAGTCCGATTATGTTTATTCCATTTCACTTGGAATTGGCAAACAGCCGGGCTACATTTAAGACGTAAAAGATGCTGACCATTCACGGAGCGCATGTGCTACAGAATGTATCTTTTTTACTTCCTACACCTGCAGCGCACATAGAGCAAAGCAGAACGCTACCTGAAACTTCATTGAGTTTGTGTAGTCTAATATGGGATAACGTAACATCTGCGGACTACATTCGGCTACGTAAGGGATTACGAAGCAGCCGCCTACTGCCAGAATGAATGCTAGCAGACGCTTTCAAAACCAAACTGCCAATACTTTTGTTCGGCACATACACACAACTCAGGCGTTCAGTGCAGCATGGGCTAATGCTGCAAAAGATGATCTAACAGCCATTTCAGGTTTGTTCTTTGGATTCACAGTCTTTTTCTCTATTAACGCCAATCCAAACGCATCTTCAGGAACTCTCTCTATGGTTGTCTCAGAAATCAAAAGGATCCAATTTCCTGAAAGCGAAACAAACCGGCATAACCCCTGCTGCCCCAGGCTATTTCGGAAAATAAATATTCTAATATTCAATCTACGATGTGAAACGACTGTAATCAGTAAAAGGTTTGGATTTATTCTTCTTAAACCTGTAAGAAGCCCGAGGGGTGAAGTGACTGAGCTCAAGTGTAGCTGAGGTTTGGAGACAAATGACCACAGGGAGATGTGGATCCACGCTGATGCACAGAGCTCTCGTGTTAGAAAATAAAACGTCCCCGGAGAAAACCGCTCACCACAACACAGTCATTAATTCTGCATCATGACCTGCATGTCTGCTGGCTGCAGCCGGGCAAAGGATATCCTGTGGCATCATTATATTAGGCGTCGGATCAGAACAGCAACAAATAACAGGAGGGCGGTGGTGTTTGTGTGATGTTTGGATTCTGAAATCAAGAAGAAGAAAAAAGAAAGAATAAAACAAAACACATTATAAAAGGATGACACCATGGTCTAACAAGGGGAGGTAGAGAAATCCACTGAGCCAGAGGCTTAACCTTGTTTTTCGTCTTTGTTTTTGTTTTATATCTGCCCACTTCCTGAGAGGTGACCCACAGCATTATTTCACACAATGTGGTCCCCAGAATAGACAAGAGAACAAAAACCTGCAGCTTTTACAAGCATATCTCACCAGGGCCAAAGCATTCCCCGAAAGATAAAACCCCAAAAACACAAGCTTACACTGAGGATTAAAGGAAAACCACCTACGACAGACAGTCGTGAGCCGGACCAACATCAAGAAAGCAACAAAACAAAAAAGAATTACAGCCCACAGATTATGTGTTTCATTCTTGCAGGAAATACTGCGCTCATCCAGAAGTGGTTCATTGTGTATTTGTATATAATAACTCAAATTGTAATTAAATTCAGCGTCATCACACTTCTGGGGCATTTTCTCTAAGCCTCCAATAATGACATAGATGGCTTTAAATGGTAGTGAACTGAAAAACCGGTGCACCTCATACAGCTGTTAAACGGTGTTTAGTTGGCTGTATAAGACGCCGAGGGGTGGGATGAAACGTCGTTATTTAACACCCTGGGAATGAGGACGGGCGGCATGAACACTTTATTTTGGAAACTGGTAATTAAAGAAACTGCAAGTGCCTGATTTTGGTTAAGGTCACAGGAGAAACAATGTTTTGCTCATTTAAGTCATCAGGAGCCAGAGGGAATTATCTTTAATTTGCACAGTTAAAAAGAGCATTTTATGAAAGAATCATGTAATGAGCTTAAGTAGCCTCTCAGCAGTAAATATGTTTGCTTCCAAAGTTGGAACCTAATGTGCACTTTTGGAAACTTCAACCTGAGGTGGGTGCAGAGCGTCCCTCCCGCCTGCTAAGAGTTCTGGAGCGTCAGAATATAGAGCAAGTAACAGATGCAGGACTTTGAGCTGTACACCTCAAAGACACAATCATCTAACCACTACACAGACATATTCTGTTCATTTCTAGTAGTATGTGCCAGTTTAATGGAGAGCTTACTATTTTATGCAAGTTTCCTCTTTCTCTTGACCCCTCGCCTCTAGAGATGTGAATGAAACAGGATCCGATGGGTACCAACGAGTCTCCCCTTTACAGACATGCCCACGTTATGCTAATCCCATGCAGTTTTGGGAAAAAAGAAAATATGTATATTGCATGCCGTATAAATGTGCTACAAACTAGACACCACGAACATTCAAATTATGTATGGCTTGGCAATAAGGGGGGTTCTGAGAAGTTGTAGAAATCTCCAAATGTAAAAAGTTTTAGATCGCTTTAACCTCTTCTACTCCGCTTGGACGCCCGCGTCCATTTTCCCCTCCCCTCCCCCTTACGTCTTGCTCACGCAGACTACGTCATTAAACATGGCCGTGTTTGGTATCCCAGCATTCAAGAACTCCTCATCTTTGAAAAGAAAACATTGATTTTCTTTTATTTCTTATGCATTTTTCACAAGAGGAGCCCAAACACGCACTGTCGACAGTCGCGATAACCGCTGCAAGTCGGGTCTTGCAGCATTTTGACGGCAAAAGTTACAGGATACGCCTGACTTTACGAGTGGATGTACTAGCGGAAGGTAGCATGGAGCTAGCGGCTTCAGAAAAGGTAAGAGACTTTACTACAAACCTATTTTTTCTCTGACATAAGCCATCAATCAACGGGTTCATAATTTTCCCTTTTCATGAGCGGTTTTTTTCTGATGATTCCTTATGGTGTGTCTGTGTCTAAAAATGACTTTGGCGATCATAATGACGCTTGTTTTCAATACTGTACAATGTTAGCATCAGGCTCAGTGCTGTGCTCACTGACAGTAATGTATTGAAGCTAGGAGACCAAGTTATCTCTGAAGAAACATTGTTTCTAAACTCCCGCGAAACGGAGCTCCCTGCCTCGCTCGTGCGTTTTACACCCAGCAAGTCTGCTCTTTAGGTACTACGTTTTCGACCACAAATACTTGTTTTTTGCGATGGCTAAAAGTAAAAGTAAAACAAAGTATTCTGTCCAAGAAGCATTAGAGAAGATTTTTGAGGATTCCTCAGACAGTGACCAGGATTATGTCACAGACGAGGAGGATTTATTCATGCGTGGGATTGATCCGGTGTTAGACAAGTAAGATTAGTCATATCATGGCTGGTTTACCCTGTATTTATTTCATGTTTCACATGTGTTATAGTTATATCTTTGTGCTATTCTGGTGTGACTATATAAAAAATGACTACTCCACATAGTCATTTTTGGTGGAGAGACAATACTTTTTACACATGCTATTTATCGATTGTATGTTTAGGATGTTTTGTTCATTTGACCATTTGAGTAGTTATGACTCAAATGTAGATATTCTAGCTTTCTGGCTGACACAATTATTTGTATTAGTAGTTGCATAAACTATTTATAATCGTATTTATTATTTTTCTCAGTGTCGATGAGGAAGATGATGATGACGATGATGATGATCATGATGATGATGTGGACTGGGAGCCTCCGCAGGCCTCTGCCTCTCCTGCTGCCACTCAACCGAGAAGGAAAAGAAAGCCACGGTATGTGTTTCATCTGTGACTACAAGTATTTTGCATGCTATCATTGAACTATTGTATTTTCCCATGGAGATTTCATATTTGCATGGAGCTACACATTTGTGAATAGAATTATTATTACAGTAGTACCAACTCATTCTAAAACTTTTCTAACAGTCTGGATGAGAACACAGATCAACAACCTGCACCTTCTGCACCCACCCCGAAACTCACACATCGCAGCAAAAGAAGAAAGCCATTGACCACACTGAGCAGAGGTCGGAGAAGAGAGTCATCCAGCTCAACATCAGCACAGCCTGCACAGACCCCCACTACACAAGGGAGAGGTGAAGAGGAAGTTGAGGAGACTGTAAAATGGCGTGAGAAGGAACACCCTGACACCCAGCCTCACCCACACAACTTTCGCCCTCATCATCCAAGTGGCCCCACTATCAGCCGAGATTCAATTTGGTCACCCTTCCAACTTTTCAAGCTTTTTTTCAATCTCACTGTGGTACGTACCATCATCACAAACACAAATAAGATGGCACAGAAACTGAAGACGGCAGGCAAAAAATTCAGATGGAAACCCGTCACAAAGGATGAGTTTTTCACCTTTTTGGCCGTCATGATTTTCTGTGGACTGGTGAGGTGCCCTGCTAAAGATGACTATTGGAGAAAAATACCGCCTTACAATTCTCCCTTTCCAGCGTCAGCCATGAGCCGAAACCGGTTCAATGCCATCTTCTGGTGTCTCCACCTCAGTGACCCTGATGAGGATGAACAAAATGAAAAGAAAAAGGGAACTCCACAGCATGACCGGCTTTTCAAAGTCAAGCCACTTTACACTGACATGATGTTAGCCTGTAAAGCATCCTATCATCCTGGCCAGAAGCTGGCCATAGATGAGAGGATGCTAGCCACAAAAGCAAGGCTAGGTTTCAAACAGTATTCTCCACTAAAACCAACAAAGTGGGGAATAAAACTGTTTGTGCTTGCAGACATGCATGGCTACACATGAAACTATTTTATCTATGAGGGGAAGACAGCAGAACAGTCACCAGATGGACTGGGCTATTCTACTGTGATGAGGCTTCTGGAAATTCCACTGTTGGGGACAGGATATAAATTATTTATGGACAACTTTTACACCAGTCCCAAGCTTCTGACTGATTTGGACCAAAAACGTATCATGGCTTGCGGGACTATGCGGGAGAATCGTAGGGGTTTCCCTACCACAAAAGACCACAAACTGGTGAAGAGGTCCAAGCGGGGAGACATCAGATGGCTACGAGTGGAGAAGTTGCTGTTTGTCCAGTGGATGGACACTAAACTGGTGACTGTGGCATCTAACTTCCACCAAGCTTTCAGTGGTTCCAGTGCCACGTGGAGGCTGAGAGATGATGGTGGAGTTGTCCGCAGAACTGATGTCCCCATTCCAGATGCTGTGAAGGACTATAATGCCTACATGGGAGGAGTGGACCTTTCAGATGCTCTGATAGGCTACTACAGTGTTCTCCACAAAACAATGAAATGGTACAAAAAGGTATTGTACCACATGGTGGACATTGCTGTGGTGAACAGCTTCATAATTTACAAGCAACTTGCTGATGACAAAGGAGAGACCCTAGTGACACACAAAAAGTTCAGGCAGCTCCTCATCAGAGAAATAACTGAGAAGGAGCCATCTCAGCCATCTCAGCCTTCACAGCCATCACATTCAGCAACATGTGCACCCATCTTTCCCTCTCAGCATGCAACAAAAGGTCGAAAGCAATGTGTTCTCTGCAAGAACAAGACCCCGGTGGTTTGCAGGAAGTGCAACACCCCCCTCTGCCTTATTCCAAAAAGGAACTGTTATGTAAAGTGGCATGACAATCTGAAGTCATGAACAAAGACATATGTATATATGCCTGTAGCATATGTTTTGTTGCCAAATGTTTGCTGTCCATGCCCTGCATGTTCATGTTAGGGCATGCCTTTTATGCTTTTGTCTATTTTTCAATATATCTGTTCCACTTGGAGTCAAAGTTATATTTTTCATTGTTATTATTGGTTATTACACAGTTATACACATTGGTATATGTTTGATTGTAAATTGTAAATATTGCTCCAATTGATGAAATATATCTAAATGTAAAGGAAAAAACACCTTTAGTGTGTCAGAATATCATTTGGTTACCATGTGTGCATTTGGAGTCTCCAACTGTTCTTTTTGTAGATCCGCCTGGATTTCTTCATAAAGAAAACACTGTAAAATGGTCATACTTTGTCCTATCTTCTTCAAATTTGAGGCAGGTGTTCACTGCTAGTGTAGTTACAGCCCTATGCTGTCCATAACCTGTAAAGATACAGCTACAGGCAGTTATGTATACTGAAAGATACTTTTTTATTTTAGGCGGACACAAATCTTCAATTTCTATTGACTTCAAAGGCCCACTGCTCTGTTTCTGTATTACCTACAGGTTTTCTGACACTTTCACAAGACACATTAGGGGGTTTTCTTTCTGGCAATACCTCATTGATGCAAATAGGCAGAGTGGTTCAGAAGCTACAGCCATTTTGCCAACTGAATTGAATTGAATTGAATTTTAATTTTGGTACATCACTTTAGGCGTTTTTCCTCCAAAATAGGGGTGGGGTGGAAGAGGTTAAATCACAGCATGCATTTTTCTATGATGTTACTCAAGGTTTTGAGTGTCTTCATGTGGTATTTTGAAGATACTTTTGAGAATTGTTAAATAATGGTTATAAGTAGCACCACATATGTGTAATAAATTGTATACACCCCCAAATTGCTCGAATTATTTATGTAGAAAGAGCAAATGGAAATGGCCATCATGTACTTTCATCAAAATGATCAAAGCTCTAACCTTCCCTTCCTCTCTAAGATACTGGAGAAGGTAGTCGCAAATCAGTTGTGTGACTTTTTCCATAACAATAGTTTAGTTGAGGAGTTTCAGTCAGGATTTAGAAAGCATCATAGCACAGAGACAGCACTAGTGACAATTAATAATGACCTTCTAGTTGCATCAGATAGGGGACTTGTCTCTGTACTTGTCTTGTTAGACCTTAGTGCAGCATTCGACACCATTGACCATAACATCTTATTACAGAGACTAGACCAGTCGATTGGTATTAAAGGTACAGCACTAAGCTGGTTTAAGTCATATTTATCAGATCGATCTCAGTTTGTATTTGTAAACAATGAGGCCTCGATGACCACCGGTGTTCGTCATGGAGTTCCACAAGGTTCTGTGCTTGGACCAATTTTATTCACCTTATATATGCTTCCTTTAGGCAATATTATCAGAAAACACTCCATAAACTTTCACTGCTATGCCGAAGATACTCAACTATATCTGTCGATCAAGCCAGATGAAATCCACCAGGTCGTTAAACTTCAAGCGTGTCTTAAAGACATCAAAACCTGGATGACCTGCAACTTCCTGCTGCTGATCTCTGACAAGACTGAAGTTATTTTACTCGGTGCCAGAACACCTCGGAAATCAATTATCTGATGATATGGTTTCTCTGGATGGCATCGCTCTGGAATCCACCAGCACCGTAAGGAATCTCAGAGTTATTTTTGACCAGGACCTGTCCTTTGGCTCCCACGTGAAACAGATCTCAAGGACTGCCTTTTTTCACCCACGGAACATCTAAAAAATCTGGCACATCCTGTCTCAAAGTGATGCAGAAACGTTGATCCACGCATTTGTTACTTCAAGACTGGATTACTGTAACTCCTTATTATCAGGCTGCTCCGGTAAGTCCCTTGGGTCTCTCCAGTTGATCCAGAATGCTGCAGCTCGTGTACTAACGAGGATGCGGAAGAGAGATCACATTACTCCTGTACTAGCTGCTCTCCACTGGCTTCCTGTAAGATTGAGAATCATATTTTAAATACTTCTCCTTACCTACAAAGCCTTAACTGGTGATGCACCATCATATCTTAAGGAGCTTATAGTGCCATATTACCCCACTAGAGCGTTGCGCTCACTGAATGCAAGGTTACTTGTGGTTCCCAGAGTCTTAAAAAGTAGTTTGGAGGCTAGAGCTTTCAGTTATCGGGCTCCTCTTCCACTTTCAGTCCGGGGGGCAGGCACGGTCACCTCATTTAAGAGTAGACTTAAGACTTATAGTTAGGGCTGTTTCAGGCTTATGGTTAGGGCTGGCTCAGTTTTGCTCTGGTCCAGCCCCTAGATATGCTGCTATAGGCCTAGACTGCTAGGGGACATCTTATGCCGTGTTCACACCGGACGCGGCGCGAATTATCGCGCCGCGTTCACCGCGGAAGTTTACTCGCGCGAGTGAAATGAGGGTGTTCACACCAAACTCGAAACATCGCGCCGCGAAAGGGGCGTGGCTTATCTCAGTCGCTTGTCTCTGTGAAAGGAGCTTTAATTTCCGCTGTCGACCATGGAATAAATAACCACTAGTTTTGCTTTATACTTGTTGTGGAAGTCCCAAACATGTCGGAACATGAAACGCCCTCGTGTTTGGGTTCATAACACCATCCGTAGCCGCACACAGCTCGGTGAATTTCTCCGACTCCTCCAGGAACTGCGTCTGGCTTCTCCGTAAAACGGATACCGATTCTGCCATCCACCATGGAAATAACCACTAGTTATGCTTTATACTTGTTGTGTAAACTCCACATACGTCGGAACATCAAACTCCATGGTGTCTGGGTTCATAATATTATCCGTAGTCCCACAACAGTGTCTGAATGACGGCCGCTGCCAGCGCTGGTTCTGGCGAAGCAGCAGCAGTTTCATTCAGGACCGGCAAGACGGCGGTGATGACGGGCGGAGCTTCTCAACGCTGATTCTCAACGCTGATTCTCAACGCCGATTCTCAACGCTGATTGGCTGCCGCAACTTTACGTCACGCGATTTCTCCGCTGGAGTTGGGAGAATTCAACTCACGCGAATTCGCGCCGCGTCCTTCGCTCTGTTCGCCCCTCGTCAAACACTCTGTTCGCGCCGCCTCAAACGCGTCTATCGCGCCGCCCCGCGAAAAAAATCGCCGATTCGCGGGGCGGCGCGTCTGTGGATTGACTTTGCATGTAATCTGGTCGCGCCGCAAATTCGCGCCGCGTCCGGTGTGAACACGGCATTAGGATACACTGAGCTCCTATTCTCCTCTTCTCCTCTTCTTTTGCACCTCCTCTCTTCTCCTCTTCTTTCTCTCCTTCTGGATACATTATTGTCTCTTCAATGCACATTATTAACTCTACTTTTTTTTCTCCATGGATTCGTGGCTGCCTGGAACCGGTCCTGCCCCCTATTCATTCTGGTCACATGACATATATTGCTTCTGTCCATCCGGGGAGAGGGATCCTCCTCTGTTGTTCTCCCTCAGGTTTCTTCCCCTTTTTTCCCTGTGAAAAGGTTTTTACTATCTTTATTTGGGGGAGTTTTTCCTGATCCGATGTGAGGTCCCGGGACAGGGATGTTATGTGTACAGATTGTAAAGTCCTCCGAGGCAAACTTGTATTTGTGATGTTGGGCTATATAAAATGAACTGAATTGAATTTTACAGTTTCACATGGTATTCTTTTTTCTGATATATGACAATAACTTGACACACAGAGCTGTATTTCTAATTAATTGTCAGGTTCTTAGCTTTCAGATGACGTATAACTCTTCTATATGGCACCTACTTTTCATCTCCCCCTAGAGATCCCTGTTAAAAAAAGACAAAAATATGGGTCATGGTAAACAATTATTTGATAGTATAAAAGGCTAAACAAATATGTAGTATAGATATATTTTGTAGAAGAAAGGGTAGAACATGTGTACAATTGGACATTTGTGTCATGAAATTGCTATATTCATAGGAAAAAGGGTAGGTGCAAATCGACTTATTTGTGAGGACTGACTTGGATATTGGAGAACCTTTTATGTGACAGACAGGTGATGCAAATCGTGACTTGCCTTGGAATGTCTGCAACCCAGAGCTGTGGAGATCAGTAAAAAAACTTCAGAGTCTCTCCTGCACGTTCTGTGCCCTCCATTAGCGCAGCAACAGCAGCAACACCAGCCACTGAAACCTATTACTTCTCAAAATGCTGCAAAATAGACCTCGGCAGACATATTGTTACACAAAATTCAAGCCTTTCAAACCACCAGTTGCCGGTTCGTTGCCTCGGTGCCTTCCGGCAATTGAAAGAGCACAAAAAGATTTGATCAGCTCCTGGGAGTCGAGCAACAGTACAGCAACGATGAAAATGTGAGCCTTTTCTGTTCCAGCAATGGGAGCTGGTTCTCTGTCCGAAGTTATGTGTGAGCGGTGCTATCAGCTCATCGGGGAAAAATAGCGTCTTATCTACAAAACGGCATCTTAAACTGGGCTAATCGTGTACATCGCGCCTGTGTGTATTGGCTTGAATTCACGTTTTTAGGAGGAGATGCTAATTCTCTTGCAAGATTAGGTTTTCAGCAGCAACGTCTCCCCTTCCATAGCAAGTCTGGCTGTTAGCGAAATGTCCCTCTCCTCTTTTCCAACCGCTTCTCACTCCAGCCCGAGGCGAAAGGAAACAAAACAGGCTCTTGAAGGGAGCATTTAGATTAAAATTTTAAGCATCGCAAATAAGGTCCTGATCTCGTTTGGGTATTCATTTAAGTGTGATGGCGTTTACATTTTAAATTACAAAATGTCAGAGGTGTTTTAATTTCCCTGACATTAGTAGTAACTGAAGAGTCCCAGAGGCTACTTAAAACCAACTGTGAGCCCGCCTGCCTGCCTTTTTTTTCCTATTCCTTTTAGCTTGTCATTGTTTAAGGGGCATTCCACCAATTGTAAACACTACATTAAGATGTGTATTACATGGATATAGGCCAGTGATTGTCAACCACTGTGCCGCGGCACACAAGTGTGCCGTGAGAGATTGTCAGGTGTGCCGTGGGAAAATGTCCAATTTCACTTAATTGGTCGAAAAAAATATTATTTAGTTGCCGCAAATGATTTTCCATTGTTGAGCGTCTGAGCTGCAATATGGCTGGCAGAGTGATATAGAACAGGTCTGCACCTTGTTCTGCTATTAAACAAACTAAACGGCCATATGTTATTGAACGTATCTACACAGCATGTCATTTCTGGGTCGCGTCTATACAACTCTGCTCTGCGTCGCGCACGCGGAGTTCCGCCCGATGCGCTACACTCAGGTGAGACACAGGAGAGAGAGAGAGAGAGAGAGAGAGAGCGGCGAAAAATATGTGATTGGGATTTGCTGCTGAAGCTATCAGTATTTTAACCCTTCGTCCACTGAGCCCGCGGTTTCGCGTGGTGACACTTGAAACGTTTCTCTAAGTTTCTAAAATATTCACAGCACCCCGATAATACATCGTAAAAATATAATTTTACGTCTGGCGGAAAGAGACGGCTTCCTGCTTCCGGGTGCCTCCCAGGCAGAGCCCAGCATAATTTTAACATCATCAAGCAAGCGAAAGGGCAGCAGTGTGTCATCTGACGCTGAAAAAAAAAAAAAAAAAATCCTTCTCTGTGATTAGTTGAGTCATATGTCCGTCGCCATTTCGTGAACTAAACAACCAATGTACACTCAGAAAAATCTCAAAAGGACAACCCACTTGTACAGCATGTACACACGCTACAGTTTACAATCAGAGAAATGACGACAAAGAGATTCAACACGGAGGAAGCAAAACGCATGATTCTGGAGAGCAGCGAGGAGGAGGACGACGCGTCGTCGTCAGAGCTCGAAGGCTTTAGTTCTTCTGAGGAAGATGGGTAAGTGTAGTTACTAAACTTTGTTACGTGTCTGTAAGGCTGCATGGTGCAAACTAGTAATGTGTGCAAACTAGTAATGTGTACAAACTAGTAATGTGTACACTGCAGGAGAGCACGAGAGCCAGCCACGCGGTGCACACTGCTTCTCACGTTACTACGTCATGATCTAAGTAATGTTTGTACACAGTCTGCTTTGTACAACACTCTGCTTCACGTTACTACCACTAATATTTATACATCAAATGCGGAGCACTATGCTAAAATTACTACCACAGTCATGATCTGAATAATATTTGCACATCCAATGTGGAGCATTCTGCTCAATCGTTACGTCATCTTTCTTTCAACTGACTAGTCTTCATTTATTTTACAGAGAGGAGCACCAGCCGCCCCGACCAGCCTGGCCAGCAAAGAGGCAGCGTGTTGGACGGCAACTACCACGACCAGCAAAGAGGCAGCGCGTTGACCGACGACTAAAAACACCATCTCCAGCAAACAGGGCGCGTGCTGCCCGGCGACTGCTTTCACCTCAGGCCAGATCAAGAAAGACAGCAGCACGTGCACCACCTGCACCTACGCTGTCCTGGAGGACGGATGAAGACCCGGACACTGCTCCCCCCGTCATCAAGTTCCAGCCCGGACACCAGGTCCACATGTCAGTGCCACAGCAACACCCATTGAACTCTTCAAACTGTTCTTCCAACTAAGTCCACGGTGGGTCGCAGGGTTTGCGAGCTTTGCAGCATGAAGAAAGTGAGAAAAGACACGGCGTGGAAGTGCGAGGCGTGTAACGTTCCCCTCTGCCTGCAGCTGAACAGAAACTGTTTCCATGACTGGTATGCCATGGCATGAGGATATGCCATTGAAGCATATATACTTGTATATTGTAAATGGTCTAGTCTTTGTTCTGTTTTATATTTCTGAATATATATTCTGTACATATTTTCTTTTTTTTTTATAATACATATTTTTATTTAAAAAAAAAAAAATTGTTGTGATGGTCATTTTTCATTTGCACACACTCCATGAAGCTTTATCTGCACTATGAAGTCATTTCTCAGTCCCATTTTTATCATTTTGGTGAAAGCTGTGAAAGACCATATTTCTACTCAAAAAACGATAATAAAAACTTTAGTTTTAGACATTTATTTACATGTATCTAACATTTTATTCATATATTTCACTGCTTTTGTGAACCTAAAACCTTTGGTAAACCAATTGCCATCACCTAAACAGAGTCACCACCTGAGTAAAGTTAGGTTTTTTCAAGCGATATGAAGAATTTCCAAAAATCGAGATTCCATTTTTCAGCTTTAGTGTCATATTATAAAGTTTTTTTCTTTACACTTTTGCCTTATGACAATGGTGCCTCATTATATAGATAGCTGAGATTGTTCTGCAATTTATGATGTAAAACATGGGTATATATCTTATATGCAAGTGCCTTAAAAGGTGAATCTAAGAAAATTATGTCAAATCGAGAAAATCGACTGAAAATGACCTCCAGTGTGCAGTGAGTTAAGATATGAGCTCTCCAAAAGCCTGAAAAACACACTGCAGTGATAAAGCCTGCATACTTTGTGGTCGTCATTAAAATAAATGAACACCATGTTTCCTTTAAGTCAGTATTTATCAAACTGGGGCGGTATTTATTACAGGTGGGGCGCAAGAGGAAATGCTGATTTTAAATGTTCACAGTCCGCCGTTAACCGGTTACGCTTGCGCATGCGCCGAATCTTGGCATTTCGCCAAAAGCCGATCTTTATTAGATCTCTGTGAGCTTGGCTTTCTGCTGTTGTGTCTCTCATCATTGAGCATGAATTGAGAGTCGTATCAAATCTACAACCCCGTTTAAAAAATATTTGTAGAGGAAAGCAGCTCACTGCAGCCACTAATGCTGATACAACGTGATGCTCACACATCTGCACTCATTCTGTTTTGTTTTGCAATAGCTTATTGTTTTCCACAATAAGCTATTTAGTAGTAACTCAATATTAGTTCTTTTTTGCATAACTTTATTTAAATTTTTCTAACAAAGTGATAACACTTTTTTTTTGTCTGATGGAGCGATCTGGTTTACTTGAAACACTGAATACTCTTCCATGCCAGTAGGTAATGCAATAATGACCTACCATATATGCTGTATTATGCTACAATGTGACATTTTGTAACTTTTTAGGTTGTTGGTGTGCCGCGGGACTTTTTTATTGTAGAAAATGTGCCGCGGCTCAAAAAAGGTTGAAAAACACTGATATAGGCAATGTGCAACAAGTACTAGCCAATCAGAGGCAGAGTAGGATGAGGAATGTGGGCGGGGACATTTCTTTAATCAAACCACCACAAATTACAGGCAAATTGCTGCGAAAGAGGTCATTTGGAACTGCGCTCTAGCATCAGGTGTTACTAGTGTAACATTGGTTAAGCTACCATGTGCTTAAGGTTCTTGACCCGTTCTAAATAATATCTAATATTTACTCTAATTCAGTTAATTTATCCACGAAAAAAAAGGAACTACATAGTCACTTTTAAACTAAAGGCCATTACAGTAATTACAGTTTAATGGAGTAATGCAAGTCTCCAAAGTCCCCTAATAACTCAATGTTTTACCATTCATTACATTCCCCCAACATTAAATGAATGCAGTATAATACAAATATACCACTGGGTGCAATATGGGAAATGTAGGATTCAGCATATTTTGAGTTTTTTTTCTAAAGAGTAACTGCACTTGAATGACCAAATCAATGCTGCAGTTCATATTGTCATTGCCTACCAAATTAATAAAAAGCTGCATTGTATGGTTGAAAATGGCAAAAAAAAAACTACTATATTATTCAGCCCTAATCTTTCAAATCAAACTCTAAGATAAGGTTGGCCTCTAAATCAGACCCCCCTCATGGCGTCTCCCCACACAGTCTATTGTTTTTCCTTTTTCAGTAACCACTATGTAGCATTACCATCACAGCAGAGCGCAAGTCTGTCCTGCGTACTGAATATTAAGCTATCAGAACATTACAAAAGCTGGTGAATAAGATGTTGTAACAAATAGTTAGCAAGATAATGTTAGCTTGCTAATTCCACCGTGTTTTCATGCTAACTTTACATTGGTCACAGAAAATGAGAGGAACAGCGAGCCGCAGCAGCAGCGCTTGATGAATTTGAGTTGTTCTCTCTACTGCCAGTAAATTCATTGAAATTAATTCCGTGACCACATCACTATTTTCCAAGTTACTACTGCGGTCGTGTTTGTAGAAGCTGCATTGAGGAAGTGGGTGTGGTTTCTCTTCTCGGGCCCTTTTCCCGCTTTTTTGACATTTTTCAAAACGATGCGGTGGGTTGGAGTTAGACTAAGACCTTTGGGTGAAGTTTAAATACTCTGCATACGTTGTTGTTGTTTTTCTTCCGGTGTGCACCCATTTGAAAATATATATCTTTTTATAGTAGTTTGTTTTGTTCGGAATGAATGATTGGTTTCAGAGTTTCCAGTGCAACTAGCTGCATTTGAATAATAAACTCACCCCACAATCTGTGTTGCGTGTCAATCGCTTCACAGACAACAACAGCGTTCCTTGTTACACTCAAAGACAGTGCAGAGGCTCCTACTCAGGCGGCAGACAATGTACACTGACAGTCACGATGATGTGATGAAATAGGGTGACCAGATTTGAGTTTGTGAAAAAGAGGACACTTCGTTCCGGGAGAGAGAGAGAGAGAGAGGAGGAGGGGGGGGGGGGGGGGGGGTAGCAGCAGTGTGCAGCATGCCGTGAACTTACATTTACGTTGAGATCGGTCGACCAATGACAGTTCTCTCTACAGTCAGAGCTTGCGCAAGAAGGTGGAACGTGAGGGAGATACCATTTCCAAAACTTGTAAGGGGGTAATAACTATTTCCCCGGACGTAGCAAAATCCCGGACGTTTTTGGATTCCCTGCCGGACGCTTTTTTTAGGTCTCTAAAAGAGGACATGTCTGGGAAAAAGAGGACGTCTGGTCACCCTAGGTGAAAGGACAGTAGAACAAGTGAAAGCAGCGAGTGGCAGCAAACAATAATAACAAAGAAACGACGCTCTCTCTATCCTGAATTGAACTTTTTTTTTGTCAGGTTTCTCCCTCTCACTTTATAATGATTGAAGAGCGCAAATGCACCGAGAGAAAAGGCAAGATTAAACAGTGCCAACAAAGACTGATCGCCTGCATAGAAATGTCAGCACTGGTAATTTCCGAGAGAACTCAGGAAAGTGACTAATTCAAAAGGCAGGTTTCTAATGAGAAAGAGGCTTTCACTCCTTGCTGACATTAAATAACCGACAAAGAACATGAACAAGGGAGAATCTGTGAAGGGGAAAGTTTATTTTAGAGAGGATGGTTAATAGCATAAGACTGCCTTCACTCAATTCATACCGGTCTGCCATCTCTGTACCCTTTAAAAACAGGGTGCGAAAATCCCCCTGCGCCTATTATCAGACAAAAAACAACAACATATTATCTCCGGAATCACATCGTTATTTAACTTCATTTAAATTGCTACAATACCGCAACCCTTGTGAGAAGATACATCTGTTGTGAAACATAATTCAAGTAACCGTTAAGTTAAATTATTTAGTTTAATTTTTGAACCGAATGACACAGTTTTTTGACTGAAACTCCTTTGAACACCCAAATGCTGTGTTCTACTATGACTTTTGTTGCAGATTCCGATTATGTAGGTCCTAATCTTTCCAAAAAGGTGTCTTATTAGTATGTGGGCTGTTGTTAGGGCACCATAATACAGTTTGAAAAACTCGGTGACCGCTCAAGGAGGCATTTTTGGGAAATCTTGCCCATATCATGCTGGATGTTCATAACATATCTTTTAAAAGTGATTTTTTTGCAGATATAATTTTTTCCCCAAAACTTTGCTGAACAAATACATACAATAAACACAAGTATTGGAATTAATGTGGGGTTCCTACGACGACTCAAACACAACGGAAAAGAAAAAAAGTCTAGAAACGAAATTGGTTCTAGGGTTCTTAAAGGGTTAAAAGTGTAAACACAGACGTTACTGAACCCTTTAAACTACAGCTGCACTTTTGCTCTTTTTCTTCGTGAGTTGTAATGAGAGTATTTCGTTTCGGTCACACATGTCGGTCTGTCTCATGCTTTGGTAAAAAAAAAAAAAAAAAAGATATCAGCTCGACCGTTCAGACAGAGTTGCAATCGTGCCACTGTTTGAGAAGTTTTCACAAGTTACTTATGTAACTGGGGTAATGTGAATTCTGGATAACAGCCGGTGATGGATTTCTACTGCCTGCAGTGGTCCAATTTTTTTTTTATAAATCTCTCCAGCTTGCTAAGAGATGACTGCTTTTTAAGTCTTGATAGGGCAGTGAGGTCAAGATAGACGTGGCTTTAAGAAAGAGGATCCCAAGTTACACTTCAAGCAGTTACAGTATTAACACACTTTCTGTGATACATCAAAGCACATGCAGAAATATCATAGTTTGTATTGAATGTGTACTCTAATGCAGTGATTTTCAAACACTGTGCCGCGGCACACCAGTGTGCCGTGAGAGATAGTCAGGTGTGCCGTGGGAAAATGTCCAATTTCACTTAATCGGTCCAAAAAATTATAATTTAGTTGCCGCAAATACGTTTCCATTGTTGAGCGTCTGAGCCTGCAATGTGGCTGGCCTAGTAATTAAATACTCTTCCATGCCAGTAGGTAGCGCAATAATTACCTACCATATATCCTGTATTATGCTACAATGTGACATTTTGTAATTTTTTTGGTTGTTGGTGTGCCGCGTGATTTATTTATTGTAGAAAATGTGCCGCGGCTCAAAAAAGGTTGAAAAACACTGCTCTAATGTAAGGACAGCTCCAATTAAGCACAGTTTAATATTTCATCCATCCATTATCAGTCGCTTATCCGGGGTCGGGTCGCGGTGGCAGCAGGCCGACCCAGGCTTCTCTCTCACCCGCAACACTTTCCAGCTCATCCTGGGGATCCCGAGGCGTTCCAAGGCCAGCCAGGAGATATAATCCCTGCCGGGGGTGTCCTGGGTCTTTCACGGGGCCTCCTACCAGTTGGACGTGCCCGGACAACCTCTAATGGGAGGCGTCCAGGAGGCATCCTGATTAGATGCCCGAACCACCTCAGCTGACTCCTTTCGATACGAAGGAGCAGCGGCTCAGCTCCAAGCTCCCCCCTGATGTCCGAGCTCCTTACCCTATCTCTAAGGCTGAGCCCGGCCACCCTACGGAGGAAACTCATTTTGGCCGCTTGTATCCGAGACCTCGTTCTTTCGGTCACGACCCAGAGTTTGTGACCATAGGTGAGGGTTGGAACGTAGACCGACCAGTAAATGGAGACCTTCGCCTTCCGGCTCAGCTCCCTCTTCACCAAGACGGCCCGGTGCAGCGCCTGTTTTACTGCTGCAGCCTCACCGATTTGCCTGTCGATCTCCCGCTCCACCTTACCCTCACTTGTGAAGTTTAATATTGTTTTAGAAATATATGTAGTAAATAATAATGAAAGAAACTGTTATTATTGAAGATGGACTTTAAAACGGTAAACGTAATATCATTTTTTTTTCATGCATTCACATATAGCTCCCTTTTAGAAAGTATGTTACAGTGTTATGTGTGAAGTGAGCATATACTTTACTGAACGCACTACCCATATTGTGTATTTTGTTATACTTCTAAACTTCCCACATTTCAATTATGAAAATGCATTTTGAAAATTAAACATTTTAATCAATGGAGGAAGATTAGAGTTTGTTTAAAACTGGAATATAAAGTGACAGGAGTCCAAAAGGTTCTTATCATCTCTATCTTTATGCAGAGCTTTGAATGAAACAGCCTAAGATAATTCACTCCACCAAATAAAATGACACTACTTAGCATTCAAAAGGCCAGCACCAGCAGATAACTCCCCGTTATCACTGGACCGGGATGTAATAGAGTTGAACTGTATTAAATTATTCTGCCATTTTTCTGTGTTTTTGCCCAGAGAAAATATTAGCATTTTAGATAAATTGCCGAACCCCGGCTTTATCTAACTTTTTAGAACTTATTATTTTACACACTGCCTTTCAGTTTGGGAACAGAAATAAGCAAGGATAATGGATGGTGCTTCATATTTCATCCCGAGGGTTGTACAACGAGTTTATGACATAGGTCTTTCCTTTCAGACGGCCATCAGGTGCTGTAGCGTTGAAGGTCTTCAATCAAAATTTACTGGAGTGTCCAATTATACGAGCACTTTTATTGATGCATTAGCGAAAAGATGAATGTCTTCATTCAGAGCGAGATGAGGAGATGATGCATGCCCCTTCAGACCCTGTCTGAAGGGGCCTGCATTTTAAGTTACGAGACAGATGCTAGGACAAGGGGGATTGCTTTTGATGCTGAGATACAGTCTTGATCAAGAACCACTCAAACAGATTTATTCTTTAATGGTTTGTACTCTTGATTTGGGAGAACTTACCGCATTCACCAAGAACTTGCTGTGGTGAAACGTTTTTCACAAGGAGACATTTCTTCTTTATTTTAGTGACAGTACGAGCTTCAGGTGATACGGCGCTAACAGCACGCGTTATTTTCCCATTCCTTGGCTTCAGCAGGTCCCCTATTTTCACTGCTGAGGCCGTTATATATTATAGACTTTCCTTTATGGATCTCAGATAGGACTTCAATGTAGGACATATGGTGCTGGACACGTAGCCTCATAGCATTATTGTGGCACTCAGTATGCTAATTTACAATCTCCATAAACGCATGGTCATTTACAAGACCACTATACGAAAAGATAGAAACCAAAAATGTTCTTGAATGAGGTCCAAAGTGTTGCAGGACCAGTGCTTCACAAACGTATTGTCTCGTGATCAGTTTAAATTAAGCCATGAGTAGTTTTGATATATCCAAATTCTGTTAGAAACGCCCTTGCCTTATTTTTTAAGAAGTAAATGTAGCAGAAATGTATATAGTTGTATTTCATTATGACTGGAAAATAGATGTTTTTTTGAATTTACATTATGTTTATGACCTCAGCTGCAACTCTGAGTGAAGGACATTTAAAAACAATATGATGGTGGGTCAGACAGGAAGCATTGGACTCCCCGCCAAGTCTGCCCTCCCCCCATCCAACTTGACCTTCTGCCCTTACATGACTCCTGATGATAAGATATAATTAGATACACCCAACATTCAGCGGCTGGTATGAAACGGACCCCCCAAAACCACACAAAACCCTGAGCGCTTGCAGTAATGGCTTCGTAAACAGCCCGCTATTCTGGTAAGTAATGACCCATGAAGGGACCCTTCTGTGAGCCAGTGGCTATATCTAGCCGATGGCTTTTGGCCCGCTCATGAAATGTGCTCCGACACTGACAGAGTAGGACAGGTGGTAGAGGCTGCAATGGATGCCGAATCCGACGCCGCTCACTGCTTCTGCAGCCGAGAGGCGTCTAGTGCTCTGCGACGAGGAGTCGGAGCTGCTAAAGGGTCGCGGTAATTCTTTCATTGCGACGCCGCGGAAAAACTGGAGCTGATACTTAGTGCCTGGAAGTTAATTTGCCATTCATCTGTCCTGCAGGGACTTTAATTACTAGTTGTGGCAGCATAAGGTAGATGTACCAAAAGCTACATCACTGTGGAGTGACTGCATATGTTCTTTCAGATCTTGTCAACCAGTCAATCCATCAAAGCAATAGAATACACCATGGAGGTCCAAACACGACACCGTAACGGCTGAACAACCAGGCTACAAAAAGACCTGATTATCAGTGGTGGGCCGTCAGGGCCTGCTAAGCCTTCACTGCTGGCCTAAACAGAATCACAAAGTTATAGCTATTTTATAATGTAATTGTTTTTCACAAATACACTACATGCGCCGCGTCCAGCTGTAAAACAGTTATACGCAAGTAGGAAATCCACGGCCCACCACTGCCGATTATGAATGTCTGGGTCTGGGTGTAGATCCATATGGTAGAATGAAATGAGGGCATACGGTTCCCTTCAGTAAACATGAAGCGTGTTCATGTCCTCCCCTTATGGACACTTTCTTAAAAGTGGATTTAAACTGTTGCTGACACACTTTTAGTAGCCCTAAAGTCTTTTACACTACCTTAGGGACAACCCACATCAATGCAGACATGCAACAACTACAGTAGCAACTGCTTAGGCTAGTGACATTGGTGATGAATATATGGTTCATTTTTAAGACCATATTATGCTGGACATATATATCGTCATAACGGTAAACACAATGGTATAATAGATATACAATTATCCCCTTTTCCTCATTTTTTTTATCTTAATGCCAATGAATGGAGGACGGCACACTGCAAGACAGACCAACACACATCCAGGCAAATACCAGCTCCTCCCTCTGTGACTCTAACCTCCACCTCCTCTGTCATCCTTCCCATTTCCTCGCAACAGACCTGTTACTTGATATACAGGGAGCTTTCATTGCTTTGGCGACAACGGAGGCACTGTGTGCTGGTGACCAGCCCTGGGTCATCCCATCAGCCCGTCTGTCTGCATGTCCCGTCTGCTTTGTGTCATTGCTGGACTTAAATTGACTTTGTTATGTCGGGGGTTGTAAACCCAGAGCATCACGTCTTATGCAGCCGAGACAGAAGAATAACAGGATGTACGGATTAAACTGGAACAAGCGTGGCAGCAGAGATTTCAATGTGCATTATGTTGAGGGCCTAATATATTTTGTTTCTGTCTCTACATGGTCGCGCGTTAACACTTCTCCTCTGCTCTGATCTCTGTATCGCACACGCCGGAGTTCCGCCCCGGTGCGCACACACAGGTGAGCACTGAGCACACATACCAGCAAAACAAAATATGTCACGTGAAAAGCAGACAACTATATCTGCGTTTTTGAAATGCTCCCAGGGTGAAGATGGCAACAGTAGCTCTCCTGCGAGGAACAACCGGAGTAGCTCTCCTGAACCCAGGGGAGCTCTCCTGCTCCAAGTGAAACGAGCCAAAGTGCTCGTGTTTTGAGCCCGCTGGCTTCACATATTACAAAAGTACAAAGTACACGGACATAAAACTAAGTCATTAATAAATACATGGAGAAATGCCTGTACTTTCGGGTAAATGGTTACGGTACGCCGTTAACAGGTTACGCTTGCCGATTCTTGCCGTTTTGCCAAAAGCCATTCTCCGTGAGGTCGTCTTTTCTGCTGTTCCGTCTCTCAAAACAGAAAACAAATCTCAGCTCAACATTGAGCATGAATTGAGAGCGTCCGTATTAAGTCTACAACCCTGTTTTAAAAAGATGTGTAGAGGAAAGCAGCTCACTGCAGCCACTAACTGTATTGTTTTGCAAAAAAAAATAAAAAATTGCTTATTGTTTTCCACAGTGAGCTATATTTAGTAGTAACTAAATATTAGTTATTTTTGCACAGATATAACTTTATTTTCATTGTTCTAAGTGATTGCAATTTTAATTTTTCTTTTGGTCTGATGGAGCAATTGTTATTTATAAGTTATTTATAAAAGCACAGATGGAGTCACAAAATGATGTTATTTACAGAAAAAGTTTGAGAACCACTGCTTTAAGTGTTTGCGTCGGTGTCGTCGACTCAACTCTAAAATCACTACATGTTACGAGTTTCAGTATTGTAAAGTAGGCGGTCATTAACGCTGACTCCTTTGAAAGAATGTAGTCATAAATTTAAAAAAAGCCAGCTGCTAAAGAAACTATTGAAAACTGCAACCTCATATAAACCCTTTGTAAAAGCCTTATATCCAATCCCTGTATTTGCCTTCCATCTTGTTTTTAACTCAAACCAATCAGTTCCTTTTACCTTTTCCTTCCTTAGGACCGGCGACTTAAGCAGTCTTTCCTGACTGAACACATGAGCCAATTTCTATAAGGAGGGCTCTTACAGTAATTACATTTACAAAAACATGCTTCTCGAGAAGTTTCAGATTTGATTTATATTCTCCATTTCTTTCCCTATATTCAACCAAACAAAAGTCATTCAAATTTACTTTTTTATTAAGAGAGGACTGGCCATCATTCTCTGTTTCCGTCTGACTGAATATATTAAAAATAACCCTTTCCATATTAACTTTGGCAATTGTAAAATGCCTGCAACACTTTCTCGCTCATGAATGATTCATCCAGCAGCCACAGCTCCTAATTCAAGTTGATGTCAAGCCGATGTGTTTACCGGACGCTCATATGACTAATTTTTGTTGGGAAATGTATCTGCAAATCGGCCCACATCTGCACGCTACGCCCAAGTGGATTTGTCCGCAGTTTCCACGGTGGCCTCACCTGTGTTTGCCCATACGGGTTTCAAGTTGGTGCGGATTGGGTTTATTCACCGGTTTATTCAACGACTTTAAGAGGGATCTGACTGGGCTTTAAGTGGGACCCAAATAGGCTACATTATGGGTTTCGGTGAATAAACCCAGTCCGCACCAACTTGAAACCCGTATGGGCAAACACAGGTGAGGCCACCGTGGAAACTGTGGACAAACCCACTTGGGACCCTTATCTGCAGCCCAAATTTAAACCTTATGGGCCCCACATGGACATGCTGGCTTGGAGGAAGCCGAACAGCGAGAGAGCGGAGGAAGAGGTCAAGGATGACGGCAGCAGAAGTGCCATTTTACCTGCTTAAGACAAATGTTCATGTTAATGGCACTTCGGCACACATTAAACTGCGACCGAGCCGGGTTCACTTGGAGGATACAGTTCATCAGCGATGCGGAGGACTTTCGTAGGGCGGGTGTGGGAAAATAGATGGAGGGCAAAACTGGAAAGGAAAAAGAAACTGTCTGGCATTGTTTCCCCTTCTGCATTCAAACTAGACGAACATGTCCGCCCCCCCTGTGTGTGAATTCCATGTCAGTCAGAGGACATGACAGGTCTTCTGATAGAGATGGTACGCTGCTGCGAGGATGCATGTCATTTTTATGATTTATGTCTCATTTCTCCGAAGATAAAACAACAACAACAACAAAACAAAGAAAGAAAGGGAAAAGCTTTATGGTCTTGTTCAAATCAAATTATTACCATGAGCGACAGAAGGCAGACACAAGTGATGTGAGCGCTGGCAACATGCAGCTGAGAATTTGTATTACTTCACGACTTTCATTGAAAGAAACAAATTAAGTCGCATGCTTATGTGACATTCCCATGTAAAATTGATGCTGTGCTTCTTTCAGGGAGGCATATATTCACAATGCTAATTAATATTTTAGTTCTGAGCAGCATTGTGAAAGTTGTGAAGACAGAAATCTAATCAAATCACTCTGGTGCGTTATTTGTTTTCATTGTGATTCCCCTATACAGTTTTTTTTATAGATTATAATGTATATAGATTATAAATGATAATGCTGTTTAAGTTAAATTATCTGTCTTTTTTTATTTCTCTAAAACGTATCTACAACCCTTCCCACGCTAACAAAAGCAATACTTGAACTCCGGAGTGCAGCACATTATTATGTATTCAAACTAGGCTATATGATTTTGTAAAACAAGCATATTTATCATTCCCAACGGGTGAGAGCAAGATAAAGCTATTGGAAAACAACCCTCCCTCGAACCTTGGAGAGTGAGCTGGGCACAGCGATGCTCTGCCGTGTTGCATCTGAGATTATTTTCCCAACTGGGGTTCTATATTATTATAATATTTTTTTTCTTTCCCAGTACCAACGATGAAAAACACAAACACACAATCACACAGCCACCCCAGACGGCGACTAAACCATGTTTTTGTTGCTCGTTTCATCTCCCAGCAGGCCAAGCTGACGATTTACAAAGACAAATCCAACATAATTAGTACATCCAGAAATACTAAATTGTGCGGCAGCTCAGATTGCCAGACTAAAAATGGCACAGAGGCCGTCTGCGGTCCTTTTAACTGCAGAAGTTTATTCTGTTCGCTAAAAGTCAACACGCAAAAAAAAAAAAACTGTTTGGAACTATAACCCACAACTGAAAAACACGAGCTCAGACTCTTGAATCAGCATGAAAGTAACATTTCTGCAAATAGGTTTGACTGCTTTGTAGATTTAACCTCTGACCTCTGAGCAGGGGAAACTTCATTACAGCATACATTCAAAGACTCAATAACATTTTGATCCAACTGGATCTTCCTCCCGTCCGTGTTCTGATGGTTTGTCCACTGACAACTAGCAACTTTCTCATTCATTAGCTGTATTATAATGGTTTCCACAACATGGATGGTGTAAAGAGAGCTGGTTCAGGTTCACCGCCAGTTTAACTACAAGCCGGAATCAACACACATCTCTGAGTTTGGGGCGTTCACTTCTTCCGTTCTTTTACTTACTTGCTTTGCTCACTGTCAAGTATGGCGAAACACAGTGCAAGAGGTAATTGTCAAAACTTAGGACACTTCTCAACCACCAATGAACGCCATCTTGGCTACGCAGCAGATGATGAGGGAGTAGCAAGCTCTTCCACCTCGCTTGAAACACACAAAAAAGACACAAAAAAAGCTGTTAAATGTTGCGATCATCATTTCTGGTGAACAACAGGCACGTTAGACACGGTCGAGATTCACTGACTATGCAATAGCGTATACACAGTGTACTACATGGAAGTGTAGTGACGGGAAATCTGAATTGAGAGACAGCAAATGTTAACAAATGTTAGGAATATCTGTAAAACAGCAAATTGAAAGTTTACATCACCAAACATTAGCCACCATAACCAACTTTGTAACATCATTATACCTGAGAGTAGGGCCCTATGCAATACTGTATGTTTGTAATACTGTATGTTGATTTTATCTGTAATTTAAGTTCAATATACATATGTTTTTTTTTTCATTTAAAAAGAAAAAATGTGTCCAACCATGGGGTGGATGAATTGACTTTCAACGATTCCAGTAGAAAATATTTCAAATTTAATGACATATTATTGGATGAATAATCCCCAAACATCCATCCACATTCGAGCCAAATCCATGATATTCTACGTTTGACATGATTCCATCCTTCACATAAGCGCCCCAGTGCTTCAGTGTGTTTTATTGCTCATGAATTTAATTTTCAACAGTATTTTCCACTGAAAATTGGGGTAGAAACAGCAATTAAGAAGTAGCATGCCAGACAGACAGGACACTGGGCCACCCCGAGCACCCAGCAGGCCATCATGCTGATAATGTTCTTACTACATGACGGTTTGACAATCGTCTCCTGACCCGTGGTGCATTACCATCACTCTCATAATCTTCCCTGCCACCATCTAATTAAGCACAACACCTTTGATATGAAAACTCTGCAGATTGGCCGTTTGGGAAGACAGACGGGCTGACAAGACAGCTGGGTATTTAGACAGAGTGTTTTCTGTCACAGCAGAGGAGAGCCGGTCCTTCAGTCCATCAGGGAGGCTGGGAGGATGTGTCAGCGGCCGCTAATGTCGGATTGCTTGTTGACTCTGCGGGGGCGGCACGTTCCTGCCAAGTGGAAGCTCCACCTCGTCTTAAGGGGATCCTGTGGGGTCATTAGCCGAAATAATTGATTATTTATAGTCGGATCAGAGATGCCCTTGATGGCCGGCACCGGGGTGGACAATGTAGGATTTATACACCGGCAGTGTATAAATCAAACTGTGTTTTCTTTATTTTTTTAATCAGGGATGGAGTGCTGAGCTGAATTGAGAAGTACGAGGTAATGTTAATGATGCCGGCAGATGTAGGTTAAGTGGAGAGGATGGCCGAATTCGCCGCTGCTCATCAGAAAAACAAATTGTGCACCTTCACAGAAATTGGTAAATAAACAAATCATTCAACAAACTACATAATTTAGAGATGGATTTCCCCTCTACTGTTTGACAACGGTAAGTTTGACCCTCACAATTTCATAAATTTGACATTGGGTACTTTTAACACCTTTATTAGTTTATTTAACGATTTCTTTTTTTTTACTGACGATTCTGTTAGTTTGAAAAATATGTCACTCAACTTTCTAGAATTTCCTATAAGCACATATATATTAATACTATTGCATTGATTTGCCTCAATGCAGACTAGATGTATGTCTGTACACGATGCATGTGGGCCTACGTTTATGTATTCTTGTTCTGGTCCTGGTTTGCGCTTTGGCTCCTTTATTTGAATGTAGGGAAATCTTAATGCTTCAGGGCACAATGATATCTTAGACAGGTGGTGTGCTGCCAACTTTGGGGTAGCAGTTTCCTTTGACAACGTGACAATGTCCCAGTGTAAAGCCATTACATGCACAACCATACCCCGTCATGCCAGTATGTCCTCTTCCTATCGCTCCTTTAGTTTATGTCATATTCCGCTATCTAAAAAGAGGCAAAATTCCAATTAAATTAAGTAAAAATAAATAAAAAGAACAGCACCTACGGCCCTCCAGCAGTTGACTGCATGCGTCATCATCATCATCATCATCATCATCATCATCATCATCATCATCATCTCACTGACGGCCAGAGAAAAACCATGAGAACACAGAGTGGACGGGAGGCACTGTGCGATCTCAGGCCTCAGCATGCTTCTAAACGACACCATTAAACAAGGTCGTAATTCTCATTTTATCCGGGTCCACATGAACGCCAAAATGATGACCTCCCGGAGCGCTCTCGAGGCCGGACGCTCGGACTTGGCGAAGGGAGCCAGCGGGAGAGCTGAACATTAATGCAGATAGCCGGAGGGCGGCGTTATTAGGGAGCAAAGACAGCCTGTTCCAGCCTATCGGAGGTGAAGACCCCCCAACAGCAGGATGTGATTCTTGTCGGGTCGGGTTATTTCAGACGAAATTAATGAAACATCCTCTGGTTTTCTACTGAGAGCCAAATTCCATGTCAAATAATGTCAGGAATACTGAGTCGACCGCACTCACTGTGGACAATCCTGCTTTCCATTCAATGTCAATGACACATTCTTCCTTATCTCTTTACATCCATCTATCTATCTAACTATGCTGAAACTAACATAGTATTTTCAATATCCATGAATCTATGTTGGGCGGCGCCGCAGTCTCATATTTCCGTATTTAGGAGAAGATAAAAACATGAAGTTCGCAATTTGTCACAACTGCAAGTGCAAAATAAGTCGTGCACAACCTCGAAAACATTTGGTACAACTAACTTAATGTATTTATTCCCACTCATGCTGGTAAGAGTAATCGGAGAGACAGGCTAATACACTGTCAGAATGGGTTCAAATGTCATCGTGTAAAGTTTTGGGCAAAACACTTGTATGAATACAGTTGTTAAAATGTCTGATATTATGACCCATTTAACTTCCTAACACTGGCTCGAAGCAGCTTATAAAACATGATTAAAACTACCTACGGTATGCCAGGAATAACCTTATAAACAAAAGTATTTTAATACAAATAAAATCATGTGTTTCCTCTATCATTTTATTGATGTGTTTCTATGCAAATAACGACACTGGAGGAAATGTATTCCGCTGATCCGGGCACAGAACGGGACCTTCCTGCCACAAGCTTCTCTAACCTTTGCACCGCCACTGTAAACCCATAAAACCTAGAACATTGAGATCACCGCAACCGTATTGAATGTCACAGAGCACCTGAGAATTGCTATTTTTTGCAGGCATTTGTTCTTTTAAAAGTGGACACGCGCTCAGCGCATCTTGAGCTGAAGGGACAGATAATTAAACTTTGACCTTTAACAACAGACAGTCTGTTGGTCTCACTGTTGCCAGGACGCGACATAGAAGGTGCACGAAAGGACACAAGTTCTCACACAAGTGTGCAAGTTCATGGAAAAAACGTGCATGCATTTACCCATAAACACAGGGTAGCGCACGCGTGCACAGACACACGTACGCACTGCAGTCCTCCTCTCGTCCTCTAGCTGTTATCTCCTGACAGCATTTGTTCTTTTTTTTTCTACCATTGTCTAACCTGTCAAGTCCTGCCAAAATATGTTTTCTGTCTCCCGGTGGCTCCGTGCACACAGACGCTACCTTCCAATTATGAAGAGAGGCAGACAGAAAACTGGGTTGATAAATCTGAGCAACTTTTGACAGTGAAATGTTTCACAAGGTGATTCTGTTCCTCTTTTTCCCCCTCCTTTCCTTTTCTTTCTCATTTATCATTTCCCTGATCCTTCCTTATGTGTCACATAACTGACTGCTCTTTTCTCTCTGTGTGTCTCTCAGACAAAGAGAGGTGCAGAGCTCGCAAGGCTATAAAAGGTGAGTCTGAGGGTGTCAAAAGGACGACTGACTTCTCATTACCGAGGTTGCAGCATCTGTACTGTGCACGTGTGTGTCTGCGTGTGCGTGTGTGTGTGTGTGTGCGCTGAGAATGGGGTGGACTTGAAGTGTGCGTGTGTACATATTCACACATCTCAAGTCCAGCCATCTGCCATTCTTTCAGCATTGTGCAGGGGAACAATGCCCTGGTGAACTCAACACAGTAATTAAGCTGGAGCAAACAACAACAACAACAACAACAACAACAAGCACAAATCATTATGCGTTGGCTAAAAGTTGTAATTCTTTAAAATTCAAAGAAAATAAATCAACTATTTGAAAAAGATTACAAAATTATACATAACTTTAAAATATCTGCAGATTTAAACATAAGTAAATGACCAAAAGAAATTTAACAAAACAATATATATATATATATATATATATATATATATATATATATATATATATACATATACTGTGTATATATGTTTTTTTATTATATTTATATATATATATATATATATATATATAAACAAAAGTATTGCAGTCATACATTGTGAATTCTTTTCACAGCTATAGAAAGACAGACAGTTCAGACTGCAGCTGTGCAGTGATTATTAATATTGATAGGATATGCTGTATAATCACTAAAGCACGTACGTCTCCATAGAGGCTAAACCAATAGCGGAGAGCATTTACAGGGTTCCAAATGATACCATGAGGGCCATGCTATCTTTTTCAAAACAATTGGGAAAGGTGCCAAAGCACCAGCAGCGAAGGTGCACTTTCCTCGCTGGCTAATGACCATAAAGTGAATATACATCTCCTCACCGCCCCGACCGCTAAATCTGCAGAGAAAAGAAAAAAAGGAAGCCTCTTCTCCATCATGGCTGTAACCTACAGTGGAAATGATATAATGTGATCGTAAAAATGTGGTCTGGGGAGAGGTGGAGACTCTCAGCTCCCCCCCCACCCCCATCAGTGATAATTTGTTTTCCCCAGGAGGTCCCCCGGCCCGGGTTTTACCCGCCGCCTCGCCTGCTTGGTTCCCAGCATGCAGTGGGGTGCGATGAGCGTGCAGCTTTGGTTCATATCAGTCATTGTAATGGTTTCTGTCCTCAATGGGAGGCCTGTGGCCACTGACAAATAGGAATGGAGTAATTTATTTACATTGCCTCTATTATCATACATTCTTAGTCCAGTCTTGTCTGCACTGATACAGACATTTTATTCACATATTACTTCCTATAGGCTCCGCATTTTTAGCTCGTGGTTAAGTCGGACAGTACAGCCTGTCCTGCACTGCTTAGTCATTCATTTATCCAGCAGAAGCTTCTTGGTGAAAATGCATTATGCTGTTGTTCAGTCCCGACCTGCTCCACATTAAAGCAAAGCACACATGCGTGCTCTTGAATTGCCCGGGGTGATGACATATGTTCATAATGTGGAGGATATTACACATTCATATAACCCACTAAGAGGTTCAACAACTCAAACCGACGACCGCACACTACAGCGACAAAAGGCACTATGCACAAATAAATCAAACATGAACGGAAACCAAAACACATATCCGTAAATGAAATTGCACATTATGTAACGATTAGCGTCACCATTTTCTTTTGTGGGTCTCAAGTTTCAGTTTTGCAGTTTTCAGCCTGCTATTTTTTTGCAAGCTGTAATCAAAACATATGTCTTGGTGAACTAAGTTGGTATTAGAAGGTTCTAAACATTATGTCCTGAAAATAAATAACTAAATATGATAACTTTATAAATTGTGTAAAGTGTGATTGTACTATAATGGTAAATAGACTGTACTTGTATAGCGTTTTTCTAGTCTTCTGGCGACTCAAAGTGCATTCACACAACATGTCATGTTATGGACAAGGGGCTACCATGAACGGTACCACCTGCCCATCAGGACTAACTAACAGGGTCTTGTCAAGGACACATTGACATGGACTAGCGGAGCCAGGGATTGAACCCCCCATCCATCCTGATTGAAGGACAACCCTGCTCTACCACTGAGCCACAGTCGCTCATAATGGGCCTTCTACTGCCATAAAATGAGGGTCTGGTGGGTCCAATTGATCAAGCCAGGATGTCTGAATCACTGTCCAACAGCACTACAACCCTATGGAGCACACTAGGCAATTGCAGATGCGTTAAAAGAACACAAAACGATAGGTTGTGCTCACAATGTTAATACCATCATCAAGTCTACATACTATAAAACAAAATGCTAGAAGTTGCAGTGTAGTGCTTAACCACCACTTTCACAGTACAACCATCTCAAGTCAATGGAATAGCACCACTGACAATTAAACTAGACCTGAAACAAGAGCGGCTCAATCTGCACGAGCCGACTAAAAGCTCAACACCGGTCAAAAATGAAAAATAAAAAACACAAGAAATGAGACTGGCACACATGTTGACGTCAGGGGCGTCGTTAGGGCCTAAAACGTTCTTCAGCCCCCCCAAATAATTTGGCTTGAAAAAAAGTAATTTATAACTCTAAAATGCTACATATGTGCGTGTGTTCTGGTTTTTGTATGTTTTCTCCCCTTCAAATTACAATCCAATAGCCTACCTACATATCGGGCACTAGGACCTTGGGGAGGCTGCTGCTCTGGCTTTCTCACTCTGCCAAATAACGTCTCTCATCAACCACAGCAGGATTATACCAAGGAGTTTAGCTCAAAGTAAACTATACCAAGGAGTACCATCATACAATATTTATCATTCGATAATTAAGATGAAATGTGTTTTTTTCTCTATTGAATGGTATATTTGACACTGAACTAGTTCATCTTTATCTCAGTGATAGTGTCCAAATGAGCATAAAATATCACTGGTTTGTAAAAACAACAAAATAGATGTAAATGTTGATCAAAATCTTATTCCCTTCTGCTCAAAATAAAACAAATAAACAACTCAAAAGTTGACCTTGTCCGGTCCATTCTCCATCCATTGGATATGAAAGCTAGTTCATCCGTCTTTCCTTTACAAGCAGGAAAAGTATTTCTCTCTCGTTATTTGAGAAAAGTTCATACTGTGCTACGAACAGATCGGGTCCAATCTACATCCAGGACATGGTAAAACCGTACACCCCAGCTCGTTTGCTCCGCTTCTGCCAATCGGCTTGTAGCTCCGTCACTGCGTGCTAAACACTCAATTCAAGACTGTTTGCTGTCCTGGCTCCTCAATGGTGGAATGAGCTCCCCATTGACATCAGGACAGCAGAAAGTCTCTAAATTTTCCGCCGCAAACTAAAAACACCTTCATAATGGCGTGGTCTTTTTTTCTTCTTCTTCCTCTTCTTTCTGCACCACAGTGAACGTGAACCGTCGCACGTATTTTTCACAATTAACAAATCGGCCACAGAGCAAAACACGTTTTTTTTCTCTTCGCTATCGTGCAGCTCAGTGAGTTTATTCGTCCAAACTTTTCCAGGACAGGGCGACTCTCTTTGGCGCATTCCAACTAATCCAGACGGGATTACTAATGGTTTTGCATTAAAGTACTACGACTGTTTATATTTAATATGAATCTCGTTAGATTCCCTTTCATACAAACGTTTGATTAAATGCAAATTTGTTTTTAATTTTATATATATTTAGAGGACATTTTCAGTGGGTGTTGATTCCAATGTAGTCAGATAATCAGAAATCAAGTCCCCTGAACATACTTCTCTAAGCCACATACTGTATTTAAAGTGAAATCAAAGGAGGCAATACAAGTTAAATTAATGTTACTTAATGTAACATTTTTGTTGTTGTTGTTTTACACCATAACTGTGCATACAGACTGTTTGCATTGCCTCTTTGTAATGAGTGAAATAGATTATGTATTGAACCCTCCTCGCTCAATAAGTTGTCTCGTTTGTCTAATTTGGAACACCTAGTCCTAGAGTGCCACACTCCTGCTGTAAAAAACTGTGGTGAGTGCTAGCTCTCCAAAACTGGATTTTCTTTTGTGAAGTTAAACTCAGGCGTATATGTAGCACATCAGACCTCCTTATAGGAGACCAGAGGCGGTGACATCCTGCTGCCACAGATTGCACGGTTAACAATGTTTGAGGGGGGAGGCGTGAAGAGAATACATGACAGCATCACCACCTGTACCAGTCGGTTTCAGGTGTCAGTGAGCTCAGTCAAACACAATCCAGGCTGCTTCTTACAAACGGATGAATAGTTTTCTGAAGGTCATGTCAGCTCTCTAAGGAGTGTGTAAACACATTAAAGTGGTAGGTACCTGCACCCTAAAAGCTGCAGACACACACACACACACACACACACACACACACACACACACACACACACACACACACACACACACACAGATCAAGTCATGGCCGAGATCAAAGCCTCCAAAGAGGGACAGGAAGCTCACTAAATGACTCTCTTCCTCTTAAAAGCTTTAATGGATGACATTTTGCCTTTGAGGGATTCAAAGTCAACTAAAGTGGGAATAAGAAGTGTTGTAATGGCACATAGCCTAAGTCAGGGAATACCATGAACGTTTAGCCTTCATCCAAGGGGTCAGGAGAGGTTTAGCAGCCGAGACAATGAGGAACACAGTGTGTGAAGACAGAGAAAATTGGACAGAGTTTGAGGAGGTTACACTATTTGACAGGAAAATGTGAGGCCATTAAGGACTGTTTTACTGCTTTGTCAACTTGTCACCAACGAATCCAGCCTCACAAAGTCTGAACACACATTCTACACAATGTGAAATGCAAAGACTTAACGAGAGGTTCACAAACAATTTTTCTTTTGACACCTAGAAGGCTCCAAACCTTTTCACTTTATGTCTTTGCCATTTTGGTGTGAAAACCCTATTTGGATGTGAGACATGAAAATCCTGCCCAAAAAAACAACTTCTTGAAACAGATTCAAGATGAGCTATGCGTGCTGCAGATAAGACCCACTCGCACAGCGTTGAACGTCAGCTTTGGTGTTTTTTTGCAGGCTGCCTTGCAGTTCCTGTCGAGGCTTTACTGATGCCGGTTACCTCAGCTGCAGGCGAAGCGCTTTCTGAAGGCAGACAGCTCATCGGGTTTAGAACATGACTAAATGAAGCCGATGAGGGCGGGACTTGTGTGTGTCTCGATGACATTTTGTTACTTAAAATGTGCTGCAGATGGTTTAACACATTTAGGGGGTTTTCAGCCAGTAATGTGGACAGGAAGACAGAGAAAGGGAGATGAAGAAGAATCCAATGCACTGTTGGCCGGAGAGCAAGAGGAGGAAATATGGTGGTCAGCCTGAGAAGAGAGAGTAAGAGAGTGAGAGGAAAGTAAAGAGAGAGTGATATATGTGGAAAAGTGGGAGCTGGATAAGGGAGGACTATCTTGTCTGATATGTGACAACATAATTGGGGGAGGAAAGGCTCCGGTCAGCCAGAGAGAGAGAGAGATCTGCAAAAGGTCCACACAAAAGTCAATCATGAGAATATGTTGATTTAAGCGTTATCTTTCCACGTTGACTACCTGTACAGCTCATCTCATCTCTTACTTTTTATGGTTATTTTTTTGTTCTGCTCTGGCACTGATGCAGGAAGACGATGACCCCATTTTAAGCTCGCCTACAAAACTCTGATTGGCAGTTTTGGGGGCTTTTTTTCAAACGAGGGAAACAATGTCAATGAGCCCAACACCAGACCTATTTAAATGACTGAAACACATGCAGAGGAGGCAGGCCAGGTTGGGGCATGTACATTCACAGTGTGTAAAAATAACTTGGTGTTCTGATAAGACAATCCTCTGTCTGGTTTGCTATTCTCATTTATTGGGACACATTTATATCTTTGTCTCAGCTTGACTCCTCATTGCACAAAAATCCTTATCTATTTGTATATTATTGGGCCTGAAAAGTCTCGGTAGAATTAATTCAAACTTCAACCCATGCATTTTTGTGGAAATGAGTGTTTCAAGGAATACAGAATAAAATATATTTCCATACTACAATCAAGAAAAAAATAGCAATTTTTGGTTTGTGGGAGGAACGTTTGTGAAATCACACAAACACACACACATTTGTTATTTATCCTTCAGGGCCTCCACTCAATACATTCATTCAGCTTCTTACTCTCCACATGCCGGACGGACCCTTGCCAGGTTAAGTTCACTCCTGCTTTCAGTACACGACTAATTCAACATGGAGACAGGCCTCACAGTTGTCATGTAGTTCACACAATTCAAGAAAAAAGAGAGAATATTGCACTTACACAGTTGGCACATGTGCTGCCGCTGAAATGCAACATGGCCAATCGTCTGTGGAGAAATGTATGTCTTTTATTAAGCATTTGTCCTTATAAGAGCTGCTTTTCATAACTGAATATGTATTTCTATTAATGCTTTACATTTGTTTGCTTTCTCCTGTCTTTTTCTTTGTCATATTACACAGTTAGCATACAACCAAACAGGTCCAGACCTCCACTTTGATGAAGTGCACACACACACACACACACACACACACACACACACACACACACACACACACACACACACACACAGCCTCATGCATCAGGCATGAACCGCCAACAGATGAATTTGCGAATCCGCTCTATCCGGAGGACAAATGAAAGTCAGAAGCCGCGCGACTCCTAATAAGTTTGTTTTCCCAACATCCACCCGAAACAGAGTGCCGCTCTCATCATTGATGCTCTCATCCTTTCTTCTTTTACAGAACGCAGAGTTTTTGAAGGAAGAAACCCACTCGAACGCAGCGATGCCGGGACCTGATGGATCCTCTGCATTACAATTCTGCCAGGTGATTCCCTTTTCTTTTTTTATGAAGAGAGCCCTCTTGTGCTATTATCTACAGTACCTCTGCCGAACGGATGACAGTCTCATGTGCTCTTCCACAGGACTGTAGGCGTCAGAGGTGTGACTATGCTGTTCTTAACTGCATCAAATTTGTGTATCTGTGTATGCAGATCATCAGCAAAAAAAAGAAGATCTTATTCCAACAGCTTTTGGCACCAAAACAGTAGAATTGGTTGTGTTCGTAAAGACAAAGCGTCTGAAATAGCGTCCGCATGGTTAAACCACAGGAATAGAATAGGAGTACAATGGACACTGAACTTTTCTTGTGGTCATATGTTCGGCTCATTTTCCAAGTCAGTTTTGTTTATACCAGCCCTCGAAAACGGTCTCAATGGCAACAGTGCGGAAACAAATGTCCGCCACTCTGACCATCATGTTACATTGAGTTGAATGGTAAATGTCCATTCTAATCCTTTTCTATGTCTATGGGTCCAGTTATTTTAGTCAAGTGGCAAATTGAGATAAGCGAAAGAACGGCTTCATGGTTTGGAAACTGTGATGGAAACCTCACATGTCGGTATTGAAGTTTGTAGACCAATAACATGCAATTTGATATCCATTGATCACGGATAATGTGGCCAATTGTCTCTCCATTTTAAAACAGCCGTGCCGACCAAGTTAGATGCATCCAGGCAGAAATGATTCTACCAAAGCCCCAATACAATTTGCTAAAATTCTCTCTTTTTAACTTACTTGCCAGCTCCTCCCCCTTTTTGTTTTTATTCACTCTATTCACTCAAAATGTAGAAACACATCTCACTGCATAAAAGTCATACATAAGGGTACCACTCCCTTGTATACTAAAATCTCCACATATATGCATTCACAACAATGTAAGAGGGTTTGGATGCAGGCGACAGATAACACAGGACATGTTTTGGATCCTGCCCTCACATTTTGTTAGTTCTTGATATATATATATATATATATATATATATACACATTGCACTTTGTGAACGGGAACACCACATCATCTGGGATCCAGCCCGAGCATGAATGCTCTGTGTCATTCACAAGCAGCAAGCACCGAAGGAATGTACTGACTGAAAGCAGCTCGAAGCGGCTGACAGAGTCACCCACGTCATAATCCCTCTCTGTTTGAAAACACTCCGTTTATAAAAATCCTAGACGCGTTTAATAGTATTATGTAACCATTTAATGTGCTGTAGTGGATGATTCATAACCTTGTCCCGTGGTTGCACAGTAAGCCACGTACCTGCTGGTGGCACAGTGAGCATGAGATAAATGGTCACACAGGCAGGTGAGGGTTTTATCAGCTATGTGCAATGGTTGCTCAAATCAGCTGTAACCGGAAATTAGCACTTTAGTGTACTGTTTCTGTTGTTGTTGTTCCTAATGTATTTGAATGCACACTTGAGAAATATATAACTCATATATGTTCTCACAAAATAATCTTTCATACTCAGTGTGACTGTATTATTGCCCCGTTTATGTTGTCTTTATGGCTGTAATGCTGTGTTGTTATGCAGGCCCTTATTAAAGAGTAGCTTTAATCACTCAGCTGCATGGCTCATTTTCCAGACTGAGCCCAATACACATTATCTCCCATTAATTATGTAAATTGGGATTTACAGTGATGATTTTGGGAAGACAAGAGTTAATTGGCAGATTTGATTGCTGCTTTCATTGATATGTGGACAACAAACCAAGTAGCAATTTAGAATGTGATATTGAATATGATATTGACTTGAAGGTGACACAGAACCGACTGCGGGTTGTTGAATCTTAACTTTAACATCATTTGCACGTTTTTTTTTTACTCAAGCCCTAAAGATTGTATTGAAGTATAATAAGGTGTCAAAATATAATTCATAAAATAAAATGAAAAGGATATTTCTGACCAAGATCAGGTAATTTCAAACAATGTCAGCTTTGGGAAACTTTGATGAATTTTGTGCCTTTTAACCAATTGCAAACCATCTTAACTGTGCAGACGTCTCAGGAAATGGAGGGAAAAAAAGTGTAATTAGGATACTTTTAGCATGGAAACGGAATGGGTAGTATATCATTGTCTATTAACCTGTTTGTTGGACCACATACGTATGTTTGAAAGTTAGCTTTGGAATTACCAATTTGTCCTTTTGTTAATTGGACTGGATATCTAAATTTGGAGCGACAAAACAACATATTCATCTGCTCACACAGTTAAAGGTGACAGAACAGTCACATTCTAAAGTCGTAAAAGCAATACACACTCTGATATACCGCAAAGGGACAGAGTGAGAGCCAGGATTGACAGTAGAATCACACACACACACACACACACACACACACACACACACACACACACACACACACACAAACACACACCATTATTCCAAGTTTATTATTTGTCTATTAGATTGTGTGTGGTGGCCCCGATAGTCCTGGCTCTCACTTTGATTGTGCTGTTGCTGAATTCCAGCTAATCAATCAGACATGCCCGGGGCATCATTTACTGCCTGCATTGTCTTCCAGATGGGGGGTGTGGTGGGTGATGGCAGTGGATTACCTTATGCCATGCTTGTTAAAAGCTTTTATTCTCTATAATCATCTCTCCCTGGGACGCACACAACTCCCTTAATTAGAATCCAAGACTTTATTTCCCTCCCTCAGTCTTTTAATTCCACATCGTAAAATTCAAAGCAAGAGCCTGGAGTCAAAATTAGCTCTCTTTTTTTTTGGCAAGAGAGTACGACTGGAGCACCTGTGCAGGTCAGAGGAGGCAGCTTGCAGTCGCTGGTGTTATGGCTGCAGGGAAGAGGCCATGATAGGAGGAAACTAGTTCTGGAGTGTTTTAATAAGGGCTCTCTTTGAGCACTTCTGCTTCATTCAGTTCCCCGTGGTGGAGAGGAGAGGTGGGCTGGATCAACCCATCTGGAGGAGCGTTTCCCCTTTGGAGAAGGTAGAGCTGAGGCGCTCGCAGAAGGACCCTTGCGACGCCATGACACTTCCAGTGATTATTTCTAACGTTCGGTGCATTCAAAGACAGTGTTTGTAAGTGACGCTTCAAGATAACTGCTGCTATTACTCTCTTGAAGCTGATATCTGTCAACCATAATCCCTAACAAATCCTGACACTAACCCAACCCTTAAACCATGTATTCACCCTAAAATGTAATGATATACATATATTACATATATACTCCCCATAATGAAGGCAATGTGACTGAAACATTTATGTCTCCACATGATTGTTGAAACATGCCCCCCCCACACACAATGGGATTCATTTTGGCAACACATTACTTTTAGTCCTGCACCTCTTCCGTTTACAATGGAACAAAAGCAGCTTTCTAACCACAACGGATGTATCCTGTGTGGAAGAGAATAACAAAACCAGGATTGTGGGCAATCTTCTGCTGCAGAGCTGAAAGATTCGCTGACTCGCAGGGATGGAGAACCCCTGCTGGTTTCAGAGTGAGGACAAAGTGGATGTTCACCCACACCCTGATGTGCCTGATGGCATGTGACGCTGCCACAGTGCTGTTAATGTAGTACAGTTCTTAAGGACAAGAGCCCGACGTAATACATCATTTTCTGAGGCCTCTTCTGAATTGTTCGGGGAGAGGTTTACATTTCAAACAAGGCCCCTTTTTTTCGTGGCTGCTCCAGGCACCCTACACCTCTGGTTTACCATTGTGACACCAACGTATTCTACGAAATAACTGTTGTCTGCGTAATGATTTTGCGGCAAAGGTGAGGAATGTCATGTGATGATTTAGGCACCGATGTTACAGTGGTTGTGCAGCATGAAATCGAGAATAAAGAGCGTTGGCTACACAAATCCCCGCGGTATAAATTATGCTGGAATGAACAAAACCACCAGTGGGGGTGTTTGATCATGTATAAGCGCCTTCTCTGTTGTACAGTATAGTTTAAAGGCAATAGAAAACAGTGGGGAGGAATGCAAACATTTACGAATTGTGGCATTATGTGACAAATACCAAATGTGCCCCACGATTAAATACATGAAAGGCCTCGCTATAGTATCCTGAGGTATATCTGTGCTGCCAAGTAATTGCTTCACTGCAGCATATCACAAACAAATGCATCAGTTTTCAAAGCATTCACTTTTGTCAGACCTTGGGTGTCTTTATTTTTTACTGAACACTTGTACACTATAATACGGAAATACTGTACACCTTTGGAAATTCAATCCATCCTTCCCCTTGAGGTAGTGGAGTGACTAACGGACGCACCTTTAGCCAAATCATCATGTTGGGGTCTGTTAGAAAAGACAAACCCAGTGAGTGATGTTGAGAAATATAATAATAGATTGAGAGACAAGAAACCCCCCCAAAAAAAGGAGTTGGAATTGTTTGAGAAACAAATCCTGGTGGAGAGCGACGACGACAGAAGCAGCTGTGGTCAGAAGACGGCTGACACCGGGGAGAGTCCTGCCGCGTCCCGTAATGTCTGACTTTATGTAAACTTTAAATTATCCGTCACGACAAGAAAGATGACTAACACGACGGAGAAGCCAAGATAAATAAACAAAAAAATCTGTTGCAGTACGCAACTGCAAGTCTAAAACATAAGGGACCCTGCTGGAGATTGTGTGTGGTTTCTTATAAAACAACACAAATTAACATATAGATATGGGGGAAGGGGGTCATAGAGAGAACAGCTCCACCAGCAATCGGTTGAGTGATGAATAGACTATTGTAGTTGTTAGATGACAAAGTGGAACTAGATGATTTTGAAAAAGAAATTAAGAAAAATTGAAGAAAGATATGTCTCGAACCTGGATGAATATTTCCCTAAATCTTAAAGTGAGGTTAACCTCAGGGCAGACTGTAGAATGGCTTCTTGAATATAGTAGAAAACAAAAAAGACCACTTGTAAATTAGTTACTTGCTACTTGAAAGTGGGTTAAAGACAGATTTTGGTGGGTCCAAATATGTCATCTACAATGTGGATCAGAAGACATCTGGATTTAAATGTTTTTTATTAATATCATTCATTCATTTGAAATGTATTATTTAGTCCAGCATTCTGGGAAATTATACTGTAAATATAATTTCCATCTTGGCTCACAACAGCACGGCTTATGCGCTTTGGGTAGTTTCCCAAGTGCTTACAGTGCTAAAATGGAACATTAACAAAAACATCAACTCTGAAAGTG